>OX596247.1:18792780-19266574 GCA_951394255.1 Polyploca ridens | reverse complement strand
TGAAATCTCTCCCACCAGCCCCTGGCGACGGCCATATGTTACTTGTTGCAGGTGTCGATATTATCAATGCTGACAGTAAATAATGTAGTATAATTACTTGCAGGCGGACCGCGACAAGCTGTGCCGGCTCATGGAGGAATCCCTACGCAGCAGCTTCGGCCCCCTCCCCGCCCCCACCGCCCCCCACCACCCCCGCGCGTTACAGCACGTCGCCAGCTAGTGTATGTACTCCACCATCCCTACCACACACACACCCCCCACCTCCCACACCACCCCCACCACCCCACACACCACCCCCTGCTTCCTCTTCAAAGTGCGACGGTGTATTCCTGAATGTTCCATCTAACTACAATCAAGTCTGTACCGAGCAGCCAGCTTAGTCATATACGACCCGGACTTATTGTTGAAGATGAGGATACTTCCAGCAGGACGCAAGAGGGAGGTGCAGGTTATAAAAAGATGAGGGTAGTTGGCTCTTTGTCCCGTTTCACATGATTATTGTTATATTTTTTATAGTTTATATTTTTAGCTGCGGCATGGTGGATCGACTTTAGCGGTTTGATGAAATATCTATAGAAAAGCTATCATAGAATCTTATTTATTTGGTTGACTAAAATTGTCCGTCGATTTTAATCAGGCCCTTATTCCAAAATAAGAACAACAAAACATAGCTGTGACTTATTACTATGATCCTAAATACAAAATGTCATGGTTACCGTATCATCAAAAGCGAAGCGAAACTAACGAGTCAACCTACCATCCTGTTGCATTTCTATTAGTAGCCTTAAAATTTTAACATCACTAGTATATAAATTGTGAAACGTAGGCTCGAGAACTTCTCCCTGAGGGACCCCGCTGTCTTTAACCATCAGAACATAACTTAATATCATTCACTTCACTTTATCCAAAGGAATATCCCTAGAATTTAACCATCGGTTATAATAGCGAGTAGTTACGACCGATTCGTCGAATATCCGACAAGCTTTATACCGTCGACTAGAGTCGAAAGCCTTCGACAAAACATAGGGGCTATAGCGTATAGGTAGGTAGAACCTTTCATCGGTGTAGTAGAAATATACTTCCGTGCTTAGCTTTTATCGATATTTAACGAGGTTTTATTATAGTCGAATAGTTCCGAACGCGAATTCGGTATCGGTCGAAATGCGAATTTTTGAGAATCGAGACCGAATTCGCTTTCGTATCGGTTAGAATAGAATTAAATGCATATTTATACCTAGAGATGGAACGAAGAGATTTTGTATCGCCGTATTCTGTATTTTTGCATAGAAATGATTCCGTAAACGTATGGTATGTAAGTATCCAGATAATTTTAGTATCTTGTGGCTTGTGTATGAATTATCTCCGATTTGTGTCACAATTTAATTGGTAGAGTTATGGATAGCGAGTCACAGGGTTTAGCTAAAACATTTATCTAGGAGGAGGTATGTCGATCGACGTAGAACATTATAACTTCCCAAAATTTCGTATCCACTAGCAATTTTGTATCTATAGATATAGATTTAAAAATTGTTGAGATTCGTGTATAAATTAAAACAATTTCCCGTTGAGGCTTTATATGCTTATCACCTTCGGCCGAATCATCACTTTATCAAGTGTACGTCGATACGGTTCACCTCCGAAAGCAAATTACTAGTCGAGCATGAATCTAATATCGAACTACCGAATCGTTTATAAATATTAACGCTTCCCTCATGAAAATTGTAAAAAATATCTTTCTTAAATTCTAAAACGCAGCGAGGATGTGTACCTAGATTCGGAACGGTTCATAGTTTAGTCGGACATCGAGTGTGCTTTAGTGTATGTAGAATTTGTATGAATGTGTATATGTTACAAAATGATATTTAAAAAAATTATAATATTTAATTACTTTTAATTGTAATGTAAATGTATAGTGAGGCTTCCTCTTAAAGCTTTATGGACGTGGTTATAAGTATACGGGAAAATATGAACATACTCACTATTGATATAGAGATAGGGTTGAAATTTGTACTGTGCTCGCGTCTGTTGTTGCATTACAAAACATTATCTGAATGTTTCGTTACAGTATATTTCTAAAGCAGTAAATCTACTTTTGATGATACTTAAAGCGGAGTACTGCATGCTAAACGTCCTAGTTGAGATACTGCTTCAGTTTTTATACTTACTGTGGTAAAATTGTCGGTACCGAAAGTTTTTTTATTATTTTTAAATATTTTATATAGGTTTTGACATTGCGACATAGGTACACAAAAGTAATAAAAATATGCATTGGAAATTGACCGATAAACTTATTATCTTAAGATACAAAATAATAGCAGTATTCCTGTGCACACACAATTATTGCAATGGTCACATCGTATCGAAGGTAAAGATTGGGCTATTTTTATTAAAATCGTAAAACAGCATTTACATTTTACTAAAATTCATAACAGTACATTAAAAATAATAAATTGATCAAATTAATTATTGATAGCTTTAATATATTTGTTTTAGCTACTAATGTGATCCTTACAATATGTTCTTTTGTGTCTACAGCAAATAAAATTCAAAATACCCGAATAAACTAACAATAAGAATTTACTTATTTCTGCATCAATACTGGCTGATAATTTTCTATATTTTTTTATTTATTATCGTCAGATTTTAAAACGTTCTTATGAAGAAGTATTAGTTCCAATTTCAAAAACTGGAGTCTTCGATCCTAAAATCAGCCAGTATTATCCGCCAATATCAAAAAGTTTTATCTTTTGCCGTCGAATCTTTTAATAATTCGCGTATATCAGTCGAGTGCCCCGGCATATATTGTGAAGTTTTTTTTGTGTGAAGTTTTTAAAACGGTACACCAAGATAAATAGTTTTTATTTGCATTTATTCACGTACATTTTATTTGAAACGTCGAGTCTATACGTAACACTGTTAGTGGTGCTAGTATGTATGTACACAGTTGTATAAATTTCGCTAATTGTATAAATTATGTAACAGGCACCTTGTTCCTATTTCGTTTATTTTCTTTTGGTGCTCATTCCGATGTTTTTCTTAATTTATATTATATGTTTCGGTTTACGCTAGTGGTGCCAAAAATACGAGGTGCCAATGAAAAAATCCCGTTCGATTCACCGACCGATCATAATTTTAATTGTTCGTAAATACTTCCAGCTTCTCTTGGGCAGGCTTGCTATTACCAATATCAGATAAATTGCAGAATACTTTACTTACCATAAACAGCGTGTGCACTGTAGATCAAGAACTTTATGGATAATACTGCAACCATTTTATAGTTTGAGCCTTTGTACTTGACTGTCCTCAATTGATTGCACAGTACGATCTTTATGAATGATTTCAATTACAAAAAATGTGATTCGTACAGTCGAAGCAAAAATTATTTACCTTCAATAAATTTTACAATTTGTTTGATTTCACTGTACAATTAAATATAAATCTTCAATAAGATTTTACTATGCCAATATTGTTTACCTTTCGATCAGATGTAGTTTCCCCGAGTGTCGGCACAGAGCGAGGCGTGAGGAGAGTGCGCAGGCGCAGGCGTCGACCGCGCGATCTTTGACCGTCGACCGTTGACCGTTGACCGTCAACCGTCGACCGTTGACCGTCAACCGTTGACCGTCAACCGTCGACCATTGACCGTCAACCGTTGACCGTCAACCGTATACCGTTGACCGTCAATCGTATACCGTTGACCGTCAACCGTATACCGTTGACCGTCAAGCGTGGGCTAGAGTAACGTAGCGCAGTAGACTAGTGTAGTGTAAACGAAAGACTGGCTAATGTAACGAGTTAGGGATGCACGTGAGAAGGGATCGCAACCTCGCCTTGTCTAATGGTGGATAAATTAGAAAGAGATAGTGCTATACATACATTATATGTCTATCTACCATCCATATATTTATTGGTTTCTCGCGAATCTGTGATTATGATTAATATAACGTTGTACATTTTCTTAAACATTAACTAAATATAATCATTTTTCTTGAATAAATTGTAATGATCCATCATTAGACTCTGTCGAGCGAGCGATATCGGGAGGCAGGTATATAGCTTGTAAAGTGGAGTGTTCTTGTAAATATTCGCTTTTAGTATAAAAAACTATTATAAAATGATTATTATTATTATATTATAAATATCGTAACAGACCTAAATTTACCTATCACGTGGTCACTAGTATTTTATCGCGCCTAAACACACTATTCAGCTTTATTTATTTCAGTTTTATTCACAAATAACGTTTTTCATGAATATCGTCATTTTTTTATCCTAAATTGTGCTCATTTACATTTGTATATGTATTGTGTCAATTTATGCAGAAACAATTGGAAGGAAAGACAGAGTAAACTTTAGTTTTAGTACTCCTAGATCCCGCTAGATGGCATTGTTGTCTTTTCAAAAATATAAAGATATTTACCGAATACGTACTTGAATTAGACAAATCTTTAATTTTATTCCGCATAAAAACAATACGTTATATCGCCCTAACATTTTGCAATATATTGAGATTTATGTTCCTATTGCACCATTTTTTTATTGTTTAATTTATTTGTCATTTCTCAAAGCGAAGTGAGAGTTGAAGAGAAATAATAAAAGCTGGCCTTCAATAGACATTTCACTCATCTCAACTTCACGATTTGAACAAATAGAATAGATAATTTAATGGAAAAGAAATGGTATTGTATTGTCATTTATTTTTAAATAAACGCTGTTTATTTTTTGTTTAACATTTATTGTCATTTTATATTTATTGCGTCAAACAAATGAACACATTACACACGGAGAATATTATTTTATTTCAACCACAATTTTGTATATAACATAACCGGTGTTCTGGTGTTTTTGTTAATCCAAAGAGCGATGTGTTCATTTATGAAATTGTCTTTTTATTTTGTGTTTTTTTTTATGAATTGAGATTGTAACTTAATTTATTTATTGAATCCAGATTTGCATTTTCCACTCGATACGAATGGTTCCCCCGCGGCAGGCATGTGTCAGTGGTCAATGGCCCGAGTATAATTTAGCTGTAACTGTACTACTATTACAATATACCTACTATAATTATGCTCAAAATGACGTGAAACCCATTACAAGTGATCGAACGATCGAGTGATGTTTGCATACTATTCTAAAATGAAAAATGTCAATAAAATTGTATTTTAAAAAGTATTATGTGTTTTAATATCAATGTCCCCGTAATAGAATGACAAATAATAATATAGAAGTGAAACTAGTAGTGTTTCTTAAATTACAACTGCAACCAACAAATGTCAAACCAATTTCGGTAGTTTCGCTTCTATGCGTACTTTTATTTTTTATTCTAAAAAAATGTTTACTATTGAATTATCTATCATTTACTTCACAATTTTCTTATTGCATTGTTTAGTTTACTATTAAGACCGGCTGCATACTATAAGCAATTTTCATTTTAGGAAGTCAGAAACGTCAGAATTTTCGTATAGTATGGGGGGTCTAAAACAAAATGTATGAGCAAAGTGCCTTCCGACGGGCGCTAGGAATTTTCTGTCCGAAAATTTCTTACTAGTATTCGGCCGGTCTAAAGGAATAGGAGTAGTTAACTGTAACTGAAAAATACTTACTAATGCGTGCTAATACTCCAATGGCGCCTCTTTACCGACCAATCATGGATAGAAGAGATCTAATAAAAGTAAGTATAAAATATGTATATTTCTATTTTATGCTTTTTATACAATGTAAAGATAGACCTCTATTTTCTTACCACACCACACGCAAGTCATCGATCAGGGATCAGCTCCTTGTGTTACTTTAACATCTTGTATAGAACGAGATCAGTGGCGTAGCTGGCCCTAGACGGGCCCTGTATCTAAAATTTGTTGGGGGCCCTGACTGCGTTGAAACCCAAATGAAGGGTAAAGATTTTTGCTTACACACGTTCGGGGCCCCTGAAGCCCGGGGGTCCCGTATCATCGATACGGCCGGTAGCTACGCCCCTCGAAACAGACGCTTGGATTGAACAGTAGATGTTTACTACCTAAACTGAAATGGATCCTAGCCTTAGATAAGCTATACTCCACCAACTATTATTTCATTGGATTGCCACAAATCTCCCCCAGTACAGCGAGATAATCGCTAATAGAACCTAAATAATGGTGCCGATTCTGGTGTAAATCACACTAAACTAATTTTAGTCACATCACATCTCTTTCTTACAAACTGTATTGAAAAAGGATAGAACATATTTAAAGTTAAATTTAGTCTTTGCCGCCCTCATTTGCGTGTAGACGTAACCGCGATAGATGACGACTAAATTTATATTGAAAACAAGCATTGGACTAATTTGACGGGACTAAATTTCTTACATCCTTTTATGTTCTTTGTTAGAAAGAGGCATAGTGAGACTAAAATTAGTTTAGTTGTAAACAACAGAATTCTATCCCAATTATTATTATTATTCGGGCATGGCATATCAGCATTCACTCCTTTCCTACTCATCATCTATCTAATAATGAAAACATGAGGGTAGTAAATAAAAATAATATGAAAAATCATTAGATTTATTGTTATCACAAAGTCACAACATTTCATGTATAATTGGAAATGTTTGATACTAAGTACCTATTCGAACGTTTCCACACTAGTCTTATAAAACACCCATCTACCCTGGTAACTAAGAAAATGGCATTTTTCCACTGAGCAATGTTTAAAAAGAGAAAAATATGTTGTAAATTTTCTCAATGTAGAAAAATACCCTTCTAGTACAATCACCAACATAATTTCGGTACAAGTATGGCAGAAATAATTTAAATTATTGGTAGAAAAAAGTAAAGCACAATATTTAAAAAAATATGTTGGCGACTGTACCTATATCTTTGGTAACTAATCTTATTGCTTATGAACAATAATTATACCTTATAAGTATTATTGTAATAATTGTAAGACAATTAAGGCAATTTTATAAGTCTTAACTAAATTAGGTTTTTCATAAGCCTGTAATCAGTTTTAAGTACAACATGAAAACCTTATTGCAAAAATAAAACGCAAAATATTTTTAATGATATCAAAGATCTAGTAAAGTTGAATAAATAAGATTCTACAATAAATTAGAAGAACATGAATAACATACTAAGAAATAATATAAACAGTTCAGTATTTTCTTTCACAATAACTGCAGCACCAAATAATATTTTTTATTCGTAACATATTTACAAATTTTACAATAAGCAAATATTATTAATATATGAATGAAAATAACTATAATTTTAAAATTGAAGACAAAAGGATTATCAGCTTTATCATATCATAAGCATAAATCCACGGTAAGCATAGCTATAGTAGGTAATTTTATTTATTTTATTATCTTTAATGTAGGTACAATAAAGTAAACTGACATCAAATATTTTTCTAAATATAGTTTGTGTTTTCATAGCAACTTCATGTGAAATATAGCACTTTTCACCTCACTCCAGACCGAGATTCATGATTACACCAACAGCAAATATGTTAGTTTCATAACCTATAGCGGTAGGATATTGTCGGTCTCTGTTCAACTTCTTCCTTTTCCTCCTGGTCTGGGACGTAGTAGTGAAGCTCGTATGCTGGCGACAGCTCCACTGTGATGTTATCACAGTTGGGGTCACACGGCTTGTTCGTCACAAAGTAGTTGTTCACCTTCTCAGGCGTCACGTCGCTGTATAACCTCTTCATAAAAGCGCTGGACGACGCTAAAGATTTACCATTCTCATGAATTTTCCTATGAATCACACTGTTGTTGTACAGAATAGGGAAATCAACTTTATACTTCTCGCTGTTCTGATTGAAATTATCAACGAACCTGTTCATTATGTCTTTGCGAAACTGTGAATCGTATTCATAGTCATCGTCTGGAGGCAATTTCATTTTATTTACTGATTTGTCTAGGTCGTTGATCGTTACGCCTCTAATTGGCGGTTCAGTGAATAGAAAATCTGGAGTTTTGTCATCGACATGGCCCTTCGTGTCGCTGAGGAAATCTTGATTGAAGTGCTTGATGACATACGTGGGTCTGTTGTAATTTCCGTTGTTAACGATGCCATATCCGTCGCGTGGATCAGTGGCGTGTGTCGAACTAGTCACGTAGAGAGTCTTCGTTATGTCGACAGGCTTGTACATATGAGTGTAACGTAATGGTTTCACGTTGTATTCTCTATCTGCTTGTTCAATTTTGTTTGGTCGCGGAAACGTTGGCTCTGTGCCAAATGATATACCTCTATGTTTGTAAGGGTATACATTAACTTTTTTCTGGAAATTTTCATCGTAGTCATCGTGCTTTACTTTCGGGGGTAATCGAGGTGGGAAGTATTGGAGAGTCGCTTTTCTATCGGGTGAGTAAGTCGACTTAGTTTGTGGAAACTCTACAGGCACAGGAATGGCAGCTGGTTCCCTTGTTTTAAACGGTGCCGGGAATTTCTTCAAATCTATCTTTGATAGCTGCACGTAATCGGCATCGTATTCATCATTAGTATCATAATATTCGGCAATATTGTATAATTTATTTGGTTTTTTAGCAGTATGTACATCTGGACCTTCTTGCTTGGATTTAACCTTTTCCTCAGTTGTACTTGTAGTGGCAGTAGAAGTTACTACTGGTTCAACTGAAACTGTACTTGTTGACGACGTTGTTGGCTTAATAGTTGTAGGTAATAATGTCGCTTCCGTAAATAAATTAAAGAGATCAGGCCCTAGTTCAGGTTTAGGTGTCGTTAGAATCTCACCACTATTTTCTTCATAGTCAGTGTAAATAGTTTCTCCAAACTTATTAATCCTCTTTTTCAATTTTCTGACTTCGGCTATTTTCTCGAGCCGCTCCCTCAATTCTGGCAGGTCGTTTTTGTTCCTATCCGACAAATTAGTAAATTCCGTTTCGGTTTTATTTTTCAGCACTTGAGTGAAAGATTTAGAAGAATTTTTGGGCTTGAATACTATTCCTAATGAACTGATACTCTCGTTCCTCCAACTATTATCATCGGGATCCCTTACGAATTGTTTAGATGGTTGGACGTCTATTTTTTTCATCGGTTTATAATTAGGACTAACTGTATACAATTTACTTTTATCTTGGCTGATGGGTTTAACACTTAGTGAATCATCTGATAAATTACTTTGGTTAATCTTCGGCTCCTTGAAACTTTCATCAATTAGCCTGATATCATCGACATTGTTAGCCTCGTCGTTGTATCGTTTAGCGTTTTCCTCGTTATCCTGTAACGTTTCTTCTTTTAATAATTCTTCTTTAATCGCATCCTCTGCCTGCGAAATTAAATAAATATTTTATTAATTATTGAAACTGATTATTTTTGTATTTATTTTTATTAAATGTGTATCAATTATTATCAGTTTAACATGTTTCTATTATTTTCTGTTTGTATATAGTGTTATTGGTAAAAAACTAACAACCTCTCAGGACTATATTACTATCATCATAAACACTCTTATTCTATGAATTTTAATAATTCATCAATACTTTTTTGTAACGATTAAGAACTCTACGCGTAGCAAAAGTATACACAACATAATACAGAATTGAAATGAGCATAGATACAGACGAAAAATTGTATTTTTAGTTATACAGTCCTGCAAGGTGGTTAGTGTTTTACCAAAAACCCTGTATAAATGGTTGTTTAGCTGGCTGTAATTTTTATTTATATTTCTGCCCAAAGATTTTTACTTGAGACAAAGTAAAGTTAAAAAATCCGACTATATGAGCCCAGTTTATAATCTTTTGTAACGCTTCGACAACATATTTTTACGGTGATAAAAGTTCTGAAAATGCAACTTTTATTAATTGATACTAACTAGTTAACGCAATACTCAAGATCCGCGCCACCCACATACGAGCAGACGAGTGTGGTGGCAATAACACTATGATTTCCTCATTACCTAATGCGTTCAAATTCTACTACTGCCCTCGTTCAAATTTTAACATGGAAAGGTTATCAAATATAGGTATTTAATACTCACCAATTGGCTTTGTGACTCGTAGCCATGTGCAGTCTTATTTCCAAACCCGTCACTTTCGATGTTGTTCACTTTCCCCAATGATTGCCCGTGATCTACAATATTAACATCTTTATTCTCAGCCGCTGTTGACACACGGGGTTCAATAGTTTTTGCCGTTAAATCTAAAAATCCAGCTCTCATCGACGATACCATCTCTCTTTTAGGAGTTCTTGTGAAAGACGCAGTACTTATTGTAGATGATTGTTTAATCTCATTTTGTTGGGTAACCTCTCCCACAGTTTGACTTGCGGTTGATGTTTGAGTTGGAATAGTCATAAGATCATGTCTCAGTTTTTCTAATGATAATATAGGTGTTGCATTAAAGACGTTTTCTAAACTAAGACGAGTTCGCATATTGTCTGCATTTACCATTTCATTATCATTCACAGGTGTATTCTCATCACTTGAAGTAGAAGTTATACGTTTCCTATTAATGTCGGTGTATTTTTTTAATAAAGGTTCAATAATTACAGAACTTGTTTCTCCGCCTGTCATTGTTTCTGGAAACTGTTCTGTAACATCCAAGGAATTTGATGTTCCGTTATTTTTTAAAACTGTTGGCACTTGTGTGGTTTTGAATAGAGAAGCATTTATTTTCAACGGAGTATGGGTAGCTACTGAACTAAATGATTTGTCATTATATTTTGTAGAGGTTAAATCATTATTGATTTCCATAGTCGTGTCGACAGTTACTGAAGGCTTCGCCATGCTATCCTCTGCTGCATTAGTGCTCATAAAGGTCGTACTTGTAGTGATCTCTGAAGAGTCATGTTTTGATTTATTGTTCTTGATTTCTGTAATAAATTTAAGAAAGTCTTTTTCTGGTTCTTGGTTCGGATTCTTTGAAGAGTTGCCAGTTTTTGTCACGTATTGCGATTCAAAATTAAGTACACCGGTAACGAAAAGCTTTGGAGTGTTTGTTGTACTTGTTTGAACTTCTTTTGGCTCTGTCTGAATTGTAACTATTACATCTTCTACCACTTCTGTAAAAGGAGATACTGAACTTTTATCTTTACTTAATTCACTTAAATCTATAGAGCTTGAAATAATAGATTTTGTCGTTGACGTATCATTCGGCGCTAACTTGTTTGATATATTTGGGCTATTACTAGTGTATTCTGCACTTTTATTTAACACATTTGAGACTATTTCATTTTTGATAGATTTTTGAAATATTGTTGTATCATTGCTCTCTGTGTTAGATATATTTCGCGTTGTTTTGTTTTTATCGCTCTCCTTACTAATTAAAGATGAATTAAGGAATACATCTTCACTAGCAATCGATTCGTTTCTTGTATTTTCAAGTGCTTCCAGTTCATCTATCCCGTCGATCTTGGTTTGACTATCAGATTTGATCTCACTAAGGCTTTTGAAATCATGCTTAACTTCTAACAGTGAGCTTTCTTCTGCTATAAGGTCTGGTTTATGTCCATCAGTGTTGTCGCTCCGACGAATCGTGAACCCACTCGTTGGTGATTCGGTAATTATAATTGCGATTATCAAACAAATCGTGAATGACCTGAAACAGCAAAGAATCCACGTTATTACCTAATTAAATTCTTATTTCAAATACTTGGTTAAAAGTGGTGCACGCGATGTCATATTAATTCTTACTTTAATTAAAAAAACTAGATTAGTATTACCTATATTTAGGTATTTAATTGTTCTGTAACATTGTAATAGTTACTTCTTTTCGCTTACCGAGATAAAGTCATGTCGTGAAGTGTTATCGATAGTCGGGAGGTAAATGCGTGTGTTGTACGAAGATAGACATCTCCATCACCGGAAAGCCCGCACGGACAAGACGATGGAATATTATTAAACAAGCACACCTGCGCTGAGACGCGAGCGTAAGTATTATCATTAAGTAGATGTAAAATTTGTTTAGAAACAATCATTGTTATTCTATTGTAGTTCAGTATTGTTATGATCGTTAGTTAGTAATATCTATTACATTGTTTGTATATACCAAATGTAATAAGGCAGTCCTTAACCGTCTTATTAATAAATAAGGTGTAAGTCAAGTATAGTTAAACCTAGGATTAAAATATATCCGTTACTTTCTGTCATATAAACAAAAAGGGATGAGGCTATCTTAATACCTGGTTAGTACAAGACTGACTTACACCTTATTTATTAATAAGGGGGAAAGAGTTTAATTTGATTCGTTCTACATTGCACACTAAGTAAGCAAATAGGTGGATATCTAGATGTCAGTTTTATATTTTTAATTACTGGCTTCTGTCTTGCCGCCTGAGGTAATGGATTATTAATCCTTGGAGGGATCTTAAGATTCCCTACGATAAAAATCCTCTGCTCCTGGCATGTTTCGAAGTATGCTCCATGTGTTTCATGCAAATCCGTTCTACCTTAGAGTAACAAAACATTAGAAACTGCCGCAAGTAATTTAATAATAGGATTTAATATCCGAAAAACCAATCGCTTTTTAGGGTTCCGTACCCGAAGGGTGCCCAACGGGACACTATTCATAATCCTCCGCTGTCTGTCCGTATGTCTGTCAGTGGGCTGTATCTCGTGGACCGTAATAGGTAGACAGTTGAAATGTTCACAGAATATGTATTTCTGTTGCCTCTATAACGACAAATAATAAAAAAAAAATATAGGGGCAATACAGGAAACGTCTTTTATTGGTGTTTTTTTATAGCAATATTTAGTCAATATTGTACGGGTGATTTTTATTTTAAATGAACATAGTACCCAAACTGCCACGTAGTACCAGGCAATTTGAAGGGCAGCAATTTTACCTGCGTCTATTGCCCAAGAGTTTTCACATGTTGTAAATTTATGTAAACATCAGTCAAACGTGTATATGTTTATGTAAAGGATGCATTAATGATGGCCCGTGCCGTTTCGTGCGTGCACGCAACCCTCCTATTCCATAAATAAAAAAGATTCCTTCTTGAGCAATGAACATGTCAGTTTTTATAAAGTTATTGTCTGCAACGTGTCAATACTTAAGTAATTGCCTCTATTATAACAAGCTAAACTAGAAAAAAAAAATGATTTGAGTTGAGTATTTGGATAATGCTAAACCTATATTTTTAACAGCTTTATTTGATGCATACATATCACAATCTCATCGACGTAAGGTAGTTAAGTGGTACCTATACTAATGTGATTTAGGTGCTTATCTACAACTACGAAATTGTTATCTTTAATTTAGAAAAGCTCCAGAGAAGGAGATCGGTGGCTGAGTGCTTATAAGAACTTTGTAGTATTTAGCTCGGAGCTTAAATGTTTCTTTTAAATACCTACTTAATTACTGTTGCTATATAATCTGTATACCTATAATAATATCGCATAATATCGACAACATGTAATATGAGTATTATAATTCAGAGCCATAAATTATAATAAATAGCCATAATACTTATCTAAATTATAAAAGCGAAAGTGACTGCCTATGTAATAGCTTTTCATGCTTAAATGATTTTTTATCCAACCGATTTTTATGAAAATTGTGGGATTTTTTGAACATGGCCATAAACATTACAATACTCTTTAGGTGTAGGTGAAACTTTTGTATACAATAGTAGGAAGTCTTTGCTGCAGAGGACGCCTAGTTAATTATAGTAGACTGTTTGGACGATGAAATACTATTACTGTGCTGACAGAACTCATCATTATGACCTTTTAGAACCGCAAAATTAAAATCATTACAAAATATCAATCTCGATCAAAATGTATTTTTTTGTGTCAATGTCTTTTAGCCGACATAAGTATTATTAAATATTTTATTAAATACATAATTACATAATATCACTTGGAGAATTACCGCATTGATTATCATATGATTAAAATCTATATGATAATCAATGCGGTAAGAACCTATCCCAGTTAAGTATTTTATTCACGTGATTGACTACGAAATTTACGAAAACCAACATCACACTCGTTATAGAAAAATGTTTATTTTAGAAAAATTTTCTGCTCGAGTGTACTTTTTGACATAGGCACACGCAGTTATACAGCCGCGCCTCTACCGAAAAACTCATGAAACTAATTTCTCCCAATTCCGTTACATTGCGCGGAAAGCAAACAGATAGTAGAAACTCGACCTTGTTACTTCTGTATGTTGCATGAATAATGTTATATTTTACTGAGCATGTAAACATTAGATAGGTAATAAAATATGAGCGATTGCATTAAAGTGATCCTGTTTTACCGATCAATATGTAACAAACAACCAGCAATAACAATTTAATTGAGTAACAATCAAGACGGTATATACTGTGCGATTACATAAGAAGCGCTCGTGGTGTAGCATGATTAGCCGTTCTTAATCGATCGGCAAAGTTAAGCTACGTCTGTCGTGGTCGGTACCTGGATGGGTGACCGCCTAGTGGTATTTCAAATCGAGCGTTTCCGTGCTTCGGATGGCACGTAAAGCCGTTGGTCCCGGTTATCACTTAATTATGATAGTCGTCAAGCTAGATGGATGCCTCCTAGGCGGCTTGAAAAATTCCAACAGTAGGTTGACCACTAGCCTACCTCCACCGATCCGCAGTGGGCACGCGTGGTGGAGTATTGCCCATTCCCTTTCACCTTCATTTGTGAAAGGAGGCCTGTGCTCAGCAGTGGGACATTATAGGCTGATGATGATGATGATGATGATGACATAAAAATGAAGGCAAAGGGAACCTTTTTGTCCATATTTCACAGCGATGAGTAACTGTTCAATCTATTTGTTTCGGGTGAAATACATAGGCACAATTAAATACGTCAATTGGGTAAAATTTCGAGAGAATCTTTCACAATCCGCGGAGATTCACTACTTCGTGGTAACGCCGAATTTGTAATCATCGATGTCTAGACGAAGCGATCGATTTGATCATCAACTCAAGCTAAACTGACTAAGTTTACCTTATAAGGCGATGATAGCTCAGTGGTAGTGACGTCGTATACCGAGACGAAGGTCCCGGGTTCGAATCCTACAATGAGCTGGAGCTTTCGGTGAAGGAAAACATCGTGAGAAAACCATAGCACGGTGGTAGGGTACTTTGTAGTACCCGCCTGGCTGGCTACCACCCTTAAGTTGAAAATCTGTCGCCAAGCACCTTTCGGTGTGTTCCGATAGCTGCACTTGAGAGCCAGATCCTTCTAGGCTTTGTGTGCTTACCACCTTCGGCCGCATCATCACTTACCATGGTGAGATTGCGGTCAAACACAGGCCTATAAATAGTAAAAATAATAATTGGACTGTTTTACAAAAACCTTAAACCGACTTCAAAGTACACTAAGCAGTAATCAAATCCTGATCTGATGAAAATGGGACCAAACGGGAAGTGTACCCTTTCAAATAACAAAAGAATTTTCCAAATCGGTTAATAAATGACGGAGTTATGAGGTAACAAACATAAAAAAACATTCGAATTGAGAACCTCCTCCTTTTTTTGAAGTCGGTTAAAAAAAGTAGGAGAATAGATGCCTCATGCCGCGCGCGACGATAAGTAGATACTTATGTAAATCTGTTATTTCACGACCGTAAGCTTCGTTCAAGCGATAATTTGATTGCATTTCCATATTGCACTAATTTCTAACCATTTTGCAAACGATCGACACGCCGCGGCCGCTTCACGTTGCAACTATGATTTTGTCATAACTTCATCTAAACTTTTCACAATTTTTTTTTTTTTTTTTATACATCTAGGTCGGTAAACAAGCATACGGCCCGCCTGATGGTAAGCGGTTACCGTAGCCATATGGACGCTTGCAACACACGAAGCATCGCTCACGCGTTACCGACCTTTCCCCCCTCCCCTATGAGCTCTGGCGACCTTACTCACGCGCAGGAACACAACTTTACACGACATGAAGTTATTTGGCTGCGGTATTCTGTATGGTGTATGGTAAATAATAGTTAATTGTATTGTAAGTTACCTATTTATTTCTCATACGTGAATAACCTAGACTTTTTAGTAAATAGGCTTGCGTTTGGCCGTTAATGTGCCTATAAAGGACTAAGATGGAGCACGCTTACCCAGAAGAAACCTATTCACTCTAGCCTTGAAAGTCTCTATATTGTAAGAGCTAAGAAACAGACGCTGGAACCAAGCTCAACCTCACGAAGAAGGGCTCAAAGTTATAGCTCAACAAAGTATGTATGCGGTACTTACTTAGATAGACCAAATATAGCCTCTAAGCAAAACGGTTAGAACACACTTTTTATTAAATGCTCATAATTATGATAGATTTAATGATTCATTGGCGTGTCATTCGGTGTCATCTTATGAACGTAGTAAAAAATAAACAGCTATTGTCACAACTTTCAATGGTTATAAAAGTGTACGTACCTACCTAATTTATGATGTCACAAATAATCACAATCACAATAAATGTGTCTAATATTAATTAAAAGAAAATTAAGATAGATTCAAGGACGTTATTTATAAACTTATTTTCAAAAGACTAATTGTATTTCATAGTCAAAATATGTGGCTTGGCCGTTTCACTACTAACAAGAATGATTTAATAACAAAAAAGTAATGAACAGTGAATACAATTTTCACCTTACTCCTATATGATGGTAGCGAAACGGCCAAGCCACATATTTGGACTACGGTGTATAGAGTTTGTGAAGTTAGGGCTTGTAGAGTAAGTGCATGTAGAGTCATAAGCTTGGATCTACATGAGATCTGATAACTTTTTGACAGTGCGACCCATATGTCTTGGCAACATTTTACATAAAGATGTTTTTGGTGGGATAAATTTATCTATCCATTAGACAGACAGGACTGACGCATGGAGGACTTCTTTATATGTAGTGATAACACTTCATAAATTCATGAAATGATCTACTTAGTATGTTTTTTTGTAGTCCCTCAAATCCCACTTATTCGCGGGATTGATGTGGATGGAAATGGATGATGACGCCATGATTTTGATGCGGAATTGGATTCCCTAGTGGTAAACAAGCCCGGCCCGCCTGATGGTAACCGTTCTCGTAGCCTATCACGCTGGGAATACAAGGGGTATCACTTGCCAGAGGCGTAGCTAGGCGTGGATGAAGCGGCCCCTCGCGTTGCACTTAAAAGGGCCTCGTGCGAGGCTCTCTTGAGGGCGACATAAGACCTAACACTTTAATCTCTAAATAGTTCGATTAGTACCCTAAAATAAATAAGCTTTTCTCATTAAAAAAATATTTGAGGAATCGAAACTAGAGTTAGCTTCAAAAATTACAGGTCTTAGAAAGAGCCGAAGGGTTTATCTCTGGAAAAGATCAGGCTAAGGATTAGGGGGCCAAGTCATCAAAAATTTAATTCTGACACGATCCCTTTACAGCTCAATCCATTGATCCAATGTGCGCTGTCTACTAAATTCATGATATATTTCGATGCTATTGAATTAGTAAGTAGATTACCAAAACCTGTGCCAAAACTGTTAAATCTAACATTTCATTGGAAAAGAATTGTAATAAAATTTTTGTCAAAATAAAATGTTTTTTTTTTTAAATATGTATTTTTATATTCCTCGCGCTGTTATATTTCATTATCATGGAGGTGCCAATAGGGTAGGATCACAAAAATCTCTGCATTGATCTTGGAAATAGATACTGAAAGAAAACCGCGTCGCTAATGCGACTTCGCTCACGTCTACTTTATTCTACGCTACTGTCACTCGCATTTTGCCGACCCTCTCTTCAACCTCTTCTTGAAAAGTTTGAAGTGACTCTACCACTGTGCCGGCAGCGGAAGGGACAAAGCGCAGTGACATTTGGTACTACAGCGCTCTGATGGAACCTCATGGGTCTCTGGCAACCTTACTCACCGCATGACCACACTATGGTTATTTCGTTGCGATCTGCCCTGTGTTTGATCGCAATCGTCCCATGTTAAGTGATGACGTGGCCGAAAGTGTTAAGCACACAAAGCCTAGAAATAACTGGCTCTCAAGTGCAACTGTCGGAGCACACCGATTGCGTGGCGATAGATTTTCAACTCAAGGGTGGTATAGCCATGACAGCCAGTTCTACAAAGTAGCCTACCACCGTGCTATGCTTCCTCACGATGTTTTTCTTCACCGAAAACGCAAGCTATTTGTAGGATTTCAACCCGGGACATTCGACTTGGCATCCGATGTCACTACCACTGAGCTATTATCTCCTTAAATTCCCAAGTCGAACTGCTGTCTGCTACGCATATAAAACTAAGCAGAACTTATGGTAACCCCGAGTTACTGAAAACTTCAAAGCGATTTTGTCTTGTGTTTCCAAAAACCAATAACAACGAAATAGATCGCGTTTTAAACTTGTGCATATTTATAAACGCATCCAATCTTACTGTCAGTTTCGTACTTTAGAAAAAAAATGCAACGGCATGTTGACGGCGTTTAAAATTGCAAAATTCCAATACGATAGCTTATAAAATTGTGGTAAGGACGTACTGTAACTAAAAAAAATCTTTTATAAAGTTAGCACCACTAATATCCCACCTTATCCAAGCTACCTTAGAATGAATAGGTGACCTTCTCCGATTGCACTACTGCAGTTAGTTTAGTTAGTTAGTTAGCGTATTTGTTCAGTTTTCCCTGATTTAGGAGGAATAGGGTTGCCACTTGCCATTCGTCCGCGTTTCCCGAATCCTAGCTAGGAGGGCATCTTGCGAGGGAGCGGGGTTATGTATGGGAATGGGACACGTATTTTATAATTTATCAACTGCCCTGATACGCCAAAGATTGTAACAAACTATTTGAATAGTAGATGTTGATTAAAGATTTGTAAGGCTGTTGAAACTAGTTACCTACTTTGTAAAAAATAAAAAAAAACACGGGATCGTACGTGGCGGAAGCAAGTAAGACATCAAAGTGATTGATGTAGGTACCAAGGGCGGATCCAGCCTTTGGGTCAGGGGGGGGGTCACACAACAAAACAAAAATATGCCACCCATGGAGGAAAGAGGAATGCCACCCCTGTTTCTTATGAACATGGCAAGGCCCCCAGCTTAAAATATAAAAACCTCTGGGTGACTTAGACGGCCTAGGCCCTGGGGGGGTCATGACCCCCATGACCCCCCTGGATCCACTCTTGGTAGGTACCTACTCTGACTCTAACCTACGCAGTAATATACAGGTTGTTCTTTTGGTCGGCGACAAGCGACCCAGGAGCGGTAGTACAAAATATATATCCACCAAAAATGGACATAATTCCATTAAATACTGTAAATATGTTGAGAAATACCTTATTCAATTTGAAATAAAATTACCGCAAAGTATGGTTACTAGGCACGTGCACAGACTAGAGCTAGGCGCAAGCCGCCATCGCCCCACCCCTTTACTCCCTCGTACTCCCGTTGAGTATTATGTCTACACTTTAGCTTATTACATGATTTTCAAAATTTTAATTTTTTTATTTCTATTATTAAAAAAAAATAAAGTATATTTTTTATATTTTTTTAGCACCAGTTTTGTATTATCGACCCTGAGTCGCTCGTCGCTGACCAAAACAACGACCTGTATAAGTCAATGTTCTAACCCATCTGCATATTTGTTTCTCGAAACTTCATCAAGGTTCAATAGTTTACGAGGATAATGATTACAATCACTATAGTTTATTGCTTCTAATTATGTTCCTGCGTAATTTTCGTTTTCTTCGATGATAACCAATCTTTATATCCGATGTATTTTGAACACGCAAAAAAGCAGTCCTTTTTCCTTCCTATTTACGTAAGTACTTTACAGGTCGTGGTCTAGCCCAAGCCCAAATAGTTTACTACCTAATTTGCGAGTTCAAAATGTTGATAAATTATCGGTAACGCTATGCAGTTGTTCAACGTTAGTTCTTTCTAGCCTGACTGTATTAATTATCTTAAATTGTGTAATAGTGTGATGGGTACCTGAGCTACGCACTCACGCGTCGTACTCAAGTACTGTCAATGTGGACATTTCCTTTTAAAACAAAGTGTCTGTCACATTGTTAGTTTAAGTTATGTTTACAGCCTCTTTGTTGGTACTTATGTGAGTCAGTGGACCCAAAACCACCATCATCTATCTATCAAATTACAGGAGAAACGACTGACAATCAGAACAGAGATCTGACACACACACACACACAAGAATCAGATTAATCCGCAGGGTCTATAATTTTTGTACACATATTTCAAAAATCAACCCCTAAGTAGGTTAATAGATAAGATCACGGAAGAAAAAGCGGGGCGGAAAGCTATAGTCATTAGATTTTTTGGCATTTTGCTTCGTTGCGTGACATTTTACCATTTTTAAATGGTATTCGGTATTGAACTCGGAAGCGGAAACGCAAATAGTGGTGTTAAAATATTTTTTAATGGTGTATATTATGTTTACTTTCGCTCTCTAGGCGCCTGCGCCCGCGCAGCCCGCGCGCGCGTCGCGCCGTAGGACATTATCCGCTTATGTCATAAATTGTAGCGACATACAAAATGATGGCTATCATTCAAGTTCATTGACTCTAAACATCATTTAAATATTTTCTACTTTTTATATGTTTTAATTAACATTTTTAACTTTAATACATACTCACATTCATTTCTAAATATTATATTTTAAAAGTCGTCGGGTTTTGTTTTGTAGTTTCATTACTCTGATTCCTTAACCATTTGCTTAATCTCAACTGAAGGAGATGTTATTAAGCTTTGTAAATATTAAAAGATTGTTGAAAACTTCTTACTTATGATTTTTATTGCTTCCAAAAAAATTATGCTGCTTGGTGTGGAGGGTAAATCCTCCGACTGCAGAGTCGAAGGTCCTGGCTTCGATTCCCACCCAAGACAAACATTTGTGTAGGATATGAATCCCAGAATAAATCAATGAATAAATTAACAAATCTACTCTCCAGATTAGAATTTTTAAATATTGTTTACTATATTAGTAATTTTAAGACGGATTTCCAGAATAACTACACGAAATCTTTTCAGATTATTTTCAGGATAACTTAAAAAAAACAGTTACAAAATGTACCTGACTTGCATTACGAAACCAGATTCAGAAACAGTTAACGCAACACAACACAAAATGAAGTAGAAATTATTAACACGACGTATGTGGAAGCAAATGACGCGTGACGCGCGCGCTCACCTGAAAGTGTTGCACGCTGACATGTTGCACATGCGCGGGAGTGCTGCGCGACCTCGCGCCGCCGCCGCCGCCGCCGGCACGCGCGCTGTTCGCGGGAACCCACTCATTACTGACCACTTGACCACAAACAACACAACACCGCTAACTACTCACGAATTCACGATTCACGATTATCGACAGCTCGCAAGCCGCAGCCACGCATCACTCATTTCCTCCCATTGAGCAACAGAAGGACGTCTTCCTTCCATCGAGTAATTCGACGCTTCCCCTAGTTCCGGGACGGGCGATGGCCTTCGCATGTAGGTTTCCATTACTTTTTGCCATATTTTTTTCTAATGCTGTAATTATAGCAATCGATCAGTAATGGGTTTTAGTCGTTTGAGCCGTTTACAGATGTACTCACTTACCTATCCATATCCCCTTCTCCTATCGTTCAATTGTCTGTGCCTAATGAAAATTTACCTAAAAGAAAGGAAAATGCGGATCAAAATACTAAGTTTGAAGTTTGAACACTAGAAATAAGTAGCTACAAACTTGTTGTACCAATAACACGGTAGAAGCTTACTCAAGGCCGTCTTTAACCTGTTGGAGGCCCTGGGCACTTTGAGATAATAGGACCCCCTATGACTATATATGACAGGACAATTTTCAAAAACGACAATCACTTCTTCAATGTTTATGTCTTTGAGCACATTAAGGTGGCCCTCTGTGGCCGGCGCAACTTCTTCAACAAGCATAGAAGCATAGAAACAGCACAGTCAATAGGCCAAAAGAATTCAAGAATTTTCTATGTATCCTAGATACATAAAAAGTTAAAGTTAAGTGGAAGTTATGTAAGAAAGGGTACCCTACTATAAAGTTTCTAACAAAAGAAGACATTTGAATAAAGTGTTCGCCCTCAGGCTATTTTAAAATAATTTAAATTATATTTGTAAAAAGAAAGATATAACTATAATGAAACAAGTTCAGATAAATAAACATACTTTTAGATCTAAAAATACATTACCTACTTATCTGAGGTTCTTCCGGGGGTCTTCTCAGTTTACCGGGTCAACCGGGTTTATTTATTCATAAGTGCCATAATAAATAATTTTTGAGTTTTAGAGTCTGAGCAAATCAGAATGTTGGCGTAGGATTTACTTTATTTATTACCTAACTCAACCGAACTTGGAATTCTGCATCTGTACCCAAACCTTGGCAGGCAATACTAAAATAGAAAGTTTCGAAGAAAGTTCATCGGAGGGACTTGGTCAAACTACCTATCAGTCTAATTTACGTATTTAATTACAATTATTTGTGTTTTATAGCTGCGTCTATCAGTAGGTAGGAATTATTGTAGGGTTCAGTATTTCGTCATATATCGCCGTTCGCATGTCCAGCTTTATAGAACTCTCCTACCATATTTTAGCACAAACCATTAAACCGTACCTAACATTTGTTACGTATACTATAGGTACTTAGTCTTGCTGTTTTTCATTTCTCTTTAGACCCCCAGCAAAATGGAGTGGATGTGGTGTTATTTTTATTGCTGAAAATAGGACGTGTCTGTCGTGATATTGCCTCCGTTTTGAACATTATTTA
The DNA here is from genome assembly GCA_951394255.1 of Polyploca ridens. Taxonomy (NCBI): domain Eukaryota; kingdom Metazoa; phylum Arthropoda; class Insecta; order Lepidoptera; family Drepanidae; genus Polyploca; species Polyploca ridens. The sequence goes on along the minus strand of OX596247.1, from coordinate 19,243,906 downwards.
AAGTTCGTTTCATTATATGTACTAAGTACATATAATGAAGTCGGGATAGTTACACCAATTTACCTATAACTCAAGAACGCCTGCCCTATTTTCATGATCTTTGATTTGTTGGATTTGTCTCTCCCGAATAGCAGAATAACAGCAACTATAAATAAGTATAGACCTTAAATGGGTATTTAGTCATTCAACCGATATACAAGTGATATTATACTTAAATTAATTGGTGCCACACATATTTATTTCTATGAACTGTGGGAAAATCTTATTAAAGATATAAATAAAAATGCATGGGAAAAGTAATCACGAAGTTAAATTAAAAGAAAGAAAGGAAGTTAAATTGAAAAGCGAACTAAGGCTGCATTCCGAATTACCGCTGTAATCGATTTGAGCGTGCTTAAACCCGTACCGAATTGAATAATGACAGTTTACGATATCCCGTGAAACGTCATAGATGACGTCATGACATGCGCCATCTTGCGCTCACACCGACCATGCCCTAAACTGATATCACCGTGAGCGCTGTCAAAAGTGACGGCAAAAATCTAATAAGATTCTTGATTTTCTATTTGGCAAAGATACTTTTTATGATTTTATGAGAAAAAAATAATAAAAGAAGCAGATATTCCTTTTTGCCAGTCAACTTATAAAAGATATAAGGAGTCCTAGCGCATTAATAATTCAGATTTTAATTAAATTCTCAAATGTTCTGTTTTGAATACTGTGAGCGCGTTAACGGGCGTTCCGAATTGTTGATAGTTCTCAGCTGTCATAAGCGTGATATCTAATTCGGTACGCAAATTATTGCTGTGATCGATATTATCCATTTCGGAATGTACCCTTAATATCACGGAAAATAATGAATAGTGTAGTTTTTTAGACTAGCAGTTTGCAACACTATCAGTGCTGCAAACTCTCCTTCTTTTCCAGGAGATTCCATGATTTTTGGACATGTCTCCTTATCTCCTTATTTATTTTTCAATTCAATGAAAATCTCCTGGATTTTCACGATGTGAGTTAAGTGTACGACATTTTATATTTTTATAAAAATAACACCTGATATTGACATAAAATAAACCAGTCAATACTCTGTATAATCTGCATCTCTGTGTAAAACAGTGAAACTTACAAAGTGACGTTGCGTTTTCGTTTTATTTTCAAGAGTTCGTGTATTTTGAGTTATATTGCATATTTATCGGTGGTGTTTTACCCAATAAAGATCAAGGCATGTGAAGTTGAAGTGAAATGAATTACGTGTATCGTGATTTTTCAAGTTGTTTAAAAAATCCGTGAAAAGTTTTAGTACGATTACCACCTTTTTACTGAAACATTTGTATGTCTTATCGAAACCGACAATTTTATTACTGACAGAGCCTCGATAACTCGAAACTGGTAAAAATAAGTCCTAATGAAAAGGATTTGCTTGTTAAAACTAAAACTAAGTAATAATATAAAAATTCTATTAATCTAAATACAGCAAAAAGGGTATTTTTTTAAATTCTCCTTCTTTTTGACCCTGTCTCCTGGATTTTTGGCATAAATATCCTTCTTTTTTGTATGTTGGGGTTTGCAGCACTGAACACTATACCATGGCAACACTGACTTTAAAACGTCAACGTAAGTTAATTTGAAAAATTTGAAAACAAACGTTTATGTTTGGTTGCTTTGAATTTATTTTGCGAGTAAGCATTTAGTAAATATTAATATATTAACTAGTCTCATAATAATGGCTGAATTTCAAACACCTATCAAGAGAAATAAGGCATTGGATACAAACGACAAGATAACGATACCACCGTCTCCGTTTCTAAATCGTCTCGGATATGGAACAGGTACAAAAGTTTCCTATTTTGAATTGTTCTGATTGGAAAACTTATTTTCTTTGATAATTCAGTTATGGCCTATCATTTATTCAACCAGCCTTCGTTGATTTGCAATCCAATGCATTTGTATTACACTTAAAACTGGTATTGTTATAACTTAGGTGTGTCAGTAATGCAACTGGTAAGGTCACCCCGCGCTGGGCAGATCCGCTCGCCATGGGCGCTCAAGATGCTGAACAAACGCGTGAAGCCCAACAGAGTGTACTCAGACCGTCTGAAGTCGGAAGCGGAGCTGCTTGAGCGGATGTCACATCCAAATATTGTTGGGTTCAGGGCCTTCAGCAAGACGAAGCTGCTGTACTTGGGTATGGAGGCTTGTGATGTGTCACTGGGTGATATGATTGAAAAGAGGATTGAAGATACATGTGAGATATTTATTCCCAGGCAGATATTGAAGGTATGTTTTGATTTAACTGCCAAAGCCTAAAAGGCAATCTCATATAAATGTGATTTTTCTATGAACAAATACAATAAGGTTGGTAAGCATCTAGGCTCCCTAGTTGTGGCACTAGACAGCCAAGAATCCATCATATTGATGCTACTGTATCTAGGTTGCTGTAAAAACTGCCGCCGGGGGCTGGTGCCTTGGTTTGGCCCCCCAAAGATCCGGGCCAACAGTGTACATTAACTGAACTGTAATTAAATATTGCAGGTAGCATCAGACATAAGCAGTGCCCTCCACTACCTCCACACAAAGATGCAGATACTCCATGGTGACATGAAATCCTACAACATCCTTGTTAACGGAGACTTTGTAATTTGCAAGCTTTGTGACTTCGGTGTCACATTGCCACTTGACGAGAACGGAGTTTTTGACAAAGAGTCTGCTGGGAATGCTGTTTATTTTGGTAAGAGATTACAAAAATAATTTTGAAAAGCTTTTGGAGTTTTATTGAAAAGCCTTTGCCTAATATAGCATTATTGCATACAACATAATTCAGTTGGTTTCAGTTCTAGATATTTATTACTAACTTCCACATAGTTTAATCGCTTGGCTCGCGGTTAAAAATATAACAATGATATCAATTGTTATAAAAGGATGCGCGTCTATCGCGAGAACCAACGGGTTAACTTATGTTCTTTATAATGAAATGTTTTCTCTGTATTTATTTATTTCACTCACCAACTTTATCTGTACTGTACTGTCAGACAGTTCATGCAGATACAGCCCACTGACACACAGAAAGATGGACGACATTTAATGCGAGCAAGTCATATACTTACATGCACACAAACTAAGTTAGTAACAAATATGCACACAAACTTTTGTCAATATAACATTAATATCCTCAGAATACTAGTTAAACCACTTTGGTGGGTAACCAATCATCGCCTGCACCATGATCTCAATAAGTCATGAAGGACTTATCTATAAGATACAGCTACAGAATTTAAAACCATCCTAACAATCTCACGAATAGACTTCTCGTTGTCCCATCAGTCAGCCTTCAAAAGATTGTGAAAAGTACAAGACGTTCTCAATAGGGATGGATAATTTTTATAATGATGGTTGAGTCTCTGGATTTAAGCCATGCATAGTCTGTATAGACAGACCGCAGATAATAAGAAGAATAAGGATTTTTGTGCTGTTTGCTCTAGTAATGTGGAATTAGCTTAATAGTTTGTATGGAAGTAATAGAAACTTTGGATGGTTCTTGCAGGCACAGAAGCATGGAGTGCCCCAGAAGTGATTCACGGTGGAGAGATCAGCCACAAGACAGATATCTGGCCGCTCGGGCTCACTCTGTGGGAGATGTTGTCGCTGTCGCCGCCACACGCGCAAGACGACGATACTCTCGAAGACTCTGTTCAGATGTTGGACAACACTGATGAATCTATTGGGGATTACTTCTCAGAGAAATATGGTAAGTTAGCCTTCATTGTGCTAATAAAAAAGTTATCTAAGAGCAGATTGTTTGCACATAGGTATGGTGGTAATTGGTGACCGAAGGTGGTAAGCATACAACAGAAACTGGCTGGCTCTCAAGTGCAGCGTTCAAATTGAGGGTGGTAGCCAGCCAGGCGGGTACTACAAAGTACCTTATGGTTTCCTCACGATGGTTTCATTCACGGAAAGCTTAAGCTTACCCTTCCATTCGACGTCACTACCACTGAGCTATCATCAACTTAAACTAAACTAAATTGATAAGTTATCTATTAACTCTCCAGTTTCTAAATCCACCAATCAACTTTCCCATAGCTAATTATAATACTAACAGAATATGGGACATACACAAATTTGCTAACTGAGAAAGTTCTTGTAACTGTAATTGTTAAAACACCATGAACATAGAGATTTCGCTATTTAACTGCAAACACAAAAATTTACTAATGGCGTTCTCTTCTCAGCCATCTTTACTATATTGTAATTGCTTCCGAAAAAATAATTATCAGTTAAAACATGTGTGCAGGCACCCGACCACCAGTCCCTGCGAACATATCAGAGAAGCAGTATGCCGAACCTCTGGCTTTGTTCTACTGCTGCACAGAAACCCTTCCTTCCATGAGGCCTTCTGCGGAACACCTCGCTGTCGCCGCTAATGACATGTTGGACCAAATTAAAAGTTAGCTACGTAGTAATAAAGACGCTTTTCTTGAAGTGTGGAAATGCCATTCCATGTTTGATCACTTGTGGAGGCAAGTCTGCACAAAATAAATAAACTACAAGTGTTATACAGAGTTTATAAAATAATACACTTTTTGTTAAAAACAAAATATATTTTCGAACAACAAAAAATTCAACGATTTACAGTTTCATAAGTTTGTGATTAAAAAGCGAACCTAGCAAAGTAATATCGAATGGGCTTTGCTAGTATGTATGTGTTAGGCGGGCTGAAAGAATTAGATTCTATTGTTAATATTGCCCGATAAAATAAAATATCTAAAAATATAAGGCCAATGGGCGTATTATGAACAAAATAGTAAGAAAATCATTTTGTATACATGGACAAACCAGAATTAAATTAAAATACATTGAGCGCTTAAAATATACAACAGTACGTGAGTCCACATTACAAATAAGTTGACTCAAATCACATTGTGGTAAATTTGAAATAAACTGAAGCGAAGCGAACTTTTGGACTAAAATTGTATATTACAATTTGAACTTTATCGCTATTATACGTTTCACCGTAATGTGATTTGAGCCTAAGTGTTAATATCTAACGAGATTATTAGTTACATTACAACTACGATACAACAGTTTGTTACATTTTACATTAACCTTACAACTATAACGTGTATGTGATCGTCAGAAAATACACATTTGTCCCTTAGCTATGTACTGTACGTCAAAGTGTAGATGTACTTAAGTATAAATTGGTTTGCGGTTACACATTGCAGGTATTTAAATTTATTCTTGACCTATCAATGTTCATTCTTTATCGTGAAACAGAATTCTTTAAATAAACATATTTGGTGCAATTTAAATGAGAAGTAAATCACTTTTTGACGATTATCGTAAAGTAAAATTAAAATTCTTTCTTCTACTTTCATTTTTAAACGTCGAAAATGAAATTAACCTAGTGGACAGACTGTAGTAAGTTAAATCAACAAAATAAAGGCTTCAAAAATTGCTTTTTAATAATATTTTCAGATATATGTATGTATATTTCTCTAATCCAATGTGTAACCGCAAGTAAATGACTAGTGTTAAAATAAAGTATACATTTCGCTTATTGACTAATCAGCACCGATTATAAACTCAATTTTAGTGATAAAATTATATAAAATAAAACAGGCATGTTTTTATAAGAGAGCGGTATGGAATTAAGTTAAAGTATTTATGACATTGGCCGCTAGATGGCGCTTAAATTTATGACTTGATTAAATTCCCGACTTTTTGTACCGCTACCTTACAAAAACGCCTATTTTTACAGCAAGTGTGTAAAACGTGTGAGGTATTGCGCGTAAGGCGTGAAACTAAAGCTGTATGTATATGGCTACATGTATACATAGTATATGTTACAAAATAGTTAACATTATATTTAATATCTTATGTAAACATGAGATTAATTGCAGATCGATCCAATGAGATTTTGTAATTTGAGAAATAAATACTATTTCATACTTATTATTGTTTTCTTTTGGGACCAATTATTTTACAATATAGTATTTTGGTATATAATTAGGAACGTTTCATGTATTTTTGTTCTGAAATAAAACTGAAATTATTCCATTAAAATAAATAATAACTGGGTCCACAATTATATACTGGGATTTAGGAAAATAATGAAGAAACATGAACACATTTTAAATAATAAGGTTATGATAAGAATTTATAGAAGTCATTGCAAAATCTATTATGTATTGAAAAACCTAGGTACTCGCGCTTAACTTATACGTGTGTTTGCTATGAACCCAACGAGTGAGCGAAGCGAGCGAGCTGCAGTTTCTGTTATTTCTTATTCCTAAGTGCTTTTTGACTAAATCAGTGTTATAGTGTCCTCCGTCTCTCTCGATCACCATGTTACGTGTCAGATAAAGACTTTTAACATAAAACGTTTCATAATTATATGATGAATAAGGGGGTTAGTGTTTACTTCTATAAATTCTTTAACCATAAATCTACACTAATAACATTAACAGACGACCAAACCTGGTGCGGCCGAACCGCCGAACAGAGGAAGACAGCGCTATACGTTAAAAAGAGATCGTGACACTTAGCTCTCTTTTTGACGTATATCGTTGTCGCCTTCTGTTTGCTGGTTCGCCGCACGAGTCGGTTGGGATTAGCAGACTTAAACGGTATCCTTATATTTTTAGTGTTATTGTTATCGCGTGCGGTTTTTCTCTATCTGCTGTAGGTACGCGACGACGTCATGTTTCCCGGCGGCCTGTGCGGCCTGTCGGGGCGTGAGGCCGGCCACATTCCGGAGCGTGTGGTCGGACCGGCCGCTGAGCAGCTTCACGCACGATAGCTGACCGAACATTGCAGCGCCGTGCAGCGCTGACTGACCGTTCTGAACATTGGGTTTAGTGGCTATTATTGGATGGGATGTAATAATCAAAACAAGCTGTCCCCTGTTCACGCGATAAAAAGTAACGTATTATTGCACTAGGGGACAATGAAGCTTCCTATCAGTAAATAAATAAATATCCTGGGACATTCCTCACACACGGTCATCTGATCCCAAAGTAAGCAGAGCTTGTATGAAAACCAGATAACTGATATAATACATATACTATTTTTTGTTTGTAAATACATACTTAATATACATAATTACATCCAGACTCAGAACATACAGACATGCACATAAATGAATGTCCTGTGTGGGAATCGAACCCACGACCTGCGGCGTGTAAGGTGAATCTTAACCAACTGCGCCAACTGGCCCGTCAATTCAAGTCAAGTCAAGTGAAATAGTTTTTATAATCGGACTGGTAGTTTTTTGTCAACAGGTTAACAAGCAGGCAGACGGGCCACCTGATGGTAATTGTTCACCGCCGCCTATGGACATTTGCAATAGGGGGATTGCCAAAAACAATTTGTTGAGACAGATTCGGATTGTTTCAGAGACAACCGCGTTCAAATAAACCCTTCAACTTTATTATATTAGTATTAGTTAAATATGCCATAATTTTACTAGTCAATGCAGAATGGGCAGTCCTCCACACTTGTGAATTACAATATCATCTATTTCCCAAAAACACACATACATAGTGCCACAAGAAGAGATATCATTCTGTCCATTCCTATTAAATTGTAATGACTTTAACATCATATAAATTCACCATAGCTATCTATTAAATGAGGGCAAACTTAATGAAATGAGAATATGAACTTTATGTAGATACTCACAGGTAACAACCCTAGGTTAGGTTTGTATTTGAGGAGCTCCATAACGACTGATGCGTGCCCTTTATGGGCCGCCTTGAACAATGGCGTCGCTCCGTCCTACGAAATAAAAATTTAATTTTATTATTTAGAGGCTTTTTTGAACACAATCTTAATATGGGAAGAGATGTGGATGAAGGTGGTAAGTAAAGCACACAAGGTCTAGATAGAAGAGTGGTGTTTGACGACAGATTACCAAGGCGCCGATCCCCCAGAGAGAGTTTTACGGTTCGCATTCACTGTAATCTATACGGCGTCTTTAAAATTAAAAACGTGTATGATGTGTGATCGGTAGCGAATATTACAGTACTCTAGATTGCTTGCTATGCGTACAATAGTGAATGCGGAGTGCAGAACTCTAGAATTCTCCCTGCGGATCGGCGCCTTAGTAATCATTCTAATCGCACTGATAATTGCGTGCCCTGTCAAAACTATAAAGTAGATTAACTAGATATTTAATTGTAAATAAATAGCAGACCTCATCATGATCATCATATCCACCGCAGTGGGAGGTCGTCCCGTGAGGCGCGCATTATTATCCCATCGGTTATCGGCTCTTCGAGCGATGTGGCCTGCCCATTACCACTTCAGCTTACTAACTCTACGAGTTATGTCCGTCGTTTTTGTTCTCCTACGAATCCTCATTGCGGACCCTGTCACGTAGAGAAATTCCGAGCATAGCTCGTTCCATAGCTCGCTGAGTGACTGAGCTTATTTATGCGGCCAGCAGTGAAAGACCACGTCTCTGTCCCGTATGTCATCACTGGTAACACGCACTGATTGAAGACTTTTGTCTTCAGACTCTGAGGTATTCGGGACGTGAAGATATGCCGTAGCTTCCCGAACGCTGCCCAGCCGAGTTGGATTCTTCGATTGACCTCTTTGTCAGTAGAAGATGAGTGTACAATGTTACCTGTCTGAGATGGTCGACGTGGGCCCCCTTCCCGTGCGTGAGCAGCACCCGCGCGACGTGCGAGTGGCCGCACTGCGCCGCGATCCAGAGCGGCGTGGCGCGGTCGCAGCGCGCGGCCTCGACGGCAGCTCCGGCCTCCAGCAGCGTCTGGCACACCTCTTCGTGCCCGTTCTGGGCCGCTATGAACAGCGGGCTCGCCTTGTCCTAAATAATTACAAACAGTCTAAAACCAGTCAGCTTTTGTGCGTCAATGCGCCGCACTAGCGACAGTTGCCCCCTTTGCCCGATTGATTCGAACAATCGCTCAGTTATCGCTACCTACAGCCGGCCCTGCACACAGTTGACGTTAGCATAAAGAAACATCCCGATTACTTAGACAATTAAACGAAAGAAAATAAAGGATGACTGAAATCAAACACATTAAAGCATGTCTGTAACTTTCTCGTACTCATAAACAGGTATACTAAGACATTCACGAACGCCTTCATTAAATCGTACTATAACTATGAAATAGTATTTAAAGAACTGCATTTCACTTTCCCTCTTTTAAAATATTGACAAGTAAGGCGCTCTACGTCCCTTCTAAATATAATAAACAGTAAGGGCCCCAGATGAGATCCTTGTGGAACTCCACGTGTTACATGAGCAAGTGATGATAATAAACCTATTAATGCCACAATTTGGAAATGATTTTGAAGATTAATGACCTCACCCGAGGCTGCAAGCAACCATGAATTCCATACCAAGATTATTTTATACACTGCTACGATTAATGTTATCAAAAGCTTTTTAAAAGTTTGTGTAAATATAATCCATTTGACCTTTACAGGCAAAAGAACAACACAAGTAGTTTTTGTACTCTCACAAGTTGTTGATTGTCGATCTATTTTTAATAAAACCATGTTGTCTTTTGGATAGCTGAAATGATGTCATTTAAACTAATTCAACGGCTTTTAAAGATACTTTTTTAACATTGACTCATTTTAACCAAGCCATGTAGCCAAGCGAACAAACGAATAGAAGCCAATCTCGTGCCGCATTAAAACAAAATGCCAAAGATCTAATCGTTCTCAAAGAATAAGCTTACGGTTGGTCTGATGAGATAGCTAGAAGGCTACTAGTTAAACCACCGAGTTTGGGCTCATTAGATTTTTCATACATCATATTCTTCGCGTATGATCACCAGAACTTAATGATACTTTTTAAATCCAACAGTGAAAGTCAAACGGGTCTAAGCTGAAAACCAGCGCTGGACGTCGGACTTGTAACCCGAGTTCGTCTCCAGCATAAAGCTGAGCTTGTGTCCCTTGCTGCAATATTATTATTATTATTTTTTCGATGTTTAACCTTATTATAAATGTGTTATGTTAGTAGTAAATTGTAGCAATAAAAGCATTTCTATTTCTATTTCTATGAGCCTGAAGGGTCGATAATGCAATCTTTTTGCAATACTAATCCTGAGCAGTGATCGAGAGAATGGACAAGAAAACAGAGCAGAAACTACAGATTAGTAGTAACGTACAAATGACACGGATCGAGCAGGTGCCTTATGTCCTGAACATAAATAAAACAAAGGTAAGAATAAGAGTGTTGGTATTTACCTTCATGCAAGAGTTAACGTCGGCGCCCCTGCGAATAAGCTCCCTGACGAGCGGCGCGTGCCCGCACTGGCTCGCCACGAACAGCGGCGTACCTCCGTCCTGCACCGACCGACACGACACGGGATATCATTGACATATAGATATGTATATGTCACCGTATTATTGTGAAAACCGTTAGTTTATAATCTACCTAGCGAGATTATAAACCCCCCGATATATTGTGAACTATAATCATACTGCTTACAATATAACGTATTAATTTCCGATAGTTTATAATCTATCCGCGACAAACCGTCATAATTGTAAACTGGCATCATACTTGAATGCGTCGGAACTTAGGGAATGCAAAACCGTGGCAAAATGAAAACCGGTTTTTATTTCGGTTATGAGAGGAAAAAACCGGTTTTTTAATAATCACTTGTTTTCTTTTTTATAGAATATTTATATTATTATATTTTATAGAATTATAGATAATAACCGTGCCTAAGATTAAAAAATCGCAAACTGAGGAATTATTGTCAGTTAAAGTTAATAAAGTGTGTATAAAAGAAACATCAAAGACATCATCACCATCTGCCTGTCCTGTTCCCTATAATTTGGGATCGGTGCAATATGTACGCTTCTTCTATCCGTTATACCAACATTCACTCGTTTCTTACCAATATCATCTTTCACATAATCAATCCATCTCTTTTTCATAGAATTGATGGAAATAATCGTTTATTTAACTCTGTAGATCAGATACTCGTTTATATAGACTACACGTTTCGTTGCTTTTGATTTTATTTTAAATGAATGAAATCATAAAAACATATCACTTTTGCTTGATTTTTAATTGCTATGAGATACTATGACTTTATGTTAAAAAATAGATCAGTATTAAAGAAGTAATTATTTAAACATTTATTAAATTATATTTCGTAAGTTATAATATTAATTTCACACGTAATATACATGGCATATTGTAGCGGCACAGCAACTTGCGTGTACACTGTAACGTGGTTATTATTATAAGAATGTTTTCCTTAGATAAAAAAAAACATTACCCAGTTTTTGCTGTGCAGACAGTAAAAAATAACACCAATCTGTCAGCTTGCTGTCTGGCAGATACATAAGAGCCTTCGATGACACTAGTTTCTCCGATAGGATGATATTAATGCTGGCGTCCCGCAAGGCTCTAAATTATCCCCAATACTGTTCCTCCAGCATATTAATGATATACTCTCTATTACCAAAATTTATTGCTGTGCAGATGAAATTACAGGAGACGCTCATTACACGAACCGTGCAAATATCTCTCGTTCTATATTGGAGTAAAGGCGCGAAGGACTTGTCTTAAATCGAAAGTACAAAAAACTAGTGACTCCGATTGGGGTCGACTAAACCTAGTCTATTTCAACCCCACTAAATCACACGCAAGCCTGCGCATTCCCCGTTGAGAAAAGTCCATTTGCTGTGGCTCCTCATTTCTAGAAAATGTCCCTCAACATCACGAAAAGCATTGGGATCCTTCACGTTAATATTTGTAGCGACGTTCTGTTCCAAAGTCATCTACAACGTATCCAAAAAACACGGTGTGATTAATAGAGCGAAGCAGTACTTCTTATAGAGACTAAGACTGCAACTATATAAGTCGCAAGTCTGGCCCAAATGGAGTAATGCTGTCTTCTGTGGGCACCTGGATTCCAGCTTGGGTATTTAGACTCAGTTCAGCGACATGCCGTTAGAATTGTCGATGATTCCGAGCCTAAAAGTGTTTTAAAGCCCCTTAGTCTGAGGAGAGACTGCCTTCTTATGTGTGTTCAACCGCTTTTCCAACAGACAGTGTTCTGAAGAATTGATTGACACCGATGGGGAGTCTATCCTCACACATTGGATCTAAAATATTCTCATACTGTGCGGTTTCAAAGAAGCTTCCTATCGTGGCTGTGGAATGAGCTCCCCGCTTCAAAAAGGTTGAGTGTTGGTAACGTGCGAGTGATAACCGTTATGTTGCAAGCGTCCATAGGCTAGGGTAACTGGTTATCATCAGCCGGCCGTACGCTTGTTTGCTGCCTAAGTATTGTAAAAAAAAGGTTTACATATTTTATATCTATCATAAAAACAATCATTATTTTAAGTTATTTTCTTACCAGCTCAACACACTACGCATCAACACACGTCAGTTCATAACAAAAAATACTCACTGTATTGCACTCAGTTTACAAAACAGCGGCCAATCTTCCTTTTTTATTTTTTCCAAAAAATGAAAGACAAACCGAAAAAAATCGAAAACCGGTTTTGGTGTCATGTAAAACCGGTTTTATTCGTTGGTCAAAACCGTACCGAATAACCGGTTTTTCGATTTTCGGTGAAACCGGTTTTCATTTCCTAGTCGGAACGCACCTTGCGTGCTGATTGGTTAAACGTCATGTGTCCCGCGCCACCATCTTTGGCGATACGTAACGTAGTTGATTGTTTTTAATATTATATATAAAAAAAAAATGATTGACATATTTAATTTTGATCTCAAACAATTAAATGTGCATTTCTTTTATTTAACTCCTATGTTTGTTACCTAACTTTATGACTACAGAACGAACTACCGCCAAGACTAACCAATCAGGGACGGTTCACAATATGACAGTTTGACAACGTTAGATTATAAACTATCGAAAATGAATACGTTATATTGCAGTACAGCGGGTGCAATTCACAATATATCGGGGAGTTTATAATCTCGCTAGGTAGATTATAAACTAACGGTTTTTACAAAAATATGGTGACATATATATATATATATTGACATATCATACACAAATTAGTTGTCCCGTATTTTAAATTAGCCAAAGTCGTAAAGTCATTTCTTGGTAATAGTATACGTTTTTATAACAAAATACTCTTCTATAACCAAAATGATTGATATTAAATTCAAATCTGACATAAATTAAGTCTTGAACGCACATGCTTATTACATGGTAGCCCATTTATATAGAAGATAAAGAAGTCTGGAAGTAGCTTCACTCAGCACAAGTGCACATGGTGCAAATGCCAGTAGATTACCTAGGTATATAATAGGGATGTTGCCTGGGTAAAAATATAATAATTCTAATTAGTCAGTCAGTTAGATTATCAAAAAATATTGGACATGTATTTTTTGCTTTACCAAATCATTAACAATTGACGAAGATAAAGCGCGACTAAGTTCGGGAGTGGGGGCTCGTGACGTCACTTGTTCCTAAAAAGTGTACCACACCGTGACGTCACGCGGTACTTCAACACACGATATCTTCGTATTTATTTGTTTAATTGACAAAAGAAAAAATACGTGTCTAATATTTTTTGATAATGTAAATGACGGACTAATTAGTTTTTTTCAGGAAAGTAGCCTATTATGAACTTGTATAGGTTTTTTTTATATCTTTATTTACAACAAATATGTACAAAATACAATCTATGTATAGAAAATTTCCTCAAGCCTGCCGCTGCTTCCGATTAACGGCAGGGTTCCCAGAAGGCTGGCAGCGTTTCCTCTTTGGATAGCCAAGCTGACGCGTTGGCGGAAAAAGCTCCCCGTCCGCTGGTCTGTTTAGGTTATTATCTGTTATTTATTTTGCAAGTTGTTGGCTTTTACTTTGGAAAAAAAGCCAATATGTCCAAAAGATATTTAAAAGATGCCTGTTGAAGGCAGACTTTCGAACCGGTGGTAACTTCAGTAGCTTTGACCTTCGAAAGGGCATAAAGTGAATGGCTTTAAGTTAGACTCACAGTGCTGGGCGCGTCGATATGGGCCCCTGCGTCGAGCAGCAGCTCGGCGATGTCCTGGAACCCGCCCTGCGCCGCGAAGAACAGCGCGCTCGTTCCTGTCTGACACATCACACTATTATTGAAAGGATCAGTGCACCTCACTGCCACGCCTTTACATCATTACAACTAGGATTGCCATCAGTAAAATCAGAAAACTCAAAACCACTGGATTTAAGCTGAGGCCGGCGAGGTCCGCTCGCATATTTTTTTTTATTGTTTATAGGCCTGTGTTTGACCGCAATCTCACCATGGTAAGTGATGATGCGGCCGAAGGTGGTAAGCACACAAAGCCTAGAAGGAACTGGCTCTCAAGTGCAGCTATCGGAACACACCGAAAGGTGCTTGGCGACAGATTTTCAACTTGAGGGTGGTAGCCAGCCAGGCGGGTACTACAAAGTACCCTACCACCGTGCTATGGTTTCCTCACGATGTTTTCCTTCACCGAAAGCTCAAGCCCATTGTAGGATTCGAACCCGGTATCCGACGTCACTACCACTGAGCTATCATCGCCTTAAATACCCTCACTGCCACGCCAATCGCCGTGTGTTTGATAACCACACAACATTATTAAAATTACATCATTACAACTAGGATTGCCATCAGAAAAGTGAAAACCACTGGATTTTTAAGCTGAGCCCGGCGAGGTCCATCCATAAGACGCGTGAATAAGTCCACCTGCATATTGCTATTTCTTATTGACGGCCTTCTTCGGGCCCTTGCTTGTGCGATAGCAATATTAGTCGTTCAGAATTTAGTGTTCCGTAATACCAAAAATGATGAATGAAAAATAATGTAGTTATTCTGTAACTTGGCAATATAAGGTATGTCATCATCATCATCATCATCATCAGCCTATAATGTGCCCACTGCTGAGCACAGGCCTCCTTTCACAAATGAGGGTGAAAGGGAATGGGCAATACTCCACCACGCGTGCCCACTGCGGATCGGTGGAGGTAGGCTAGTGGTCAACCTAATGTTGAAATTTTTCAAGCCGCCTAGGAGGTATCCAACTAGCTTAACGACTATCATAATTAAG
Source organism: Polyploca ridens (assembly GCA_951394255.1). Classification (NCBI taxonomy): domain Eukaryota; kingdom Metazoa; phylum Arthropoda; class Insecta; order Lepidoptera; family Drepanidae; genus Polyploca; species Polyploca ridens. Next base: position 19,228,854 of record OX596247.1, on the reverse strand, counting down.
TGATAACCAGGACCGGCTTTACGTGCCTTCCGAAGCACGGACCCGCTCGATTTGAAATACCACTAGGCGGTCACCCATCCAGGTACCGACCACGACAGGCATAGCTTAACTTTGCCGATCGATTAAGAACGGCTAATCATGCTACACTACGAGCGCTTCAAAAGGTATGTATCTGAACCAATAGCACTGTAATTATCTTCGCTTTTAATACGATACAAACAAGATGAAGAATATGATGCCAAAATATTTTATATTATTTATCGACTTCAAAAAAAAAGGAGATTATACATAGTAATATTGTATTATATTAAGTAATATACGTTGTCTTTTTATGGTAGTTAGTAAGTATCTATAAGTCGGATAGCGTCACAAATCTCCAAAATACCTGAGTAGAATACAATGAGTACTATTAGTTCGTAGATAGAGCAATCCTGCAATCCCCCAGTAATATCCTAATACAATTTAGAATTAAGAACATACCGTTCTGGAGCATGCGGGGTCGGCTCCCTGCGCCAGCAGCTCCCTCACGCACTCCGTGTGACCCATCGCCGCCGACAGGATCAGCGGGGTCGTGCCGTCCTGAAACATTACAACTAATTGCTGTATCCGCTATCAAGCGAGCCCCACAAACACGGGCTTCAGTCGACATAGAAACGTAGGTACTCTTCTGGGATCAAGTGGCGTGAAAATAGCAATGATTTAGGTTTAGGAGATTTCAGATAAAAAAGGGAATACAGTTAAAGGTGTAATTGACTGATTGACAGGCATAAGACGCAAGGACGGACGCTTAAACCGTAGGAAGTCTAGTCCTGAACTTACAATTTTGAACACAAGTTCTTTATTTAACATAGTGTTCCAGTAAGAAAGGGTTTATCAAAATTCATCACCCAAATAGGGCACAGTTTTCTTTACTCTTTAGTAAACTATAATTACGAGGTTAAGCTGTTCCAAGCAACTCGTTCAAAAAAAGGCTTTCAAAAGTTTTCTTTTAGCTTTGAGCGGATGACATCAAAGCGGACTCGCTTAGAAACTACTTGAAAATGTAGGGCGCAAACTTTTCATGTAACTGACCCTTTTAGAAAATTCTCTTTCAATAAGTTCTGGTGAAATGTGTATTTAGTTCCAAGTTTTTTTAATTGGAGTCTATATCACTAGATATGGTAAATTGTGAAAAATGGGCCAAGTTCTTTTTTATACAAACATTTTATTAAAACAAAATATCAGAGGGTATTATTTTACCCGCAGCAATCACCAAAAACCTACAACTATCTCTCAAGGTGCCCGAACACATTGGTAAGTACGCTTGATGACAGATTGATGACAAATTTGGTACTCCAGGTTTCAGATCATTTGAGTCAGAATTAAAATTGGAAGTATGTCATCAATTACATACCACATAAAGAGTTTCTGAGATTGCCTCATAGTTACTTCGTTAGACTGTCTACTGGATGGAGCGAAGCGGGTCTAGGAAAAGTAAACCATTTCTCCCTTTAAGAAGGTTTAAGTCGTGTCTTGTAAAACCCAAGTCAGCCCCAATATAGCCCCAGCTCCTTTTGTTATATGACATTAGAAAGTGACGGACATTTTACTAGACTTGTCATAAACCTTATTTTGTAATAAGGGGGTTAGAATTTAACAAAACTGACCAGACGTGAATTTGGACAAATGTATTGATTCATATTTTCTTAGATCCACACCGCTCCGCTCCAATGGACGGGCAGCCTCACTGACCAACCTTTTATCACAGTTACTTCCTTAGGTTACTTCCATCAATCAGCGAACACGCACGCTTTACGACTCTCTTCCTATTCTCGATCAGTTACAGTAAACTCATAAAGAGCAGTTGATTGTAACTTCCAGCACCAGATACAGCTATTCTTGATTAAATTGTTATAAGCTGTATTGTTTCAGTAATAAAGACTACGATGGCTTACATTCTGAGTAGATGTAAGATAGCAGCTTCCCCATAAATAAAGTTACGTGTTGATTAGTATTTAACATATTCGAAGTGATTAGTGGGGTATGTGAAGCGTTAACGTTTCTATTAAAACACACGTTTTTGTGGTCTTTCGTATAGCTAGAGATAGAAAAATCGATTTCATAAATCAATTAACGGATAAAATCGAGATGCCAGCACCTAAATAATCTATTTGGTTCACGTATTTGTTTTTTTGCCGTAAATTTTTTTTTCTTTGCTAATCTGCGATCAGTCTTGAGACTGCAGGTGTGTTAAGAGATTGCTCTCATTTAAGGGGTATTGCCCAGTGGGAAGCCCCTTTTGATTTGACCACCAAGTCTTTGATATCATGGCGCTTAAGGCATTTGGACATAAGTCACTTGTGTGAGCTCGTTACCTAGGTCATTCATGAGGGTGGCTTTGGAGCCGACCTCTGTAGTTGGAGGCAGATTGTTTTATCTCCTCCTTGACCGTTTTAATTTGTAGTGCCTCATGTTTTTCAGCATTGGTGACAAACCATGGTGCACTCGAGATTGTCCTCAGAATACCAATTTGCAGTCTTTGCATGATAGAGATAATTGAGTTGCATGCGCTTCCCCAGAGTTGAATTCCGTACATCCATGCAGGCTTGAGAATAACTTTGTAAATAAGAAGCTTGTTGTCAGTATAAAGCTTGGAGTCAAATAATATAAGTTTCATGTCTATACAGTTATCTTCATTAGTTCACTTAAGACCACCATGCTAAAACTGCGTTAGACGTCGTAATTCGCACAAAGTCCACAGAAGTCACACTTTGTTAACAAAAGGCAAATTCTCGTATATCGGATTACGTAGTGTTATGCAAAAGTTGCATTCAGAAGGAACAATAAATCATATCACAAAATTGAAAATTCATGGCTCTAAGCATGTAAGTGAGAGGCGGTCGCGGGAATTCCGTGATCAAGAAGTCATATTCAGAGGAATGTGAAGTCGGCCTATCTGTGTTGGATCCACGTGGCCTCTATGTTAGGTAGAGCAGGGTGATCCTAAACCAAACAGCATCATATAAGGGTGTATAAGACTGTAAGTGCCATCGCTTCATCTATTTTATTATCCGACCATACACACCCCCACACATACACTTATTTACTTTCATCACACATAAATTGATGATGTTAATTGCATGACATTTAGATTTTAGATTTTTTTTTTCTCTCATAAATTTATTTGTTTGATTTAACTTAACTTTTGAACACTTTTAAATTTGTCAACTATACCGGGTGATTTTGAATTTCTTAGCTATTTTTTTTCCCTCGGATCAGAATCACTAATAGAACACATCCGTGCAAAAAAAGAACCTTTTTTTTGTTCATAATTTTGTCGTAAGAATATCCTAAATACTCCACATTACTGGATAACGTTAACAAGTAGATGACCTTGAACTTCAGCTGGTAGACGTCACCGGAACATTGAAATATGCTGCGGAAATACGTGAATTCTTTCGTAACGCGCACTAGGTGGAAATTGTGTTTAATACCTACTAAAATTTCACCATATTATTTTTCCATTTTCCATTCACAAAATTAAGTAATATCAGGAATAAACTCTTCATAATGTTGTTTACATTTCGAGTATTTTGATTAATAAAAACTGTCATTGAATCGAATCTGTCATTCATTAAAATCTTCTAAAATAAATTCTATTTTTCATTTTCACTAAGGAGGAAACTTATCTTTCAATAATTATTAACAATACATTAGGCAGCCCGCACGCATCATACAATCGCCGGCCGACTTTATGTCGGAAAGAGAAGAAAACTTGAATGTCAGCATTGTAAGCAGAAAACAGGATAGCTTTATAAAACGTTTGACTTGGTTAATAACCCTTAAACGAACCTATCCTAGAAATAAACTCTAAAATTGCCTATTTCGCTAAAAAGGTCTGATGTCAGTCGGTGGATTCAATTTTATAAGAGAATAAATTCTTTCGATTTGAGAGATTCAAATGTTCTTCGCATTTGAATTCCTTACTAACAAAGCACACGTCCTACAAAACCGCCCTAAAGGCCTCAAGTCGGACTGAGAGAGATTCAAATGTTCTTCTCATTTGAATTCCTTACTACCAAAGCAGTCGTTTTACAAAGCCGCTCTAAAGGCCTCAAGTCGGACTGAGAGACATTCAAATGTTCTTCTCATTTGAATTCTTTACTAACAAAGCACTCGTCTTACAAAGCCGCTCTAAAGGCCTCAAATCGGAATGACAATTGGACTACCGATTGTCTGACGTGTGGAAGCGTCCTTATACGAAACCTCTCTTCCCTTCTCTTTTAATTTCATACAAAGAATTAAAAAAATATTGCTACGACGTGTTCAGGTGTGCGGTCAGCTTAATACTTCATGTCAACCTATTTGAAAAAATTCTGATTATGAAAAAAAATATTTTTAGTTGCGCACGCAGGTATTCTCTGGTTACTGGTTGCTAGGGCAACGTTTTAGAAGATCAACAGTCGTTTCTGGGTGATACAAAATATTTTTAAATTTAATTGAATAATTATGGAACTCTCTGGAATACACTATCAGTTTGATCAACGGAGGGCTTCTGCCTCACACAAGATGCCGCGCGGCGCCCGCCACCCCACCCAACTGTGCGTTTTGTGGTTGCAGATCACTGGAAGTGTGTTATTTAAAACCAAATAATAAGTTGTCAATAAACTGCAATATTCAGTTCAATGTGATTTTAAATTAGCCTTAAGTTGGCCCTAAAGTTTTAAAGTGTTACAACGATGGATATGTTCGAATTGTGATACGATGAGTATGTTTGTAATTGAGTTAATAAAAAAAGTGAGTTACTGTATTTTTGTGGCTTCATTTTATAAATTTTAAACGGGTAAGAATACCGAGAGTGATGTATAGGATATTTAATTTAGATGGTGTTCGTGTTTTTGTATACTACGCAGTATCTAACATTCTCGGTTGTTGACAGCCATGTGACGTAGCGTATTGGCGCGCGGTACGACCAACGATTTCAGTAATTCTGAGAAAACTTTGGATCGTCATAACTTTATTTTTTTCTATAAAAATTATATCTAAAAATAAAACATGTATTTTTTATTTTTTATTAATGATCGACTCCTTTAAAATAGCTAAGTAATTCAAAATCACCCTGTATATAGGAAGGAGCTGACTCTTAGTATACAGGCTTTGCCTACCTTAAGTGTCAGAGACTTCAATTTAATTGAGTGTATCTAATGTGGTCTAATAAAGAATATTATTATTATTATTATTACCAAATAATGTACATTTCATTATTATTTCCACCAAAGCATCAGCGACCGCTTACATTTTAACAACGTGAGAAAGATAGTGGGTCCGCATAGAAATTGTGCTGAAAGTGGGGCAGTCGTTTTATTTTAGTACAAAAGCTGTTGATTTATTAATGTGGGCCGGTACTATGGTAAGTAAAGTACATTGTTATACAAAGATAACTCGGGAAGTTATAGCTTCCGTTATTTTTGACGTTAATTGTTGTATATGTACTCCCATGTAAAGGATAATAAACAAATCTAAAATGAAAAGGATTATTTGCTTTTACCATTGAGAGGACTGGATAGCTATACCAGATAGATTTAGGTGTAGCCAACCTTTGAAAAGACTAGAGAAAGAAGGTAACTGGATCTCGAACAAATACCGAACACGTGCTTGGCGAGGGAAAGGGTTGGCAAGTTGGGAAAGCCAGGTGCCTACCTACCACACAACGTATCCTACCACCGTGCCATAGTTAGCATTCGACGTCACCCTCACCACCACATTGCTATCACCGCTCTGGTACAACCCTATCGAATTTAAATGATAGGTTCTCAGGTAGGTACTCACTCGATCTCTGGAGTCTATGTGCACCTTCCCGGTGTCGAGGAGTTGCCGCAGCCGGTCGCAGTCGCCTCTAAGCGCAGCCAAGTGGAACTGCACGTCAGTGCGGGACTCTTTCTGGAAAAGATTAAAACAAATGTTTAGAATAAATTAAGATTTCCAAGTAGGATATTCAGTTAAATCGCTTATTTATAAGTAACATATTAGAATTTACGGCGTTTCCTGACCTGCCCGCTTCGACAAGATAGTTGTCGACAATCCTCATCGTTAGTAAACGATCAACCTTTGTATGGGATTGACATAAGAGATTGTTAAAAATCACGTGGTATTTCGATTTGAAATGTCAATCCCAATACAAAGGTTGATCGTTTACTGTCGATGACGATTGTCGATAACAATCTTGTCTACTAGCCCAGGCCCCCTAGACAAGACGGTGGTCGACAATCGTCATCGTTAGTAAACGATCAACCTTTGTATGGGATTGACATAAGAGATTGTTAAAAATCACTTTATATTTCGATTTGAAATGTCAATCTCATACAAAGGTTGATCGTTTACTAACGATAACGATTGTCGACAACCATCTTGTCTACTGACCCTGATGTTTCATTCATTAGTCGTTCTATTAATATTACGAATTTCGTGCGAAAGTGTTTTTGACGGCACAAAAATCGTGATGTAATAAACTCGCAGGTACAAAACCTGGAATAACATTATAGGAAACTTTTTATCTCGAGAAAACATCAAATCCCTCGGCAACGCAGGTGAAACCGCGGAGCGCAAACTAGTATGATATACATGTGACATTTTAATTTAATTCACATTGAATGCATGGAAGTTACTTCATACCGCCCACGACGGACACTCAACTCTTGGAAGTGTACATTGATGATTCAACAATGCAGCTGGTGCAAATGAATATTGATACCAATCGAAATTAGTACATGCTATTCGATTACTAAGGTACGATTACAAAAGTAACTTTTGTCTTCATTAAAGATCCATTTTGATAGAATATTAACTACACTAATTACACATTGACTTTCATTGTTTTTGAAAATAGTAATTGCTGAGTTTATTGCCGGCTCTTCTCAGCAAAAGCAACCTCCCGAACCGTGCATTAGAGTATTAAAGTTTGACTATTCATAAGTGCCTGTGAAGGCCTATTTGAATTAATAAATTATTTCATTTCATTTCATTGCTTTCAACTAAAAGAAATAGAACTTGGCGGAAACACTCTGTGCACCCGGATCTTATTTTAGAAACTGATAATAATTAAACCAATTTGAACCTTAAGTTCACGATTTGACAGGTATTTTGAGAAGAGATAGAGATATCATAAGAAAAACCCTCTCCCAATAGTGGTAGATTTTAATAATAAAATGTAAGTGTGGTAGAAAAAAAATAGTAAGCTTCTGTCAGCTACAAGTAACTCTGGGAATTAAAGGGTTAACGCGGTAATAGTCGCCAATCGATTATCGCTCGTGTGCGTGCTTCCTTAGGGCTCCGTTTTGCCCTTTGTGTACAACTGTGAACAACACCCTAAAAACCACAATGACTAACTAAACAAAACAAGAACTAAAAAGGTAAAATGTGAATCATACATATAAAAACCAGCTCTAGAATCTCAATGACATTTCGCCCGCCTTTATCTGACTGTTTAAAAATAAACCTAACTATAATTGACGGCATAATCAGTGTTTCATAATGATTATACCTATCACCCAGAGGCAACGATTTACCTGTGCATATTTTGCCGACAGCTCTTTGAGATGGCGTGTTTCGTGTTTTGATAATCGCATGTCCGGAAAATTTTAAAGTCGTACAACTTTAAACTTATTTCTACATTTTATAGTTTGCTTGCTTGGTTGTGAATTAATGAACTTTTTTAAAATTTTATAGAAAAAATATATCTGGTGTTTCAACCAAAGGTATTTTGCTAAGACTTCTTGTATTTTATAAGGCGACGACTGTTGGTTCGATTCTTGAGTTTCCGGTGAAGGAAAACATATTGAGGAAACCATAGCAAGATGGTAGGGTACTTTCTTTACAGTAGTCAGTACCCGCCTGGCTGGCTATTCTTTGGTGTGCTCCGGCATCTTCACTTGAGAGCCGGTTCTGTTCTAGGATGTGTGTGCTCTTACCATGGTGAGACTATGGTCAAACAAAAGCCAATTCCTATTAAAAAAATATGTTAAGAAAATAATATGTAGCACCTACAATATCTATATCTGTGGACCCACAGATATCGACTCTGGACCGGTCTTAAAATATATTTGATGAACCAAGAACAGGTTTTTTGTAGGCGCCACTACAATATCATTAAATTAAATGAACGCTTTAATTCGCATCCACCCACCGCAGAGTCATCAAACTCCTAAAGACAAATCAAATCGTTTCGAAGCAATCATCTGAATAAATGAATGGGAAATAACAAGTCTGCCGGTTGATAATGTTAATGAGAGTTGCAAATGCGCTAGGAAACGCGATCCGTTCATTCCGCAAGCTCGGGGCGGTGTTATGCTGGGTCTACATCATCGTATGAACTAAAACACTGAGACAGGTGAATATAAAACGAGAAGTGAATGGATTAATGTAAGAAACGTGGGTAAAGAGGAGTGGAAGGTTGGTATATGCATGGCTAACAGTGGACTGTTGGGAATGGGATGGGATGAACGGTGATAGAAACGAGGATGATACCGAAATAGGAAGGGGTTAAGACTGAATCGGAGCCAAAACAGCTTCGGATCTGTGAGGATGATAATGAAGTAGATTAAAAGTCAGAGGTCACTCAGCAATTAGGTACTCTTTTCAAAACAAACTAGATTCTTTACGTACATTTACGTATTCAATCTCGGGCCCAAGTTCAAGGCAAATCCATCCAATTAGCAATCAAATGTGTGGACGCAGCCCAATAGTTTCTCCGAACATAATATCAAATATCCGCGCGTCTCTGATTACGGTACATAACGTGCGCCGGAGTCGGTACCGGAGATCAACGCGTGAACAATAATGCCGATGATTACCGAGCGTGACGGACGTGGAAAATGTTATTGTGAATATAATACGGGGTTGTTCAAGATATTGGCATTGAAATTGGATTAGATCGAGCTCATTGATTAGATTTGTGGCTGATTCAATTATCTAGCCAGATTTTAATTATCTTGATGTACTTGTAGTTTTTTTTGTTTTGTACTAATTTTACTTTGGATAGGAGCACAATCTCACCATGGTTAAGTAGTCAAAGGTGGTGGAAAGCACATAGATCATAAAACGGAACTTCCAAGTGCAGGTGCTGGAATATACCGATAGGTGCTACGCTAAGGAAATCTTTCCTCAAGATGATTTTATGATTTTTTACTTCACCGGAAGAAGAAGCTGAAGCTCATTGACGATACGAATAATGTAACGATATTCGACATCATTACCACTGCCACTGAGCTATCATCGACTATGATTTTATTATTATAATACCACCCTAGGGCAAGTGCGAATGATCCAAGCTTAGCCAAGACACCTAATAAATCACATACGAGTATATTTGAGTTCCTTGTGGTAATAGAAGTAAGTCATATCCCTCATAAAATAAATAGTGATGGTACCTAGTATATTTACGTGTGTCGTAAAATCTGTCTATCACTTATGAGCCAAGCACTGGACAAACAAACTGGCCGCTTGTTTCCCATCAACACTATTTTTATCCAGAATTTAGTATTCAGTGCACTTACAACGCTCTCAGTAACTTTCTTGATGATTAATTTACGAGGCGAGAATTAAAAGGATGAAAGTTCACTAATTAGCTTCACTTGCGTAAATATTTAGTACACCTACGTAGCAATCATGATCTTTTACTTGTTCTGGATTATCTTCTACCTCAATTTCTAGGTACGTTCTTTCGGGGCCTCTGATTACAGAATACTTGGCCCGTCTCGTTTTGCTTTCCTATTAAGTCTACGAGACATTACTTTAAATATGGGTACAAATTGTCAGACAATATAATAAACTCTTTTATTTTGTAGCCTTGCTCTTTTACAACTTCTTTATCTACTAAAGTGTTCAGGATCAACTTTTGGTCCAACTAATTCAACTGTTGAGATTTCTGTAGAATCTCTTCAAAATCCAACTGTTGAGATTTCTGTAGAATCTCTTCAAAATCCTAACAATGGAATAGTTCAATGCTCGCTTCTCGTTATATTATGTTTAGCAACTGTTAGTTTTATTTAAAATATTCCACCTTAGTAAATTCGATTACAATAAACCACAAAACAATAGAGAAAAGAGAAATACGGAATACGTAGAAATTAATTGTAAGAAATGTAAATATTTTTAAGAACTAAACGAGAGCACACCTGTATAAATATTCATTGTTATTGCACTTTTGTGACTAACAATAGGTGTGGCCGTACATAATAGTGCGTATTTAAATGTGATTTTGCGTACCTTATTTTCAAGATATCATTCAGTCGTATCGTTTGAGCAAGGAGTTAGCACCTTTAAGTATTACGTAAGCGCGGATATCATTAGTTTGTGATTTGAAACCATTTAAATCAATAGAATGAGAAATGTCATTACCAAGACTTCGAAGACTGTAAATTGTTTCGATGAATGCTAAATTATGAAGGGAGACAGTCTTCCATTACATTTAACATTAACTAACACTTCTTCATCAACATTGTTTAATTCATAATTTACAAACTCGCACCATATCTTCCGCGTGTTTATCACAGCTTTCATCCACATCATCGTCGCATAGAAACCGTTTCGCGGTCCACATGCACCATCATTACCGCAATCATTGGCACGCGAGGATCTGTCATTACAATAATGATGCCTAAGAACCGCTGCTCGCTCACACTGATTACATCGAGATAACGGCGATAATCGGAACAAATTTAATCAACTGTTGGATATATTACTTTAAGAAGTATCGTCAGAACGATGATTGATGCTTAGAATTATTAAGCAAGTAGGTACTGAGCATCATTCAAGGTCTATCTGAATCATGCGGGATATTTTAGAGAATTTCAACAGGAAAAGAGCAAACTTGAGGTTACAAGCGGACAAAAAGAAAATCACGTTTGTCATCGGCACACTCGCAACTGAAAATTGCATTCTTAAATTCTATTAAGAATAACAAAACTCGACTTATAAAAAACTAGAAAATGGAACTCATACAGCACCATCACATCATCCGAATCTCAAATTCCACGCGTATCGATAACTTCCTTGAAACGGACATTAGTTGCAGTTCATCAGTCATCGTGCAAGGAGCACCGTCAGGCCACAAATAGAAAGCGACAGCATTGTTCACCGGTAACCATCAATCACCTGAGTGACATGTTATTTTTGGTATTGTATGGACAGTGAATACTGAGCGATGTTTGTTTAGGATTTAGCTCGCTTTCCAGCTCAATCTAATAAATTATAATAGCTTCAGTCAGATATCGATATTCGATCGCCATCAAGACGGATGACCTATGAGATGATAATATGCGATTTATGTTGAAATAACGAACATTTTATCTTATTACTTTAAAACATCTTGATCAGATACGGAACCGATTTGAGTCGAATATTACTCCGTGTTATTTGGCTTCTGTTTATTAAGTAATAGATAAGCACAATCCCAATATCTATTTGGACTTATAGCATTTGATTCGACCATCTGTGTATGTTCTAAAAGTATTCTTAAAGGAAGATATACAATTTTATTAAATGTATCGCTATTTACCCCCTTATTCATAATCGCTTTTTAACTAAATCAGTGTAATAGTGTGTCCTGTATCACTCTTTCGATCACCAAATATCAAGTGTCAGATAAAGACTTCGGAATTTTAGCTAATCAACATTTGATAACTTTATTATGAATAAGGGGGTAAGAGTTCAGAAGCAGGTTAAGCTTTAAGCAATTAACTTAAATCTAGATAAGATGCAAATGACAACTTCAGTAAATTTATTTCAAAGGTATTCCGAGATCAAAAAATAAACAAACAATGAAGCTATCGCTCCAAATAAAGGTTTCGATAAGCAAGTTATTGTGAAACTACAAATTAATGTAGAATGAATTAGAGCGAAACGAATTAGTTTACTCAAGATTACTATTTGTTGTGGGAACGAAGAAGTTATTATAAATTGAACGCCTACTGTAGCTTAATAATTATTTAATGAGAGTAATAACAATGCTAAAGTGGCTTTTAAACTAAAATAAACTATTCTAAAAACGTAGCTGGTTCGTAATAAAAGCCAAAATGTATAATCAGCCATTTATAACCAAATGAGTGATTAATTTGAGCCATTGAAGTAAATGAAGTTGGTAAATAATAATGACTTTTATCAAAAACTTGGCTCTTGTTTTACATTTCATACATAATGAATGACAATATTTTCGGACTAAAATATCTCGAATGTAGAAAAATAATTTCGAATTACATGTAAGGATTTTAGAAATGCTTTCGACTGTATGTGTATATAAAAACCGTTCTTTAAAAACGTAAGTTTTGAGACACGTGGGTACTACATTTACCTATCTACTCTTATATCCCAAACAGAAGGTACACATACTACCAGGACACTGTATACATTCGGAGTGCTTTCATTTATTTTCAACATAATTATATTTAGCGTACCTCAAGGATACATTTTAGGACCCCTACTATAAAAAGTTTACGGCTTAGTTATAAAAAAAATACTTTTCCCAAAATTGCACGCTATGCTAGATCAGGAAGCTCCATTTGATTTTAGTAAATATCAACATACTACCTTTCTATCATCGTCGTTGCATAATAAGAGCATAAACAAATCATAGAACGGTATTGTTTGCCCGCCCCTAGCCGGTAATATTGACCGACAAACTGTTTTTTGCTGACAAAGACGTGACCGCCGGATGTAAACAACTCTCTATTTCTATAAAGGTGTTTCAAAATTGCTTACTGTTATTGTTATTTTTTTGTTGTACGCACGATGGTATCTGCTTTCATAATAGTGAGAATATCTACTGTTATTAGATTTCGTAAGATAGTGGTTACATAGAGTTTGTGAGATGTAACATAGTAATTGAAGGCCTGAGTAGATTCTTGATGTCTAATTATAAGATTGTAGTCAGACCTACATTGGATAACCGAGGATAAGTAAAGCCGACCGTGTCCAACTGATAGAATTAATAAGATAATAATTCCCAAAAAGGGTATTGGGATGACCTTAAGTAGAGCAAATCATTTATTGTCCACCAATGACCTTCTATAATAATAAATTACCTATTACTGCTTACCATCAGGCGGGCCGCATGCTTGTTTGCCACCTTAGTGGTATAAAAAAAAAAAAAAACTAATGATATAAATTTCACGAGATGTGATTGAAACAAACCGATAGAAATGCCCCAGTGACACCCGTTATCACAAACCGTGCGACATTTAATTAATTATTTCCATGAGAAATAATAACAAGCAGATAATTTTATAATGACCTTGAAAGAGATTCAAGATATTTTCTCACACAACTACAATCAATTAACAATTACACGGTTAAACATCCAGTTAATAGTCAACAGCTGCGTACGCGCAATGATAATACTAACCGCATTTATGATATTTATTGAGCTTTCTAATTTCACATTCGTACTTTGCATTATAAGCGTGATGAAAGTAAATACAAAAATGCGTAAAATAAATCTTTCGTCGTGAATAATACGATAGAAAATTGCAATGGAGATTTTTTTCAGAAAATACCAGATGCATGATCTGAAATCTCAAGTACCTATGTTAATTTGCCTACGCAGTAAGCGGAGCGCAAATAAACATCGACCTCTAAAAATAAATTGCCTCGTACGTAAGAAGAAATAATCAAATGAGAATTATTCATAGCACGTACGCCACACAAACTGACAATTCCAATAAATGCAGGACAAGTTCCATATTGGCTAGCAAAATCACACCGAATGAGTATTATAAAGAAACTAGAGTACCTACACTGATTTTGAGAATGTATGAAGGATAATTTAAAAAAGAAAGAGAGTATTTTCAGCAGGTAGACGACGTAGCGTTATTTAATTATTATTCAACTCTTATATGCAAAAGCAAAGCTATTCCCACACTCTATGCAATTATACTGATGTACAACATTGTCTATCACGGCCAGTGATAAAAACAACGACAATAATAAAGTTATTAACTATTCAAACATGCGGACACGACATGCAGTTCTTTAGACAGCTTAGACAGAAAAATATGCAAAAAATTATCAAGTGATTCATGCGTGAAATTCCATTTCCTAGATAACAATTTGAAACAAACAAGCAATTTTAATGATAGGAGATTCTCCAAGAATGTAGCAATTCTAGTGATATGTAACATTTTACAGCATCAAATGTTTACAAACAAAGAGATAACGTTTATCTTTATAAAGCGTAAGGAGTGCAACTCCAAACAAGGTAACGAGCCCCAGAAGGACCGTTATCGGTGTCAAATGTAAACTTTCCCCATCTACTAAGGTGACATCAGCCATGTAGCGTGCAAATATGTTTATCTTGATTCTAGAATCATTAGAAAGTCTCCACATATCAGGAAAGGCTACTGTTTAATGGACTGAGAGTGCCAAGTATGCAAACAAAGCGGAAAAAACTAGGACTTACAAAGGTAGTAAACGATATTTAGTTACACCTAAGAAATTAGCTTGCGAATCTGACGGAATTGTGAGTGTATTGATTATGTACCCATCTAAAGATAGTTTTCAAACGAACCAAATAAAATAAATGATAACACGTTCCAATAACTGACAGCCTTCTATGTAATGATGTGATTAAATCACAATAAATAATGTTTAACAAGGTCCGTAGAACGAAACTACTTTAAATTCAGCACAAGAACCATAATGGAATATCAGTGTCAGTGAGGTCAGGCTTGCACTGGGAACCGATGAGTCACGGGCGAAAGTGGCCAAGTCACGAACTGGATCCATCGCTTACCAGTGATTTGCACAAGTCTTACTTCCAAATGGAAAATGGTAAAAGAAATTGCTGCAAATGTAGAATCATGGGAATGTATAATAATGGGAATCTAGCAACTGTCGGTAAAGCGCGTGAAATAAAGTGTGAAATCGATGTGGAAGACAATATACAATAGAGATTATGGCCAAAAAATTAAGAAGCTGTTTACATTATGGTACCTTAACATGCTACAGTGATGAGAAAGGTGATGATTGATTGTACCTAATATTTAAATACAATTTTTGACCATTTGATAGACAATTCTGAATGCCGAAAAAATTCTCTATGAATCCCGCCCGAACAATCAAGAAAAGGATTCATTCCTCAGAATTATCCAAAAAAGTGGTTCCACCATAATTCTCCATTTCCACTGCACTGAGTGCACGACTTCTTTTCAATTTGAAATGTGAATTTCGTAAGCATTTCAATAACAATTTCATCTTACATCAATACAACAACAAAAGGGTCAACGCGCTCTCACGGCCGTGCCCGATGTTTTGTTCAGGAACAATGCATCACGCCAGCCAGCCAGCCCAGCAGCTGTCAGAATGCAGTTGCATAATGCGCGTCAAGTACCTGTTGGCACTCCATCACTCCATTCCATTAGGCAGTGAAGTGATGCAACCACCTCGTTCTCGGAAACTGATGGTAACCATCAGTGATCATACCTTTTTATGTAAGTATCAAGTAGTAAGTATAATCTGTAATTTGTTTTACCAAAACGATCACTGCTCAGGTCAGCTTTGTCAACTTTTGTCACAGTACAATGATACATCTAGGTAACTGAATACCGCATAAAATCCGTGCAGTCAGTGCAGTGGTTTTCAATTTATAAAGTAAGGACACTAACAGACAGAAAGACAGGCGTTGCGTTTTATTACTTGTAAAAGATAGAGATTTTGGGCATTGATAATGGTAAGCTAAAAGATATTATCTGAATAATGTTACATGTTGATTACGAAAAAAAATCTAAAGAAACCATTTGGCTGCTTATTTTGTCACGCTTTTCATCCACTGTAAGTATTCTGTAACTACAATATTGTGACAAGTGTGACGAAATTGATAAGTGATTCGGGGAACACTTTAAAGATCCAGTGACGACTGATGACAGAGTGCTTTTAAAATGGTCGTAAAGTAACGTAACTGAATTTAAGTAGATCTTAATGACTGTACTTTTTTATGTTTAGAAACCGAAAACTAAACAGAATCAGTCAGGCCGATTGCGACAGCGGAATGATTTGAATAAAAAATACGGACGCAAAGACGGAGCAAATCGGCCGGCCTTGAGACGAATGCATAATGCAGTCTTGACAGCGCATGACGCAAATAATGGGATAAAGGATATACTTGTAAAAGCAGGTATTGTCTCAACTGGAACTGTGATCTACATAATATGTTATTGTGACCAAGGTCACATGAAGTGCATTACTTTAAGAAATGGAAGTATTATATTTGAGCACTGGTTTTTTGAGCACCGATGCTATAGATACGTTACTTTACGACCATTTTAAAAGCACTCTGTCATCACAGGATCCTTAAAATGTTCCCGAATCACTTATCAATTTCTTCACACTTGTCACAATTTTGTATTTACCGATTTATATTTTGTTGTTAAACACCACAACACTAGAATATATAAAATAAGTAACGATAAAAATTTACAGTTTTATTATCAAAGGAAGTATTATCATTAGAGCACCAAAGCTATTCGGCTTAGAACACTGATCAATATGTTAGGTTGGTTGTCAGTTGCTGAACAAAATACTTTAACTCCTACTAGTAGGTACCTAGGTAATATCAACCACAGTAACTACAGTTGAAAACAAAGGCGTATAAAAGAATGTCGTAAGTTTTTATAGTTCATAGTAATTGTCGTGAACGGATGGTCGGATAGTAGGTACGACAATCGCGACCAGCACGATCCGACACGGTTGCGTAACGGTAACTAATTGCTTGATTATTTCGTTGTATTAACAGGGTTTGATTGATGTTTGTTTTGCGAATTTGTGATATTTTTTGCTCCTATTTATAACGTAACTGGTTATTTTTTAATTAACGTTTTTCGTTGGTCAACTCAATAAAAAGTATAGTCTAGAGAGAAAAGCCAAACTATACATTAATCGCATGCGCAATTCGGGATTTTGTGTGGATTTCGTATACAGCAGTCACGTGTATTATTAAATTATCCATTGTTAATGTCATTTTCCACACTTCCATCCTTCCCCAAACAGTCACGCTGATATAAAGTGGCTCTTTTCTAGGGATAGGGGCAGTTCACAGGTACTTTTTCTTTACCTTAGAATTTGTGTTTTAGGAACCTCATAACCTTTTAGAAATAATAGACATGCGCAAATGTTGGAGAGATTAACAATTCATGTATTACAAAAACAATATGGTGTTATAGCAAACCTTGACATTAAAGTTATAAATTACCTACTTCAGTTTCTTGGCAATGGTGCCAAATATGTATGGGGCTGAATACATTTCTCGCAGAATGGGGAACAAGGTTATTTTAACCATTTACTTGGTACAGTAATTTACCATTGTACATGATAAAATAATTCAATGAAAGCTTATTTATTTAGTGAGCCCCAGAATAGATGAGTAACAATAAAAATACGTCCGAGAAATTATTTTACTCGATTTTATTTAAATAATTCAAAATGTATACATAAGTTTTCATAACCAAGACAGCATCCGAAATTCTGAACATCAGTAGTTTAAAAATACTTCGTTCTAATCTTACGCCATTAGGCAAAAAAGGAAATGCAGTCAACAGGATATTTAGAAATAGGCACAAAAAGTTTATTAGAAAATTACTTGAATGTTTCCTGTTATAAAACTTCAAATAATTTGCCCACGCGATGCTGGGTGTCATTAGGCGGATAAGCGGCGCCATGATTTCTACATATCAGAACAAATAGAATAAGTTGTAATAACTATTATATTAAATTCACCTTTAACTATACATCATTTAACATGGTTAGATTGTGGTCAAACAAGATCTTTGGTAAAAAAATATGTCTGACGTATTTATTTTTAGTATTATAAAAACTTGGAAATGTTCTAGATCTCAAATTAGATATTTAATTTTACATTCTGTTTTACAGCTTTAATTTACTTTCTTAGTAGTTGCAATCCGCAGCGGAAAAATAACTTATTTGTTGATTTGAGTTTAGTAGATAATTAGTCGCGGTCCAGTCCTAGTTTTTGGCATAATTCGAGCATTTAGATTAAATGCTGTAAGGGTAATAATGGTGCCGATTCTGTTGTAAATCGCACTAAACTAATTTTAGTTACATCTTATCTCTTTCTTACGATCATTATTGAAAAAGGATAGAACATATTTTAAGTTGTAAAATTAATCTTTGCTGTCTTATTTTGCGTGTATTTAGGCGTAACAACGATAGATGGCGACTAATTTGCCAGGACTAAATTTCTTACATCCTTTTCTTATGTTCTTTGTTAGAAAGAGACATAGTGAGATTAAAATTAGTTTAGTTGTGAACAACAGAACCAGGGCCAATGGCTCTAAGCTAGTTACATCGGTTTATTGTTAATCAAAATCAAAAAGTATTTATTCAATTTAGGTTCTAATAAGGCACTTATGATTATTATTAAAACATATATACCTATTACCCTGAAAATCAAATTATAATTGCACTGCAAACATTCAATTACCAACAAGGTTACCTTTTACTACTTGATTAATCTATTTTGTAAGTCGTGAAAGGCGGACTCTGGACTTACCCTTTACCAATTTATTCAGCCAAGCCTTGGACAGATATTTGATCGTCTATGACTTGGCTGTAAAAGGGGTTTACTCAGTGGGATCGATCGATATGTATGCGGCAGACGGTCGTCGGCGAGCTTTCATTCAGGTTCAATGCATGAGGCAGGTGTATAACCGCATCCATACAATCGTTACGTATTGTGTGTAGTGTGCACTTTATGACACGTCGGGTTTTATAAATTAGCTGAACGAAATGATTATTATGCTAGTACGTGTTTGGACGGTTTCTAGAACTTTATATCTGTGTTATTATTTGTAATCTATAGTCATTTTACTAGGCTATATTTGGCAGCTCATATTCATTATTGTGCCAAAAAGAGACACACAGACAAAGAGACACCCTATTATTATCAACTGTGACATCTTAGCTCGGACTGAAATTAATGGTTTCAGTAAATAAATAAATAAGCCTTTTTATTTCTCATTTCATGCAATTTTACATAATTTTTGCTTACATGCAACAAAAGAAAATAATAATAATTATGTACTATATTTAACAATTTGAGTAATGATGAAACTGCGATATTTTATTATACTTTATATTAGTTAGTTTAAATTTCAATATTAATTTCAATCAATTTTATTTTTTTTATTTCATATAATTCTTCTTTCATTTTGTTTTTATTCATGAGAACCCCTCTGTAGGGTAAAGGCTAGTGTTGCCAGGTGTCCCGATTTGCGCGGGACGTCCCGATTTTCAGGGGTCTGGTGACACGTCCCGATTAACCCTTGATCGGGACGCCAAATGTCCCGATTTTTCACTAACCTCATGAGTCTTTACTATATTTGATAATTTTGACAGGAAAAGTGAATATAACTAAGCTGCTACTACATAAAAATATTTTTGCTTTCATTTTTTCTCACCAAATTCAGACTTTCACTACTGTCCCGATTTGAAACCCAAAATCCCGATTATTTTATCCTTACGTTCCGAAATTTGACACACGGGACCTGGCAACACTAGTAAAGGCCTCCTCATTTTTTTTCCATTGCTTTCTGTCTCTAGCCTTTATTTGCCATTTTCCTCCTGCTGTTTCTTTAATGGTTTTAGTAATGTAATGGTACTATTTTTAACTATTTCGTTCTTAAAATTAATAAATTACAATTTGTTATCAAATTGTATAAATACACATAATCTACGTTACAAAGCTATCAGTAACTTCAAGGAAAACAACAGTTCAACAAAGGACATTTAATACCGTCCGCATCCCCGGGGTCACTCGTCACGCGTAATACCAGCCTACCAGCTACTTACCATACCGCGACGCGACACGCCACGCGATATTCAATGCTGATTGCTTAGGGAAAACCTCCATGTTAGGTATTATTATGCTTGTTTTTTGACCTACGACCGAAAGCCAAGGTGATCAATGATTGTAAGAAATAATCTTAGTCGTGTAAGATTAATGATCATAATTTTGAATCAATGAAAAAGCTTTAGCTATGTTTTTTTTTTGGCAAAAGTACTGTCTCATTCAGCCTTATCTGGAGACATAGGTACGTAATATCTATTACCTACTCAATATAGACTGCAGTTTTGCAAACTCTGTATAGAGGTAGGTCAATCAAAACATATGGCTGACTTCGCTTCAGACAAATCAGGGGCTCTACCGCGTAACTTTGGTGGTAATCGTAACGAACACCATTAATAAATTTCATCCAATCAGGGCCCGCGAATGGTCATCGTCGCGTCATATCGCGTGCGCGTCATTGGATGAAATAATTAATGGTGTTCGTTACGATTACCACCAAAGATACAAAATAGCCCGGCAGGTCATCTGGCTGGCCATATGGCGGGACTAGTATTCGTTTAATTAGTTCGTTTGGTTGTAATTTCGATCGATTACAAACAAACGATGCAATTCAGACTATATGTACTCCTAACAATTGAGAGTCAGTCAGTACGTTTCTCTATTAGGTATATGTGGTTAAGGACAGGTGAGGACAGGGCACAATCTCATCATTGTAAGTGTGATGATTGCGAAGAAATAAGGTTACCATATATCTCAGGATTGTTAGGCTCCTGACAGATTAAGAGAGGTAGAGCGTAGCGTTTATACGCTCAAAGAGCAGCTCGACTGGGGAAGTACCTCCACCTTACAGACTACCGCAGCCAAATAACTTTATGTTGTGTAAAGTTGTGTTCCTGCGCGTGAGTAAGGTCGCCAGAGCTCATTGGGGAGGGGGGAAAGGTCGGTAACGCGTCTGCGACGCTTCGTGTGTTGCAAGCGTCTATATGGCTACGGTAACCGCTGACCATCAGGCGGGCCGTATGCTTGTTTACCGACTAAGTAGTATAAAAAAAAAAAAAAAAAGATTTGCGGCCGGATTTTGAACATCTCAGGAGTTTTCAATAACATATTTTTTTATTATACAGTAAGGGAGCGAGTCCGTAGGAGGGGTTGATTCGCGTGCGCGTGGCGTGATTCCCAGACTTGTAGCTTTCGAAATGTTTGGCGACAGTTTGTCAACATGATGAGGACGTTCGCTAGCCTGGCGGGTAGGTACCCTAGCACCGTGCGATTTTGAGAGTTGATATGACAATGACATTGTTTCACAAGTACCCTGACTATTTAAATTGACTAACATATTTCATACAATATGACTAAATATAACTCATATTTGACCGTCAACTAAGCGTTCAAATGCGATTGTAAGATTACCGGTAATCGGCTTAGTTTAGACGCTTTTGTTATACAAATTGCTTCGACTACTGTCTTTATTTACCATAGAAATAGACAGTGCCGTCATCTTGAGTAGCTACCGTATGTAGGACGACAGATTACTATCTTAATAAGTGGCACACGGTCTTAAATTAGGGATGTGTGACGACATAGTGTTAACGGTGTAAATTAGACGTAGTTAGTGAGTATTATGGGTTTATGCTGTGAGCTGTTGGGTCAATCGGTAGAGACCTTGCAAGGCCTATCGCGCACTATCTAACCAATAGAAACATGGGAACAATCTACGAATGAAAAAATATTTTTCATGCGTAGGTTAGGTATGTCTAGATTTTCAATTTTTTTAATAATTGAATAGTAGTTTTTTCGGCGGTTGTATGTACCTTCTTCCATTTCCGAGAGAGGTTTTTCCTAGGGAAAAGTATCCTATAGTATTTCATTCGAAGGCATCTATCTATTTGCCAAACATTCAAAGCCGTTCAGCGTTCAGAGTAACAAAAGAACAGACATTCACATTATATTTGTACTTTTGTAGGATCTTAATAAAAAAATATATAATTATTATATCAATACTGTAACTAATTAAGTACCGGCAACTGTTTACGATCAGTTAACTACCGGTTAAAGATCATTAGTTGCGCATCGTTTCATCGGTAAACGCCCGGTTAGTGATAACTCGATTAAAGACTGCATAATAAGCAGTGCTGCCAACTGTTTTAATTATAGTTAATGCCAAACAGTTGGCTGCTTGGAGGCAATTAAAAGCTTCCTTGTAGTAGGTACATTTATGGGCCGGTTGGCGTGTAGGTTAGATACTGCCACGCCACAGGTCGTGGGTTCGATTCCCTTTACGGAACGGTCTATTATTGTCAGTGAGACAAGAATGTAAATGTTACGCATCGTATGACGTTATGTAATGAATCTAGGCTTGTTTTGAAAAGGGTAATTGCTGAGTTTATGGCTCTTCACAGCTGCTTTTGCTGAGAAGTTACGTTACGAACCGGTATAGAGTCAGACATTATATGTGCATGCATTATGTAGTTTATCAGTTAAAAGGTTTCCATACTACAACCCATGCTTAGTTTGGGATTGGGGTACAATTGACAGCAGTACCTCCACGCGTGCCAACGTAGTCTTGTTATCGGGAAGGAATGTCTCATTCCCTCCGGATGGGAAGGCTGCGGGCCGGTGTACCCCGGGCGTCGGTTAGCGACTTTTGGTCCTGAAGATATTGGATACTTGTGTTCGGTGTTTTTAGGACCAGATCTCTCTAGCCGAGGGCTAAATCTGCTGTCTCCAATCCAAGGTGTAATTCGTACCGTGCCGATGGATGCGTGGCTGAGGGGTAGCTCAGTCGCGAACGGTGTCTCCTCGAAACCGGGGCAACTCGGGGAGTATTTTTGCCCTTCGACTGGACAAGCGGGGCTCTGCCAGTCGTGACGTTTAGTTCCCTAGCTTCTCGTGGGATTAAAATGCAAGAAGTTAAAGATTTATATTTAAATGATATTGTTTCTGCCCTGGATTCCATCCAGGTCAACACTCCTGAAGGGTCGGCGGAAGTGCTCGAAGCACTCCAAACGCCCTCGACATCCAACTCCGCTGCTGTGAGGCCGAGCCGTGAGACGGATGGAGACTTAAATGACTCCAGACCGATCATGGTGCCGATCTCTAGTGGCGAAGTACCAAAACCTGGCAGGATTAGACTGTCGGGTGCTGCTCGGAAGAGGTTCCAACGGCTTAAGGCGGCGAACGTGGGAGTCAATGAAGCCCTCGTCCTCTGCCGGAAGCCGTGGAGCGAGATTCCGAAGGACAAACGTCCTCCCGTGGGCTCGCCTAAGGTTGATCCTAAGGCGGTTAAAAGAACACGGTCGGAAGAAGAGTCCCCCAGGGAGCATATTAAAAAAGTTCCAAAAACTTCCCTAGAAGGAGGAATTAAACCGACTTTTAGGGAAATTGCTGGTGCCTCGCGAGTGGGAATCCGTAATGAGAGTCCCATGAGTGAGGATCAGATGCGCTTGGTCCGACAAGCTATTAACTACGCCATCATAAAGATGGACGAAAGCGGTGTCGGACCGAGATTTTTGGGACTCTCTCACAAACCAGGCTGGCTTCTCGTAACCTGTGAAAATCAGGAGAGCCAGCACTGGATCGAAAGGGAGGTCCCAAAGCTGCTCCCGTGGTCTGAGGCGAAGCTCTCCGTAATTCCGGAGGGTGAACTGCCTAAGCCTACGGTTGGCATAGCTTTTATACCCAAGGGGGAGGTGAGCACCATTGAGGATGCCCTCCACCTTATAAGGGTTCAAAATTTAGGACTTCATACGGAGCACTGGCGTATCCTAGCCAGTAAGGAGGACAAGGCTGGTTACACTGTAACCATGGCCTTGGATGAACCCTCCGTTGAAGCCCTAAAAGAAATGGATTTCAGGGCTGTCTTTGGCTTCAAGAGAGTACTCTTTAGGATCAAGGGCAGCGCTGAATCCACGAAACCTACAGCGGAAGCATCCACGGGGGCTGTAGAGTTACCACAACCTACGGATCCCCCGGGAGTGGTCGCTGCCCCAGTCGCTTCTGCCAGTGGGAGCGAGGTGCCCCAACGCCTACCGGCGACACGGCCCTCAACCCTCCCGTGGCAGACTGTCGGCTCTCGGGGCGGGAAAAAGAAGCCCGGGAGGGCTCGGCCTGGTCGTGGACGTCCTCGTCCGCAACGGGGCGGAGCGCAGCCCGGGCCTTCCACTGCATCATAAATGGCGCCCCAAGGAGAATCGGCGAGGATCCTCCAGGCTAACCTCCACCATGCCGTGGCTGCAACCGCGGTCGTGGAGCGCTGCTTTGTTGAGGATCATGTAGACCTCGCCTTCATTCAAGAACCCTGGGTGCGCAACCAATCTATTCTGGGACTTAACGCTGCTGGCAAGGTACTCTATAATACCTGTGGCGTAAAGCCCAGAGCTTGTATCGTGTTTTCGAAACGTGTTAATTTCTTACCTGTTCCAGAGCTTTGTTTTGATGACCTGGTAGCAGCGTATATTGATCTCAAGGGTTGGGATCGGGCCAGAGTAATTGTGTGCTCGGCCTACCTACCTGGAGATAAATCCGATCCGTCTGAAGAGCTGAGACGTGTCGTTGATTACGCCCGGCAGCATGGTGCAGAGCTAGTGGTAGGTTGCGACGCGAATGCTCACCACACTGACTGGGGCAGCAGCGACGTCAACAATCGGGGTGAGTTATTATATGACTATCTTATTCAAAACAGTCTTGGAGTGCTTAATGTAGGATGTGAACCAACCTTCGTCACAAGCAACAGACAAGAAGTTTTAGATATTACCTTCGCCACAAACAAACTGGCCTCTCATTCTTTTGATTGGCATGTTAGTGGCGAAACCTCAATGTCAGACCATCGACATATCCGCTTCGAAATTAAAGGCTTGCTAGCCTATGAATCGATCACTTATCGGAACCCCAAGAAGACCGCCTGGACTGACTACAGAGACATTCTAAGGCGGAACCTGGAGGACTGTCCGAAGAAAATCAAAACATCTGAAGAGCTTGAAATGGCGGCGGTCATTGTCTCTGAAGGCATCACAAATGCCTTCGAGAACAGCTGCCCGCTACAAGAAAAGACTTCAAAAACTAAAGTCCCCTGGTGGAGCGCAAAACTTAGGAAACTAAGGGAGAAAACTAGGAGACTATTTAATAAGGCTAAGAAGACGCGGGAATGGGAGGTTTACACGAAAGCCTTAACAGAATATAATAAGGAAATAAGGAAGGCCAAGAGAGCTTCGTGGAGAAAGTTCTGCGAGGACGTCAAACACACGCCTCAAGGAGCTAGGATTCATAAAATTCTTGCCAAGGAAAAACCTAGGCAAATAGGTCTTCTCAGGAAGACAGATGGCTCCTTCACGTCTAACGAGAAGGAAAGCTTGGAGGTGTTAATTTCTGCCCATTTTCCTGGGGCTCAGGCTAGAAGCCTAGTAAATGCCGGAATGCCCGTCTGCAGAAGGCCTCATAACGAGGACTGGCGCAGAGCGGCGCAAATCATTAGACCACGACAGGTAAGATGGGCGGTAAACTCCTTCAAACCTTATAAATCAAGTGGGGCTGATGGTATCCAACCTATTCTGCTACAGAAGGGATTGGATATCCTTATTCCTTTCTTGATTAAAATATTTAGAGCTAGTTTAGCCCTGGGGGTGGTTCCAGAACCATGGACCAGGGTAAAAGTACTATTCATACCTAAGGCTGGTAAAAAGGACTATTCTTTACCAAAGTCCTTTAGACCCATAAGCCTTACTTCTTTCTTGCTTAAATCTATGGAGAAAATCATAGATAGCTATATTAGGGATATGGTTCTACCCACGAATCCTATCCATTGTACTCAACACGCCTATCAAAGTGGAAAATCCACTGAAACTGCTCTGCTCAATCTTGTTGACAGAGTAGAGAAGGCGTTAGAGGACAAAGAAATTGCCCTATGTGCTTTTCTAGATATTGAGGGAGCCTTTGACAATACCCCTACTAGCAGTCTGGTTGGGGGACTAGAACATAAAAATGTGGACCCCACCACTGTTCGATGGGTTAAAGCCATGCTCTCCAATAGATCTAATACCGTATCACTGCATGGCACTTCTCTTGAAGTAGCTGTAGTGAGAGGCTGTCCACAAGGAGGAGTATTATCTCCCCTGCTTTGGACACTGACCATTGACCAACTCTTATATAAGATGGCGGAACTTCGTATAGATGTGCAGGGCTACGCTGACGACCTTGTAATCACTGTTCGAGGATTCTGCCAAAGTACTATATCGTACCTTATGCAAAGAGCGTTCAATACTGTAAGTAGATGGTGCAAGGAAAACCAACTATCGGTCAATGCCGACAAGACGGTTCTGGTACCATTTACTAGAAAACGGTCCCTAGACAAACTAGTCATGCCGACACTTAATAACAAAAGTGTACAATTTTCCAAGGAAGTCAAATATCTGGGAGTAACCATCGACCAGAAGCTGACTTGGAACAGTCATGTCGCTAACATAATACATAAGGCGAAAATCGCCTTAGGGATATGTAGCAGAATGGCTGGTCAACGTTGGGGACTCAGGCCTCAAATGATGCTATGGCTATACTCCACCATTGTGAGGCCGTTGATAACATACGCCTCTGTGGCTTGGAGTAAAAAAGTCAGTCAAAAAACAACAATTGCCTTATTAGGCGGGATTCAAAGGACCGCTTGTATTATGGCAACTGGAGCCATGTCAACCTCCCCTGGAGCGGCCCTAGATGCTATGTTAGATCTAACGCCCCTGCATCTACATGTAGAGAAGGTGGCGAAGACAACTATGCACAGGATTCACGCACAGGTGGGAGTGAAATGGCTCTCCCAGGCACTAAACTCCCTTCAGGAGTCAGTACTGGAAATTCCTATTCTGAGCATGGTCACAGATATGATGATCCCTCAGAAAAATTTTTGTAAGCATTACGAAATTGAAATACCCACCCGTGACGACTGGCTAGATGACAAGGTCACGTGGGTGGAAGGTAGCCTCAAGTGGTATACCGATGGATCCAAATCAGGATCTGATGTAGGCTGTGGAATTTATGGAGAGCGTCCAAAAATCAGCAAAAAGCTGAATCTTGGAAAATACGCCTCTATATTCCAGGCAGAAGTACACGCCATACTTGAATGTGCGGACACTAATCTGCAGAAAGACTACGTCAACCATACAATATATATCCACTCGGACAGCCAGGCAGCTCTCTTAGCACTGGCCTCCGATTCAATTAACTCTAAGCTAGTTAAAAACTGCATGGACCTACTAAACCACCTGGGCGAAAAGAACAGGGTTGTGTTACGGTGGGTTCCTGGACACACAGGAATCGTCGGTAATGAAAAAGCTGACGCACTAGCTAAAGCTGGAGCTAATGGGACCCCTTATGGCCCCGAGCCAATTTGTGGTGTACCTAAAAGCCTGGCTAAACTAATAATGAGGAACCTATATGTAAACTCATCCATCGATTCTTGGAAAAACGCTCCTGGAATGAACCATTCTAAGGCACTCATAAAGGCCTTTCATAAAAAGTCTACCATGGAGGTATTATCTCTAAGTAGAAACAACTTACGCATACTTGTGAGAGCCTTAACGGGGCACTGTGGATTGAACAAACATCTGTTCACCATCAGCGTTCACGACTCGAGGTTGTGCAGATTCTGCCGTGAGGCAGATGAAACACCAATACATCTCTTGAGTGAGTGCTGTCCACTTATGCCTAAACGAAATACTCATATGGGGAAACACCTGTTACATCCAGATGAAGTAAAATCACACATCGCGATCACAATAGATCTAGTCTGGTCGCAGTGATACAAGCTCTGGAAAGACTTGAAACAGCCACTTAACCCAAATAATAATAAATAGTTTGGGATCACATGAATATCCAAGGATATTAAAAAAAAAACTTTGCAGTTGACTTGAGTTTTGTTCATAAATATATCCACTACGCTATTTTTGTAAGGAATAATAAATAAGCGATCATTTTATATTAAGCTGGTACCTTGATGATATGAAAATGTATAACAGATTTTTTGTCTTCAAAGTGTTGTGAAGGAAATATCTGAAGACGAAGAATTCTTAGATCTTCAATCAAATACCAAACATTTCAACGAACCCCTCTAACTCCTCAATCCCCTATTCATTTAGATTTTGCACCCTTATCATAGGGAGGGTCCAACGCCAATCTACCATCATTTCAAAACTCTACCTTATGCAAGTCGTTCTTAGGATATTTTTGCTCTGACTTGTTTTATTCACATCATGCCAAATGTTATCTATTCAATTTAGGTAGATACATAGGTAAATCTACATTATTATTATATTAAAATGTAACCGGTTTTAAAACGTTGTCGTTCATTAGCAGAAAATCCAGTTTTGCTCGCAATAAAGTATTTTATTACTAACTATGTAGTATTGGTTTCGCCCCCGCCTCGAGAATATTTTACTGACTGCGGATTTCGTCTGAAGGAAGGAAAGTACAATGCAAGGCATTGAAACAGTATAATTTGGTTACCTACTTCTTGTTTCCATTTGCATTTTTGAATCAATTAATTAAGTGTTGAACTGGAAAATGGTTTATTGGTTATATTTACCGCTGGCAAGTTGGAGGAAGTTATTTATGAACAATGAAGTTAGGAGCCAAGCCACAATAATAGTATTGGATTATGATCGCTCATTTTATTATGGTGATAAACCGCACATAACAACACAGCTTCTCATAACATTGCTCCATTAGGTTTAAGAAATAGAAAACAATAAAGAGGAACGTATGAACGTATGTACGAGTATGTAGTGTAGGTAGGTGAATGAAAATGTATAGACAGAAATCATAATCATGCAATTTTGGCTGTCGTGATAATTAGTTATAAAATAAAACGTTTAACATTACGGGACAATTAGACTATTTTAAGAAATGAGTTGATTCCTTAACAAACATAATAAAAAAACATTCACAATTCCGGAGCACTGCAAGGGTCAATACTGGGACCGATATTGTTCATTCTATACAACGCAGACGTTACTGAGTTTTATCGAGCGAATAAATTGAGATAGCATCAATACAAAAATGTAGATTAAATCTAGCAAAGGACAACAAATAATGCAGAATTTTATTTACAACGTCCAGACCTAAATCCAGACAGACTGCGACGGGGGGACACGAGATGGCGACATTCCGAGACATATTGCCTGCAAATGAATACTAAAACAGGCGATATATTTAGAAAATCTTGTATAAGTGTCGGGTGAATGTTGTCGAGATTTCAAAACATCTACTGTATTGAGATAAACTATGCAAATATGAGCCGCGAGTGCGGTAGAAGGTAGGGCATGTAAAATACTTACGTGATAAAAAAATCTTATTTTAGCATTATAAAACGTAAAATAGGTATAGGGACATATAATATGTCGGTCAGTCAGATCTATATCATAGTTAATAAAGTACAAGGTTTGTAAGTACATACTTACTTATATTATTTGGTTAGCAATAACGACTTATAATCCAGTCAGTGCGTATTATAACGTTTGTTTACTTAGAGTGGAAGAAATACTAGGTGTGAATAATAGTCATGAAAATCAATTCGGATCTGAAAATGGCGCAGCCCGCTCGATACGCTCGCTCGACTCGCGGCGCGGTCAAAACAAAAGACGTAAACGTTTTCGTCGTCGCACCTATTTTCTCTTACTCATAATAAAGGTATTAGCACAAAACTATTGTTGATGTCGTGTATTTACTGGCTCATGGTCCAAATTAGTTAGAAATACGTTAATTTTGCAAATCCACCAAAGATGCTATTTTGTGTATACGCTCAGAACGCGACTGAACCAATGATATGACTGAACGCGTGATAAGTACCTACCTACGTAAATTCGCCTTTTGACCGTGATATCGCATCCTAAGTCATCCTAAGTAACATTATAAGTGCGAAAGTGAGTTTGTTTGTTACGCCTTCACGCCTCAACTTCTTAACGAATCATCATGTTTGGCATGTAGATAGCCTATGGTATGGAGAAGGACATAGGCTACATTTTATCCCGGGATATACATCAATAAGGACTATTAATATTGAGCTATTATTACTACGTATAGAGAAAACGCCACACATCTCAACTCACTCTCAACTATGTTCCGTTCAAGTGAGGCCATCCGGACACAGTTGTTGTTGTAGAACGAAACGCGTAAGCGCCGTGAAAATCACGGTGTTTGCGAGTAAAATACTCCTAAAAGCGTTCTGATAGCACGTGTTTTTACTGTCTGCTTAGACGACTAATTATTGTTTCAGCGCTAAGAGAACTTTAATTGACTCTAAAAAATGGGACATAACCTTTGCTTATGATAGCTTCTCTATACGCAGTAATAATAGCTCAATGAATAAGGCATGCAATTTAATTACCACATAATCTTTAAACGTGCAAAATTAATGTGCATACGGAAAATGTCGCCACCCCAGAATATTTCGCGGTTCAGTGACTCGTGAGGTGGACAGACTGGTTTGACGGCCGGTCTCGCTCAGCAAGTAGCTAAATATGGAACCTACCCTCTTCTCAGCACCGACAACTATTCTTTATGGTTACAAAAAAACTAGGTGAAATTAGACATGTCATGTCCGACATAAATTACACTTTGTTGATGCTAGAAGAAAGTTGTTTTAGGACAGGAAAGTCGGCATGGTGGGTGGTTGTGTCCTTAATTGTTCACGTTTGTGGGATCTTGTTCCTTTTTTAAGGAATATGGATATACTAAAAACCTTTGAGTGTTCCAATGTATTTATTTAATAATGAGTTTTAGATCTTCCAACTGAAGAATGACATAACTTGATTTAATCAAGCCTCAAGCATTTAAATAAGTCAGGGTTGCCAGCGCTTCAGGGGGTAAAAAATAGTAGAATAGTGACTTTCTTTCACAAAAATAGTGACATAATAGTGAGTTCTTCGTCTAAATAGTGACCAAATAGTTTCCAAATAGTTGACAAAAGTTCCAAATTTTGGAACTTTTGTGAAACCTAGTAGACTTTTTCACCATTTCGGAGCTCATTTGCAGTATATCCGTGAGTTTGTAGGATATGGGATGTAAATGATGGACAAGACAAATGCTACAATAAAAGTATAAGAATATTTATTAAGATACATATTTTTTTACTTTTGGGGGATTGAAGTTGCTCGCGTCCGTAAGTTTACCCTCATGATCCCTGGGTGGTGCTAAACGAGCAACAAATTCTGATGGTAGGCTTCGGCCGCGGCTTGTCACTACTCCCCGAACTAAGCCACGCCGCCAAGCGTCTCCCGTGCTCCGGCGTGAAGTTCGGGGAAGCTAATTGTGGGATTGGGTGTAAGCAGTTGCGTTGCACTAGTGAACCGGTCTCGACGATGTGGGTAATGTGTACGGGTGGTCTCGTCTTGGAGGGTAGCGGGATCCGAAGCACGATTCTCCGCTGGCCGACAGCAGTTAGAAGGGAGCCCTAGTAGTAGGCCAGCTATCTACGAAAGGCTGCCCCGCCAACTTGCAAAAATCCCGAGGTGCTCCATCGTCCCGGTTGGCGACGGGGTGAGAGGACCCGATGGCCACAGCAGTTCGTCCCCGCAGGCTCCAGACGAGCCTCCCATCAGTTCATCTTTCCTACGTTTGTTCCATGGTTCCAATTGCAATGCCTTGCTTAACTGTCACTCACACACTATCACCTATTCACTCCACCAACATGACCAAAAGTAAAAGAGTAGCGTTAAACAGCGGAAGCACGTCCTCTCACTCAAAGTGCACCTCTCTAATATTCGAGGTCTGCACTCCAATCTCGACGCCGTCCATCCCCACCTTGAGACGGACAAGCCTAACCTACTCTTTTTCACGGAGACGCAAATCAGATGTCCTTCAGACGCGGCATACCTATATTGCCCAGGGTATACCCTGGAGCACAACTTCAAACCACGCGCTGGGATTTGCGTGTATGCTCGCGATGACATCGGCTGTCGGCGTCTCCGTGGCCTTAAAAAAACAAGTTTTTTCATCCTGTTGATATTGGTGGGCACTGGTATAGAGCAAATCCTCTATGCCTCTGTCTACCGATCGCACAGCGGTGACCAGAAGATGATCGGGCTTTTTCAATACCTCGGCGAAACGGCGGACGTCGGATAATATCCGAGCGTGCAACTGGGCCTCTTGGGGGACTTTGAAGCTTATCATCGTGAATTCGTGAGTGGTTGTACCTATACCAGGAAAACGACCTTGCTGGGAGAGAGGCGTTGAAACTAGCAATTACGCTATATCTCTCTCAGCTCGTTCGCGAAGCCACGCGCGTTCTGGTTGTTGCTGATCACACAGCCAACTGCTTGGACCTTCTGATGACAACAGATCCTAAAAGGTACTCAGTGTCGGAGAATGCCCCATTGGGAACCTCCGACCACTGTCTGGTGAAAGCTGTGATGTCCTACTCTCCGCCTGACCCTGGCCTAAAAAGCTCTAGGCGAGTTTGACGATACAATTCAGCAGATTGGGATGAGATGATCCTTGGCGGCGAACTTGCTTTACTTCCGATGTTTTACCCGTCCAGCTGTGTGAGTGCCATGTGATATGTTGAGCTATGGAGTATTATATCCCATTCTCCGACATATCACTCAATAGCGGTCTCCCATGTGGTACAATGCTGATTGTGCCTCTGCTGAGGCACGTAAACAGTCAGCTTACCGGATCTGGGCGGATTCTCGCACTCGCAAAGCTGACACGAGCTTGAAAGGCGTTAACATCGCTGAAAAATAGTGCAAAAAGGGCCTAAAGAAGGCGCGTTTCGACCATGTTGGCCGGATCGGAAAAAAGCTATCATCTTACACCTCTCTGGGAGTAAAGCTTTCTGGTCCGTTGCCAAATCGGTCGAGACTAATTTCTGCCACCATCATGATGGATCACTAGCTTACACTGCTGTAGAGAAGAAGGCCAATTGGTTTGCCTGTCTATTTGCGGAGAATTCATGTCAAGACGCTGGTTTACAAACACTACCCACTTGCAATTACCAAATACCGGACATCAATATCCGGCAAAAGGAGGTTGTAAAGTTACTACGCGCTCTAGACGTGAATAAAGCCAGTGGTCCCGACGGCATTCCAGCCATTGACCTGCGCATTTGTGCGCCCGAATTGATTCCTGTCTTGACCCTCCTGTTTCGCCTCTCACTTCTAATGGGTCAAGTTCCGAAAGTCTGGAAGCTTGCTAACGAGCAACCTGTGCCTAAGAAGGGCATACTATCGACCGATTGCGATCACTTCCATACTCTGCAAGACTGTGGAGCGTGTATTGAATCGGAGGCTCTTGGCATACCTCGAAGATAACGAACTCCTCATCGATCGACAGTACGGTTTCCGGCAAAAACGGTCCACTGGAGATTTTCTTGTGTATACCACACATCTATAGAGCGAAGCCATTGCGAGACACGGGGAAGCAATTGCCGCTTCCCTCGATATTTCTAAGGCTTTCGATAGGGCCTGGCACACCAGCCTTCGAAGTAAGCTTCCTTCATATGTAATTCCTGATGGCCTGTGCGCTTGGATTTCCGATTTCCTGAGTGAACGGTCTATACAAGTGGTCATACACGGGTGCTCGTCAGACCTCTTGGCAATAAATGCCCGAGTTCCTCAGGAATCAGTTCTCTCTGCAACCTTATTTCTGCTGCATATCAACGATCTGCTAAAACTCGGTATTTTTGTTTGGGTACGCAGACGACAGTACTGTTTCAGAGAGATACATTTCCAGCGTGCGAGCCACCAGTAACGAGATCCAATTGCTTCGAGAGGCCATGGTAGAGCGTTTGAACGTGACCTTACAGGCGGTCTTCGATTGAGGCAAAGCCAATATGGTCTTTTTTGACGCCACCAAGACACAGACGTGTCTTTTCACCGCCAAACGGAGTCCATTCCATCAGGCTCTTACTTTCTGAAATGTATACTTGCACACGGTCTTAACCCAGCTCCGATCTTATCGGTCGGAACCATCGCTACGCAAATTAAAATCTCAATTGGACGGCTTTTTTTTCAAGCGGTGGTGGTGCGAGACCATTCGCGCGCACGTAGGACGCATGTCACTGCATTGGACCGCATCGCAATCGCGATAGCTTATATTGGACGCCGCGTTATACGTCACTCAGAGAAGACGTAATGATGTAAATCGTACCGTTTAGGGAAAAGAAAAAGCTTATTTTTACAATAACTAAAGATTATTGTGCTACAAAACTTTGCGTAACGAAAACTGAACTTGAAAGTGATATATTGTTTCTTTTTCCTTAAAGTCATTGTAGAGATACGATATGAAATAAAATACACATTTACCATAGATTTATAACAATATATGGCCAAACTAGATCTCGCACAACATATACTAAAAGTGATTCCACGCGGGACAAATTTGTCCCCTACCAACGCGAGTTTATCGTAGTAAGCGAGTCGAGGTACAATTAAACCACTTCTGAGCTCTGAAATAGTGACAATAGTGACCATATTCCGAAAATAGTGAGAAAAGTGACAGGATTTTAAAATAGTGACTAATAGTGATAATAGTGACTCGCTGGCAACCCTGAAATAAGTACTAAATTGAGTTTTTTTTTAGTATGGAATAATGTCAGGCTTTTGGAACATAGGTCCGGCTTTTTTTTTTTTTTTATACCACTTAGGTGGCAAACAAGCATACGGCCCACCTGATGGTAAGCAGTTACCGTAGCCTATGGACGCTTGCAACACCAGGGGTATCACTCGCGCGTTGCCGACCCTGAAGAAACCGCTTCACACCCTTTTTGAAGAACCCCATGCTGTACTCCATTGGGAAAACCACGGCGGGGAGCTCATTCCACAGTCCGAGCGTCCGCAGAAGAAAACTCCTTTTAGCCCGCACAGTTCGAAACAATTCTGGTTTCAATGTGTGTGAATGGACTCCCTGTCGATGGCGAGAGTTGCGATGGTGAAAGGTAGCTGTGGGCATCAAGTCAAATAATTCCTTAGAACACTCTCCGTTGTACAAGCGGTAGAACACACATAATGAGGCAAAGTCTCTCCTCAGACTGAGTGGCTCTAAACCACTTGTGAGCTCGGGATCAAATCGGGGCTTTTTAAAAAAGGTATGTCCGGCTTTTAGAGCAAATGTTTCGCCAAATTAAGCGCTGAAGCCTTTGTGTTTTAGGGCCTGGCAACCCTATTTGGACCATGCCTGATAAATTACTGATAAAGACTACCCTGAGTTGGATCAGTCCCCCAGCCCCATAAACTGAAATCCTGGATCCGCTACTGCAATACTCAATGGAACCTTGACACTCCTTTGAGCATTTTTTGTTATTTCTTGTACTTTAGGATTTGACCATCTGTGCCCTCTTGAAAAATTCACCCTGTATACATTTATAAATTCCAGGACCACCTTTGAGTTTTAAACCTATTACTGGCTTTTCGCAGTGAAAAGAAATATCCACACCCTTTATTTGCATATCACAATATCAATATTAAACCTTAGGTATAATATTATTTATTAATTTATATTGTGAAGAAACTCTTCCAATAGATACACAGATTTCAAGAGTTTGATAGTTTAAATTCAGCCTGCATCAATAATTATGACCTCCATCCTCCATGATGTTAGGGGAGGTTCAGGCTTCATAATGGGAAAATGAGCTTCTAGTTTCCAACAAATGCACCGGATGATCTAATATTTTCCAGAGATACAAACACTTTATTAAAGACAAGGCAAATAACTGTAAAAGAATGATATAATAATAACAAATACTGCTATAATTAAATCACAACAATCTCTGACCAATAAATTAGATAAGATGTAGAAGGGTTGAAGGTTGTCATATTAATTTTTTATTGAACCGTAATCATAGTAAAAAATGCATGGGGTGTCTTGCCCCTTTAGTGGGGCAGATTTATTAAAATTCGCATGACCATCAATGAGGAGAGTACTTTCGTAGGTAGGTACCTACCTAACATTTCATTTTTTAGTACTTACCTAAAGTACTTATATTTTAGGTACAAAATAAAATAAAATTATAAGGTTTCTAAATGAATTATTAGTAAAACACGACTCACCTTCAACGACATACTGAAATTTAATCGATTTTCAGCTCACAACACGAGAAGACCGCCAGTCATAATTTAAAAAAAAATACCGCACTGCACAATTATTTATAAAATAATTAACACCGCGATATTACATCAACATTACGTAATCAAATATATGCGTAATTGTTATATTTACTACGTTCTTGGACGTAAAGCGCATGAACACAACGTGGGTGATCGGAATATTATTCAATGATTTCGTAAAAAAAATCACAAACGTTATCAATACTCTGATGCCTCTCTTGCTCTAAAAAATTCCCTCGCTTTGCTCGCGCGTTGCCGCTTCCTCGTACGCACGTCATTCGCAGAGTTGCCAGATCCGACTGTCTTAATTTCAGCTAAATCAGCATTTAGTCCAATGACTTTACCAGATGCCGATTCGTTTTTTAGAATTACGTTATGTTAAAATGAATATTTAAGTCATCACAGTTAGCTATTTATTTTAAATAAAAATTGTAACGAAGAAGCACTTTTTTCAATTCAAGGGAATAAAAGCTTCTTTAAAATTAATATTGTTGTGACCTCACTACATTTGATTGCTATTCGAACTAAGCTGATCTGCAAAATGGAACATATCAATAGATATATCAATGGTCAAAACTTAATTTATTACTCTACTACATACAGGAAATAAAAAATCCCACCAAAAACATTTTTATGTAAATTGTTGCCGCCAAGACATATAGCTCGTACTGTCAAAAAGTTATCAAATCTCATGTAGGGCCAAGCTTATAACTCTACATGCATTTACTCTACAAGCCCTAACTTCACAAACTCTACACACCGTAGTCAAAATATGTGGCATGGCCGTTTCGCTACCGTCACATGGAAGTAAGGTGAAAAATGTATTCACTGTTCATTACTTTTTTGTTATTCAATAGTTCTTGTAGTATTGAAACGGCCAAGCCACATATTTTGACTATGGGGTGTAGAGTTTGTGAAGTTAGGGCTTGTAGAGTAAATGCATGTAATGCTTATAAGCTTGGCCCTACATGAGATTTGATAACTTTTTGACAGTACGAGCTATATGTCTTGGCGGAAACAATTTACATAAAAATGTTTTTGGTGGGATTTCACTTCTTTTTGTAAGTTGCTTATGTTTTTTTTTTTGTTTGAAATTTCCAAGTTTTATAATTTTTTTGTTGTTTGTGTACTAATACAAGCTTACATACCAAATTTCAGCTTTCTAGGAGTTCAGGAAGTACCCTATGAGTTTTGATGATCATCAGTGAGTCAGTGACGAAATCGGGGTTTTTTAGATAGCAATAAAATCTAAAGTATAAGAGCTATGTTATTGAAACTTAATATGTTTAATAAGTTTACTATTGACATCATGTCCTGAGAATTTTGTTTATCTGGTATAATCCAAACCCAAGTTATAAGGGTTCAAAAAAACGACGAAGCGCTTCTAGAAAAGGTAGGTAGTGCCCTTTCGCTTCGCTTGGCTGTCTTGGCGGGGGGCACTTCCGTGCCCCCAGATAAAAATAAAATAAAATTATTGAAAATAAGTATTTAAAAAAACGTTTTAGAATATAACAATGATATTGTAAAGTTGAGATGTTCAAGTAATAGTCGCTCTAGATTATTACTTTTCACAACTCTTAATCATTGAACTAACTAGACTTTTAAGTCATTGAACTAACTAGACTTTTAAGACTTTCAATATGCACGCCACTTTATTATTTAGTAGGTAGTAATAACTTTAAGAATATATTTTGATTCAAGAGCCGAAATTGGAGAAAAATTAACATTAAAATACGTATATTTACGTAAAAATTCATTGACCTGGCATCACTACCTTGTCCTTTGACAGTTTGGCGCGTTCCAGATTTAGTGCCAAAGAGATATAGGCTGCATTCCGAATTACCGCTGTAATCGCTGTAATCGATTTGAGCGTGCTTAAACCCGTACCGAATTGAATAATGACAGTTAACGATGTCCCGTGAAACGTCATAGATGACGTCATGACATGCGCCATCTTGCGCTCACACCGACCATGCCCTGAACTGATATCACCGTGAGCGCTGTCAAAACTGACGGCAAAAATCTAATAAGATTCTTGGTTTTCTATTTGGCAAAGATACTTTTTATGATTTTATGAGAGAAAAAAAATAAAAAAGCAGATATTCCTTTTTGCGAGTCAACTTATAAAAGATATAAGGAGTCCTAGCCCATTAATAATTCAGATTTTAATTAAATTCTCAAATGTTCTGTTTTGAATACTGTGAGCGCGATAACGGGCGTTCCGAATTGTTGATAGTTCTCAGCTGTCATAAGCGTGATATCTAATTCGGTACGCAAATTATTGCTGTGATCGCTGTGATCGATATTATCCATTTCGGAATGTACCCATAAAGTATAAAGCACACTTTTTGGCGGGAACTTGCAGAGTGACGTTGTGTTTAAATTTTTATTTTCATAAATTCGTGTATTTTGAGTTTTATTGCATATTATCGGTGGTATTTTATCCAATAAAGATCAATCCTGCACCAGTGAAGTGAAATGAAATGAATTATGTGGATCGCGACTTTTAAAGTTGTCTCAAGAAGTCCGTGAAAATTTTATGGACGGTGACTGACTGAGGACTATGTGACAGTGATTTATTATGACTAGAACTTATAACTGGAAAATGGCAAAATACACAAGAAGTGTGACGCGAACATCTTAAAAAAAAAAAGATATAAAGCAATCGCACTCCATATTTTATACTCCAGGCTTTATAAGTCAGAGTGCGGCTGTCTAACTTGAAAAAAATTGTTAAACTTGTTATAAGACTTATACAAATTATTACGAAAAAATTTGTACGTCAAAAAGGAATAGCTAGCCATTACACATCTTGTACGTGTATGGCTAGCTTATACCAAAGGCATTTATTATTTATTTTCATATTAAAGGTACAATTTATTTTTATTCTGAGAGATAATGTTTTACAAAAAGAGAGTTTAGACATGGACGAATTTACTCTATGTTAGAATAGACTTCTGTTTTACATTTATCATGTTGTCATGTTCAAATCTTCGTTTTTTATGTATGTTTTTTGTTTGTTTCAGTTTTTCATAAGATGTGTTTTTGAGGCTTGCGACGCAGATTTAGCGTCGTAATCAGACGCGTGCGCACTAGTTAAATGAGCGCGAAACTCCGTCGCCATGTTGGTTTTGAAGTCGCAACGGTGACACTGATAAAGATGAACACCTTGATGTCTGCCGCTGCGGAGAACGTGCTTACGAAGATTTTCCTGTGAATAAAAATAGTAATTAGGTTGTTCAAAGAACATTGTAGCCCAGTTGCCATAGCATTCGTCCAGCGAGGTAAAGCAATGAGGAGTTTTCTTTCCATAGAGTTTTATAGAGTTTTGTTCAAAATACCTGTCAAATCGTGTATGGTTCAAATTAGTTCGAATTATCAACAGTTTGACAGTATTTTCAACAAACGGTCAAACTCTATGGTAAGCAAAACTCCTCATTATGCCGTGGTTATTGGTTAATGCTTGGATGGGTGATCAGGGGGGTTAAATAGGAAGTAAAGATTAGGAATAAGAATAATTGACTGAGATTGACATAAGTTAGTAGAATAAGTAAATGATCTGAAGCCTCTGACTAGAGTGATTACGTGACTATGTGATTCAGGAGCCGCACATTGCTAATATAGGTAGGTACTCATTATATTTTTTCGAATTCACACAGATCATTCACTTTGTCAATTCCGAATCATTTATGTGACGATGAATTAAATTAAAAAAATACCTACCTATACCTATACCTACCTAATGAAATACTATATATTTTACCAAAAAATATTGGAATTCCTTTTTAGCCCCCCATAAGTAATTAGCTTCCTTATGCACTCTCTCGAATATTTTATACTACCAACGCCATCTATTATCAACTAGCAACATTCTACATCATGAAAACAAAATATATGTTATAAACAACACGATGGCCTATGAAAATCTTTGGTTATAAAGTTTGATCGAAATGACGGTGCCTTGAAATTGTTTTTCCGAACGTGAAATATATTTGTATTCTTATTGTCTGTGTTTAATCTTACCAAACTTCTACAAGTGAAATCACAATGTGGACATGCATAGGGCTTTACTCCTTCATGGCATAGCTTGTGTCTCTTCATATGGCTTGCCTGGTCACTCTTGAAGGGACATAAAGGACATGAATGATGTTTGACGCGGTCCCCATGAGCTCTCCTGTGTCTGAAATTGAAAGACTTACATTAGGACAAGTAGTGACATCTGTTGACGAATCAAAATATATTAAGTGACTATATAGGTTAGCGACATCTGTTAGAATAAATTGTTTATTACTTACTTACCACATTAAGCGAACGTTAATGTTTCTTTATAATCATAGATGTCACTTTACGACACAATTCAAATAAAAAAATTACAATATTTTTTTTAAATCTTACTTGTTGAGTTGACTGGCAGTGGCAGCCACAAATGAGCACTGATCATGTGGACACTGACGTTCATCAGGGACATGATTGCAGCTGTTCGAATGACGGGTCAGCTGGCTCCTGAAAAGTAGAGCAAGAAACTAACTATGAATCTCCTAAAAATACCATTGTTGTTTCCATACCATGATCATGGACGAAAAGATCCATGATGTAATAAAGAAATAGAAGGGTAGTTTCATGGACGAGCCTCCACTCTCTGAGAAAGAATCATGAGAGGATTTGTACAAGAACAAAGTTTTTTAGAGAAGTTGTATGTTAGGTACAATTTATTGATCCATTGTGCGACCTTAGAGTAAATTACTAGGTACGTACAAGTGCGACCGAATAACTTAATTTTAAAATATAATATTAATAAAATCTTTATTTGTTTAGAGAAAAATTTTGGCTGAAAATATTTTACATCTCCACTTAAATAAAATATGAAACTGTTGTCGAATATGTCGGTATTTTAGAACATAAAATTATTATTTTTTCTGTTTCTTATTATTTTGCCTGTGTTTGAACTAATTACGCAACGGTTAAGAAGTATTGTCTGCTAGCGATAGTTGGGATGTAGGTTCGGTCCCACTCTCAAATCCCTTTGTAAATACTGGACATACAATAATTATATCGACTAAGTATTGGTCACCAAGTAACTAATGATGTTGTTGAACGTGGCAAAAAAGTAACCTTGCTGAGTTTCTTGCCTGTTCTTCTCAGTTGAAGGGTGTCTTACGAACTGGCGGTAACTTAAGTAGCTTTGACTTCCATAAGTACTGTGGCCTTATTTTAACAAATGGCTTTGACATTAGTAAGCACAAAACCCTAGAGTTGATCTGGCACTCAACAACACACCGGTAGGGATGGTTGGTTGCCAGTCAGGTAGGTACCTACTACAAAATACCCTATCACCGTGCCAACCATAGAATCATCAGAATGTTTTCATTGCAGCTCGCAAGGACATGTACGAAGGTACGTATAGAGCGTAATAAATAAAGTGGTAAAGCGATGTCCGAAAACTAAGTGCATAAGTTCACACTGGCTGGACTGGCGATCCAAGAAATTCCGCCGGAGATCTGTGTTATGCAGTCGCCAGCGGAATGTGACGCTGTCAAGTAAGCCAGATATTCACGATACTGGCAACAAAAAAGCTCATATGTCACTGAGTGTACCTATATAAATAAATATCCTGGGACATTCTTCACACACGGATTTCTGATCCGAGCTAAGCAGCTTGTACTGTGGAAACCAGATAACTGATGTAATAAATACCTAATACATACTAACACTACCTTTTTTGTGTAAATACATACTTAATATACATAATTACACCCACACTCAGGAAA
Source organism: Polyploca ridens (assembly GCA_951394255.1). Lineage (NCBI taxonomy): Eukaryota > Metazoa > Arthropoda > Insecta > Lepidoptera > Drepanidae > Polyploca > Polyploca ridens. The sequence goes on along the minus strand of OX596247.1, from coordinate 19,187,176 downwards.
TGCAGACATGTTCATGCACACAAGCATGTCCTGGGTAGGAATCGACTGGCCTGCCAAACTTTTTTTTTGATGAATTTATTTGGTAGTGTCCTGAAAGGGTCGGTCGGCTTGGTCAAAAAAACTATCTATAAACACACCAAAATTATCTAACTAGTAATTACACTCAGATTATAATTTTTACATCGTAATAATTGGCACTAACTAAAAAGTTATTGCAAATCTATTTTGAATAGGTGTTTTAGTCTAGTGTTTAATTTTATTTAACAAAAAAAAAAAATACGCGTTGACTTGTAAACCTCCTCCGTTTTTTCGTCAGTTAAAAAGAGCTTAAATTACATTTTGTCCTTAGATAGAGGAATTTTAACAACGTATTACCTACCATACGCTTTTTTGCATTCGTAAACCATAAAGCTAAAGTAATTACTAAAGTAGAAATTCTAATAAAAGTAAGTGGCAACACCGCATCGACACCAGCCGACCGCGCAACGCGTACGAAATCGCGTTACATTGCACTTGCAACTGCATTAATGCAAGTCGGCGTCGCAATAACGCATAAGATATTACACAAGTTAGATCATCAACGGTGTTAGACGCCCTCAATGGCTCTACAATGCTCTAGAATTGTCTAGATATGTTGAAAGTTCCCGTAATGGCGGCGTTGAGTTGATTCATGCGGCTTGCGGTAACTATTAACTCTTATAGACTTGGATGCAGTCTTGGGACTTAGTGTGATCTTTGTTTTGATAGAGATCCTTAGTAGAGTTGCTTAATTGCTAATTCAAAACCATAAAAAGCTAGGATTTGTGTGAGGGCTATTTCAGGATAATTTGGTAGATAGAGGAATTGAAAATTAAATAGGTATTCGAATAATTGCACCATTTCGTGATTATTTACACATTCCAGATACTACATGTCCCTCAGCAGAACAACTGTACACCTATTTATAGTATGCCGTTTAAAATAAATTGTAGAGTGACGTGCAGCGTCTGTCAAAGCAAATAAACCATCGACGATTTAGCGCCATCAAACCGTTCTACACATCAAACTGCAAATCCCTAATACGTTACTAACACGTGCGAACAATAAAATTCAAACGTCCACCGTCTCACAGTGACACTAATATTTTGATCCAACGACGCTCAAAATACCGGGCATCCGGGGAATGGAATTTATTACCATAGGGTATAAAAATGTCAGCGTTGGCAACACCGCGGGCGGCGGGAATATGTCGTGCGCTTGAGCATAATCAAAGCGCTCGTGTCAAATTATGAATGTTTCCCGATATTTGTGAAGGAGTTGTGTGACGGGTGACATGTAACGCATCCGCTGCGCGTGCGCCGGTTATTGCACTAAATTGATGTCGACGCGTGACTCTACGCTGATGCCTCGTTTATTTTCGTTAATGCTTTTTGTTTGAGCTCCTGACAAACGTTTTGATTGTTTATTGATTCACTTCGAGTGTTCTTGGGGACGACTATCTCTTTATCGCATGCAAATTAGATTTGATTGTTTCTTTTTTATTCTGACTCACTGCTAAAAGCTACAAATGTTGCATGACTTGAATTAGTAGGTACCTACAGTAAATTATCAAGACATTTTGTTAGTGTTACTATGTGATACAAACTTACTTGTTAGCAAATCTTTTCTTACATTGTCCGCACACCCATTCGACGTCCAATTCCTGAATGCTCTCGATAATGGTTGATAGCTTCGGTATCTTGTCAGTTATCACTTCGGTTCCATGCTCACTCTTAACATGGTTGGCGAGACTGGACTGTCGTGTAAAGTTAGCGCCACAAGTCGTGCAGATAAACGGCCGTTCGAAAGTGTGCTGCCTTAAATGCTGTCGTAACGAAGCCTTCCTGAAACTTTTGGGGCAAAGAGGGCAGGCGTACTTCAGAATAACTTTTTCTTCATCCCCGACTTTGCGGAACTCTTTCTTTGGAGCAGTATGCAAGACTTCATGGAAGAAGCACTCTGATTGGGAGTCGGTGGTGAATAGGCATTGGCTGCAGTTCCAGAATATCGAAGAATTCATTTGGCTGGTGCTTTGGAACTGACACGCGTTGTCCCTGACGTGTCTTGATACTTCTTGTGATAGGATGAATTGCATGCCACATTTCGGACATCTGAAAATAAAACCACAATGTTTTTAATGATTCACGATATTCTTACCACATCCTGCGTTTGTCAAATTTTAGACTTAAAAGTTTACTTACTTCTTCCTGATGTCTGGATGAATTCTACGGATATGCTCCTTCAATTCTAAAATATTCTTCAAAATGAGTACATCCGTGCAATAAGGGCATTTCTTACTCAGATCTTTTATAAACTTCCCTTGCTCTCTCATCTTCTCTTTTCGCTTGATCCTGTGTTCCGATGTTTGCCGATGGTGTTTGGCTTCCTCCGAAGTGTTGAAGGCTCGTGCGCACGCGATGCAAAGGTATGCTCTTTGTTTATGTCTACGTTTCATATGAGCAGCTAATGTCAGTGAAGATTTAAACCTAGCTGTGCAATGCTGACAATTGTGGATTTCTTGGTAGTTATCAGTGGCTGTGTTTGCTAAGTTATGTCCAGTTTTCAGACAGTGCTTTTTAATTTCAATATTGTATCGAAACTCTTGAGAACACGTATCACATTTGAGTATAGACTTCTTTCTGATTATAATTGGCATTGATCTGTTAATCACAGCGACCACTTCACTGTGGTCTGAACTATTCATGTGATCTACCATTCCTTGGGAAGTTACGCATTCAAACTTGCAGAAAGAGCACCAATATCTTCCTTCAGTTGCAGCCACTTTCTGTTCATGCTCCTCAGAGGACCAATGCTGCATGAAATTTGAGAGCCAATTAGTGTAGAATTTACATGGACTGCATTGGAAAGGGGATTGGTGGACGATAGCATCAATGTTTTCAAGAACCAGTTGTCGATACATAGTGCTGCTAGTGTCCGTAGCCTTCCTAAAGTGATAATGAGATATGAGATGCTTTCCCATCAAATGTTGTCTCACACGAGACTTGCAGCCAGCACAGTGAACAAAATTAGGCTTCCTCTTTCGTTTCTTCTTTTCTATTTTAATATTCAATTTATAAACTCCAGTCTTCTGCCTTTTTCTCTGTACTTTAGAGTAAATGCTATCGTTTAAAAACCTTGATGGACGTGTACTACGTTTGTCAACAATATTTTTGATCGGTTCCAAATGTCCTGAGAATTCTAATTCATGCTCTGGAAGAACTTTTTTTAGATGTAAGCTGGATCTCAAATGCTTATCGTATATGGCTCTGGATCCCAGCCTTCTATTGCATGGACCGCACCAGTACTGCACGGATCCTTTCGACTGTAAAGTTGGTTGCATTATTTGAGTTTTTTCATTGGCACCTGGTACCCACTTTCCTTTCGTGTGACTCGGAGGTGGCGCATCATAATCTTCGTCGCGGTCGTTTGCATCTTCCGTATGTTCCTGCTCGTCTCGTATATCCCAATCCTCATGTTCAGGTGACGCTGGCCGCCATTTTCCACCTGTATAGTTTGGTGGAGGTTTCCATTTCCCGTCACCCACATGCTCCTCTTCATCATCTTCTTCAGAATCTTCAGATACATCAGACTCTTCGTCACCTTTATAATCGTTGTAATTAATGCTATATGACGATTGTATTTCTTTTTTGACAGCACCACTGATACTGGCCACAGCATTGATTAATTTAGTCTGATTGTCTACATTACTCCCGATCTTTAAGCTATGTCCTCCAATCCAGACTCCTCTCAATTTATTTTCTAATGGACTCATTCTTGGTATATCTCTCGATGTTGATGCGACCATAGTGCTTTTTCTCTCTAAACTAGCTTTTGAGATAGGAATTGGAGGTGTCAATCTCGACAAACAAGTTTTCTTAACGCTGCTTTGCAATTCCAAAGATTGGAAAAAGACATCAGCTCCAAGACTGTAGGTTTGTTCCAAAGGCTCAATAGTTGGAAGTTCAGGTTTGAGCGGTTCAGACTTATTAATTTTCCCACATCTTTGCTTTCTATGCTTGACGTAGTTGTCCAGGCCATCGATGGTGGCGTTGCATTTGATGCACAGATGGGTGTCATCGTCGTCCTCGTCTCGCGGCGACAGCATCTGCAAAGTTCCGTAACATTAATCGTAGTGAAGATTCGCGAACAAGATTGATAGCGGCTTAAAGCCGGGAGGGGTGGTGACATCGTCGCGGGGTTGAAAATAACTCGTTAATCGCGTGGTGCATGGATATTAAGCGGTGACGTCTCGGAGGCCGTCACTGTGAACTGGGACAATAAATATGCTTCGAATGCGAATTATTTCAACGGCATAGTCGTTTCGTGATGATCGATAATGTATGCAAGTCACCATGGGGGCTCATTACTGCGGAACTTTGTGTTGCAATCTTTACATATTTGCATAAGTCGATTGAGTCGTTGAAGAATTTTTATTGTAATTTAAAAGACACCTAGCGTGCGGCTTAATAAATCATGCAACTAAAGTACACACTCATTGTGTATAATTATAGTTAGTTTGAAGGACAGTGTCGCTGCGGGCGTGTGCTAGAATGACGCGGCGACGGGCTGGTTCGAAGGACAAGTTCCGAGGTGTGAATCAAAGGATCATTAATAATTCGCCGCTCACCTGTCGGATCACATCGCTTGTTGATTTACTACGGTTTTAAGGTGCGCCTTGCGACGCGACATTAAAACGATATCAATTTTATTTTGCATGTCACACAATAAAAGGGAAATCGAAGACCGAACCGATATGGCTTTTTGATCTCGCTTTGTCGCGGTGTTTTATTATTTTCATATTGAACTCTTTATGTGTTTAAATTTAGCATTTCATCATTACTTCCTTTTGCTGATCAAAATCTAGTTTTCATGAAGCAAGTACGGAACTGCTTGGTCTGTTCGGTAGTCCTCTTCACCACCTTTCATCGATCGAGTTGCCATCGAGTTGCCGTGGTGGCGGCGGCAGTGACACGCGTCAATCGGCCCCGCGCCGCCTGACACCATTGTGGCTGACAAACAGCTGACAAATGACAGCTGACAAATGGCCGTCGGCTGTCACTGTGGTGTCGTTAATGTCATTATTGTCATTACACCGGCACCGGCACCGTGTTCGTGGAACTTTTTAATTATTACTCTTGTCTTTCGCCGCTTTCGATTCGTCCATGACACGTTGTCAATGTTATCGCAATGATTTTGGTTTTTTATTAACACCATGACTTGAAATTATGATGATAAGAATTTAAACCTTATTAAGTAACTAGGTATCCGCCTCGCGGGTTCTCCCACTACTCGCTATTTAACCTTTTGTTTTTAAACTTAGGGAAATCTTTTCATAGTGCAGTCTAGATCCATTGATTTAGGCTGCGATGTCTATCAGTCAGTATTAGGTATAGTTTTATTATTGAATTTTGAAGTATAATTGGTGGACTCTATTAGTCCGGCAAGCGAAAGTTGAGCCTGGCTGCAATTGAAACTCTTTACATGGCAACATCTATTTCGTAATCCGGCATAAAAAGTGTCAACTAGTTTACTAGAACAAGTTTTGATACTAACCCTTTATTATAATGGCTTTATAGCTAAATCAATGTTATAGTGTCCACCTTCTCATTCTTTCGATCACCTTAATGTTCTACAATATGCATCTATCGATATTGTTCTACGAAGGTAAAAATAAATATAAACTAAAAAAAATTACCACAATTTTTGAATTTGAATAATAGTTTGGGATCAGATAACCGTTTATGAGGAATACCCCAGGATATGTTTTTTTTTAAAAAGCATTCTATATAAAAATAGAATATAACGAGTTTATGCAAAATTTTAACTCATTTACATGCAAATATTACTTAGGAAAATCAAACATAATTTAATATTTATATATTTTTTGGAAAGTATCAATACAATTTATTCCTACTATACTTAGTGATACCACATCTAGATTTTTTAAATTTGCCGCGCTTTCTCAGGTTCTACTTTCGTATGCCAGACTTTAACAACTTAATAAAAATGTACTGGAAAAATGCTACAGAAGACAATCGAACACTCATGAAAGAATAGTTAACCGATCAATTTGATTGTCCAGAGTCAGTCCAGAGCTGAATTTTTTGAGCATTTAGCCTTACAACACTGCATTATAGATATCTGAAATAAATTAAGTAAAGTTTTCTTCAAGTAAACTAGAAAAATTAAGAAGAAGCATTTCCTATATCATGGTCCTATGTTCTACTAATAAGGAATCATGAGCTTTGATTATGACGAACGTACGAAGAGTTATTGGTCGAATAGCCTACATCATACATAAGTCTTTTCTAAGGTCATCAACTGAATAAAACAACAGTCAAATGAAACAATCGAATTTGATTCCAGAATCCATATTCTTTAAATCTGGATTCCATAACATGGACCTAAAATATCGTTTTCTTTTCTCCTGGATTGAACACGCTCGCCAAAATAACACGTCTAGGAATCCGTCCATCATAATTTTGTCACTTGTAGACAATATGTCACTGTACACATATTGTGATGAGACAGCTGTGTGTGTGCAATATGGATGTGTGTCGACGTCCGTCAGTCACGCGTCCGCGGAGGCGTGGACCTTACCCAAGTGTGTTCCACTTGTCGCCTATTGATAACGAGTAAGTATTTTTATTTAATTGGAAAATTTGCTTTATTAAATTTATCCCTTTGTTGTATGCTCTCACACATTTTTTCCCGCGCTTTTTAGAGGCCGTACCCAAAGGGTGCTAAACGGGACCCTATTACTAAGCCTCCGCTGTCCGTCCGTCCGTCTGTCTGTTTGTATGTGGGCTGTAGCCTGTATCTCAGTAACCGTAATCGGTACACAGGTAGATTTTCACAGCATATGTAGGTATTTCAGTCCGACTCGCACTTGGCCGTTTTTTATTTATTCACGAAGTGTAACGTGGCAAATCAAGAAATATGTGGAGAAAATTGAGTTTTAAGTAAGAAGAAGATTTGAGTACAAATCTCTAAATACTATAAAAAGTCTATGTTCCTAATCCAAAAAACGTGTCAGAAATAAAAGCCAAAGCCCCACAGCCACAACATGAAGTTGTACATGCTACTGAATCTAGGCTGTACAACAAAATTCCTTTGCCCACAAAAGTTCCCTCAGGCTCACATCAACCAGCGCACAGAGGAAAGTAACCGCGACGTCGTCAAAGGCTGTCGCCCGAATAACGACGTCGCCATCGATCCAGCTGCCCCCCGCCCCCCGCGCGCGCGCCACCCCCCGCTGCACCCTGCCGATGCCGCCTTGTCACCTAAGGATAGCGATTGAAATGTTTAATTTTTAAAAAAGGTACCATTGACGTGTGATAAATGAGCCAAAGAAACATATGGGGAAGCCTTACACGAGGAATACAAAGACATGTTTTTTTTAAAATCAGAAATGACTTGATGGCAATAGCTGCACATTTTGATAAGCAATACCAAGATTAACTGCAAAGTGCAATTTGCTGCTAGTACAGCAAAGGTAATTTTCTATAGATTTTCTGCATGAGGGTAGTTAGGTGGGTACTAAATACTACCCTACCATAGTTACAGTTTTCTCACGAAGGTTTCATGCTAAAGTGTATTGTAGGATTCGAACTCAGACCAACAAGGTATTCAGCGTCACAACGAGCTATCATCGCTTCACGTTTTATTGTCAGTCGTGAAGTGACATTGACACACGAATCCATCATCAGTAATCAACCCCTAAGGGGGAGAGCAGGTGAAGCCGCAGGGCGTCAAGCTAGTACATAAATCCAAACATAGGTATAAGGTCCTAATAAAGTGAATTTCCTCTTCAGGGATTATTTTTCTAATATTATTTTTTGATTACTAATTACCTATACATTCATCCCTCAAGAGGAAGTTCACTAATTTATTAGGACCTTATATAATCGTTACAGACTGACAACCAAGAGAACATAGATCATTTAATAAACAACACAAAAAAGCACAGCAGTTGTCCATATATCGATATATCGACATAGTTTTTGTCCATATTTGTTGTACAGACGGACCGACAATTTAAATCCAACATTACGATCACAAAAACAAGCTAGGTTGGGAGGGAATCAATTTTAATTCCTATTAGATGAAGGCGGGCTTGGTTGATTTATGTAGGCTTGGAGAAAAATTCACGGCTTACCACTGCAGCTTGTATTGCTTTGCGTTGCGTTGCGTACGGCATGTTTATTGATAAACGATTGTTTCCTGGCTTTAATTAGAAGATATTACTTGTATTAGGAATTTTACAGGCATTAAAAGGGTTAGTTTAAATAACGGTAGAGGGAATTGTGAACTGAAATTCAGTTTATGTGGTTTCTTAATTTTGTGTTTGTCCTTAAATGTAACTTTGTTTTTACCCGACCCGGGATAAACAAATATTTAAAAAAATACATACTCAGCTCATTGGTTTGTCTTCGACTGCAATACCTTATAAAATTCAAAATTCTATAGGTTAAAGAGCTTTTTTTCTCTTTTCAGTTATTTTTTGTTTTACGCAGTCGGATTTTTTGTTTCTTTTAATTTGGTTAAAATAATTTGACATAATCTGAAAACTTTTACTGATATAAATGCCCGCGCGGTTTTACCCGTGTTCCCGGGATAAATTGTAGCCTTTGTCCTTCTCCATATCATAGACTATCTGCATGTCGCAATTGGTCTATTAGTTTTTGATTGATGCCTGAATAAACAAACAGACACAAAAAAATTAAAGCATCTGTTTGGGGTCTGCACTATTTTTAATACTACCTACCACTTACTTTTGAAAGGAGAAAATTAATGACATAAAAAATCAAAACCTGAAAGCACACGGTTCCTAAATAAAAGAAAAACAAAATTCAACCTTAACATAAGGGTTCAAGGGTGACACCGCGGAAAGCTATAATGAGGATTATCAACAAACCAAACTTCTTTACATGACATATTAGAATCATCAATTTATAACAATAGTTAACAAGGGGCGTTATCAATAATTAAAACGGCAAATTTCCGATGCGATCAATCTTGCCTACTAAGTTGACTAAGTTGACCACGCGTCGCGGCGCGGTACGGTCAACGTATGCGCCCCGTGGGATTGACTGATTCATTACTGTACCGGTACAAGTACTGAAAGCGAGTGACCGTGTTATGATGACACTCATTTTAGTTGCGTGGTCGAATTTCGACCCTGAGATGAAATGGAAAGAAGCGGTATTAGATTAAAATAAGAGTTTTGATAGGCAAAATTTTGTTGACAGCAGTTTTTGGGAAGTAAAATGCAGGTTGAATGAATGAATGAGATTTTTCTTAACACACAAAAACATACACACGAATATTCTGTTTACATACTTTACCTAATAGAAAAAGCTAAACGTCAGGAAAATTCGTTGGAAGGATTGTTAAATCTTCATTATTAGGGTGACCTTTTGATTGCGATGAATGACTTTATTGAAAGGTTTAGAATGGGATTTATAAGGAAATTTTACCCATAACGGAAATCTAAGTGACATTGTAAAATAACCATAGATTGTATGACAGAGATATTGCATTTGATTCATTGATAGCGAATGCGCTATAAGGCTCTATGTAATATCTTTTGACGCTTGCAGTCGTGCACATTGCCTGTGCGCAGAACTCGCGAACTAAACAATATATCAAAGGGGCTCTACATCGCTCCTATATATCTCATACACAATAGGTTCAGAGGTGCCTATCCGTCATTGGTTTACCATGCTGCCGTCATTAGTCTACGTCACAATCGTACTTCGAAAACGGAACGTCCGCGCATGGAATCATTACACGAGCCAATCAGCGCTCGACGCGCGCGCGCACCCCGCCGCGTTCTTTATAACACGCATGCTTACGAATATATCACGCGTCAAGACTCAAAAAGGTTTTTTACAAACGTATCTCGTATTCGTCATCGTTATGGTCCCGTCGGAGGCTGGCATCGCACGCCGTCCAATAAATAATAACATGTGAAAAGGAATTATTTATTAAGCCTTCGTGTCAGTAGTATAACTTCGTTTTTTTTAGGTTCGCGTTCGATTCTTGACACGGATTTGTGGAAATGGATGCGTTCGTTTATGCTCGTGATGACCTACAGTTGTAGTTTTACCATTATCGACTTTACTCCGCGGAGTTAGACGCATTTTTCGTTAGCTGACCTGTCTTGTTTTTGTTTTTATGTTGGAACGCATGTCTTGAGGATTCATAATAATATTATTCATATAGGAGTAATAAAGAGATGTCGGTATATAAATATAATATGTCTTGTATGCAACTTTATACAAATGGAACATAAAATATAGTACAGACAGATGTAAACTTACTCGAGTGATCTCATAAAAGAAAATTATGATCTCAATCCAAGGAATAAAGAAACTTTGATTAATTTTTGTACGGCGTATTTTATTAGGTTACATTACTTTTGGAATTTAAAGTGAATTCTTTTAAATAACATAAACATTATAACAAAGAGTTTTACTATTGTTTATGGGATTAAATGTTTGTTTCCTCAGTTAGTCAGAAATATAAAAATAATATAAGATACAGTGAAAAAATCCACAATCAAACAATGTCTATTGTTTTTGACTTCACATAGCCGTGAGCGATTCCATCGCAATGCTTGCTATGCTATGGGCCTGTCCGCCGTTTCGCATAAATCATGGTGGCACAATAAACTCGACGATTTCAATTAAACATAAATCTCTCGTGACGCGAACTTAATGGACTGATACTTCTGACTTTCTTGTATTTAATGTTTCTTCTATGTTATTACTACTCGTTTCATTGTAATATATTTCTGTTCACGACTACACCCTTTAACATGCCTCTATCGTCCCTCGACCCGCACATAACACATTATGCTATGTATGCCTGCCCACTCCAATGTAAATAAAGATCTTATAATTATATTATATACCTACTTTACATAAGCTAAGTTTAGAATAAGAAATTTTATATTGTTTACTTTAAGGTTGTAGGCTATTGTTTATGTACTAGGATGTTTTGTTGTTTGTTATTTTGTAGTTATTGATAGTTTTACATTGTTTTTTGTATTAGATATAAGCATTTTTAAATAAAGAATTTTGATAGGGCTCTCGCACGGTATTGCCACTTTTCAACATTGATCCGTTGCCATAGCAACCGATTGTATATTGCTAATAATAATAATATTGCACTGTAATCATTTACAAATCTGACATAGGCATGCGCAAAGATTAAAATTACAATATAAACAGCGCAGTCAGGCCCATACGGCACTCATTTCTCTACGCACTCTCCTTACATGAACAAGTCAGAAAGAGGCAATACTGCAGTACAAGTTTCAAGATTATTTCACCGCACAAATCGAGTTTCATTTCAAGCTGCTCGTACCCGTCCAGACCTCTACTCCTGGTAGGGTTCGTCAACAGCGTTTGGTCCATCGACGTCGGATAGAAAAAAGAAAAATCAAGAATCAGTGCAAGAAGCTTCGGTATTCTTCCGCTTCGGTTCGTCGGGCTTGTTAGCAACGAACATTGGAAGATCGGGGCAGATTGTGCAAGCTGTGGGTTCTCAAGGGCATTGGAATTGGCGCGGTTCGAGGGGCAGGCAACGGCCGCGAACGTTGGGTTCGAGGGGCAAGCCACAGCCACGAACGCAAATCGGTGCCCAGCGGCGAGACTACACGGCGGGTATCATCGAGACTACTGCAGCGTGTGGACGACACGGCGTGTACATCGAGACCACTGCAGCGTGTGAACAACACGGCGGGTATCGTCGTGACCACTGCAGCGAGTGAACAACACAGCCGGTCGAGACTTCGGGTTCACCGAGGAAGAGTGGCGGACACAGTCAAACGTCTTTGTTTCTTACGCGGTGCGCCGCGGCTCACGTCTACCACCTAACGGTGACAAACGGTAGAGTGAGTTAACGCCTGTTGGCGGGAGTAGTGGACCGGACGACACTACCAGTGGTGCCTTTGTCAAGGCGCACTGTACAGTCTGATCGCGCCAGTAAGGTGTGGGTGAAGTAGACGGCCTCTTGAGGGCACGGCTGAGGGTGTGGACGATCCCCCCATACCTGAGCACGCTACTTTCACTCATATCCCTCTGCCGGGCGGTTCCCACCTTTCCAATCCTGCACGTTTCCATTCCTGGGAGAGCGTGTTCCGAAGAACCACTCAAACAGGCTGATAGGGTTGTAGGGACGTTAGGGAGGTAGGAAAATAGGGAAGACGGCATGGAAGATCTCCCCCAGGCGAAGATGAGCACCAGGAGTCAAGCAAGAAGAAACAAGACGCAGTCCAGGGAGGAAGAGGAGTCAGCTCCGGAGAGCAGCATGAGGAGTTCTCAGAAGGAGACTCCTAGCACGGTGCAGAGTGGAAGCACCGAGAACACAGACAGCACGGGTACGGGTACCGAAAGTACAGAGAGATCCGAGCAGTCACGGAAGGACAGAACGTCCAAAACCAAGGAGGTACGCGTGTCAAGGGAAGGTACGGTGGTAAATCGGACCGGGCCACGAAGAGCATCAAATTCGGTGATTTCATCAAGTTCAGCGCAAAGGAGAGCCGCATTAGAAGCACGATTGGAACTCGAGCGAAGCCAGAAAGAGAAGGCAGATGCGGCTGTTGCAATGGCGAAGACCAAGCTGGAATTGATCGAACTTCAGGACGAGGAAGACTCATCGGATGCGAGTGACGTGGACAACAGCGATTACGTATCGGATTGGGTGGAGAAGTCACGACAGAAATCCATTCAACGACAGCGCGAGGGAAACCTCAAGAAAAATGGGATGCCGGCAAAAGGGGACGTGTCAACCCTTGCATCCGCGATCGTGAGCGCGATCAAGAGCGTGAAGGAAAGCAAGCCTGCTCCTGCACCGAAGTACATAAACGAGTTGCATCATTTCGACGGCAACCCGAGAGAGTGGATAGCTTTCAAGGCTATCTATAGAGATACCGAAAAATATTTCTCTGACATCGAGAATGTAGCCAGACTGCGAAGGGCTATCAAAGATCAAGCAAGAGAGTCCGTCAAGTCGCTTCTGTATACCAACACGCATCCTAAGGAAATATTGGAAGCATTGGAAAGAAGATTTGGTCGGCCCACACATCTCATAAAGAGTGAGATAACAGCTATCAACAAGCTGCCGCCCATGTCCAACGACATAAAGGGCATAGGCATATTTGCCAGCGCAGTGGCGAATAGTGTCAACGTCATCAAGCAAATGAATCGCAAGGATTATTTATACTCAAGCGATTTGTCAGAAAAAATAATTGACAAAATGAACATGAACGTGAAATTCAGATGGTACGAGTACAGATCAAGCAAAGAAGACGAACCCATACTGATTTCACTATCAGAATTCCTCAACAACATTGCGGATCAATTCGAAGCATACGACGTGTCAACTACGGAGTTCGTCAAGAAAAAGAGAGAACCATTCCGCAGTCGACCACTACGCAGTCAGAAGGTCAATACCACCAACTTTGCACAGTCTGACAGCGAGAGCGACACTGAAACTGAAAACAACTACGATAGCGACTCTGAGTTCGAGAGAGAGAGAGCTATTACGTTGAACGAGACACCGGTGAAAGAGAGAGAAGATATTGTCCTCGCAACTACCGGAGGAAAACAACAACCAATCACATGTCTCGTCTGTAAAAAAGAACATGGACTAGTGAAATGTCCTCAATTTCTCAAGGAAACCGTGAAAAATCGATGGGAAATTGTTAAGAAACTAAAGGTGTGTTTCAAGTGCCTGAAATCGAACCACAGACACTCAACATGCAAAGCCAACCCGTGTGGAGAAAATAATTGCACGAGGCAACATCATGCATTACTTCATGAAACATTACCCAAAAAAGAAGAAACGAAAATCGCGTCTGTAAACCACCTAAACTCAACGAAAGCAGACGTAAGGATCGTTCCTGCGGAACAATACAGACCAGAAACGCCGAAACCAATTTCTTTCGTCGGCCACCTACACAATATAACCGAAGACATCGAAAGCTCAACCAAGTCGCACTTCGACATTGACCCCCATGGTATTACACCTACGAAGCCTGTAAGCGACCCGGAACAACGAGAGCTCGCAACAATAGATAATTCCAAGAAAAGTCTATCCGATGGAAGATTCGAATGTGGGTTATTATCGCATTCCGATAATAAAACGATGCCAAATAACCGCGCCAACGCTATGCAACGATTAATAGGTATTACAAAGAAAATCGAGGAAAATGACGAATTCAGGAAAAACTATACCACACAAATTCGAAACCTATTAGCGAGCGGACACGCAGAACCGGCGACGTGTCAACCTACATCACCTCGGACATGGTACTTGCACCATTTTACAGTGGTACACCCACAAAAAGGCGAGCTACGTTTATTGTTTGACGCAGCGGCACATACAAACGGAAAAAGCCTCTACCACGCATTATCGTCTGGCTTAGACTTACTGCAATCCTTATTTGGCGTAGTGATACGTTTCCAAAGCAGACCGATCGCCATTGAAAAAGACAACAAGAAAATATTCTTGCAAATACGCATGCGCAAAGAAGACAGAGATAGCCTGCGTCTTCTATGGCGAGAGAAAGAGACAGATGCCGAACCTCATGAATACAGTATGAAGTCTCTTTTCGGCGCGACATCGTCTCCACGCTCAGCTACCTATGCAAAAGACAGAATTACTAAGGATTTCAGCAAAGAACACCCGCAAGCTGTATATGCCATACAAAGATTTCATAATGTGCACAAACACCTGCAATACGATTCTTATCAGTGGCCTGAAGATACGAACGACTACTCAATACCTACCACGGGCAAGAAAAAGTCGAAAACCATAGCCACCATACGACGAATCAAAATACCTATTCCCGACTTATTACGATTTTCATCATGGAAACGACTACTACGAGCCACACCACGTTTCCTATATAGCGTCGACATGTTCAAGGCCAAAGTCAAGAATAAACCAGAACCCGTCGCCTCTATCAAGAAAACCGTCAAAAACAAGTCATGGAGAAAACGCAAACGTAAACAAACTCCCACCGAACGTGTACCGGCGATCACCACCCGTACCGTACCTTTACCCGTAGAGTACCTACAGTATGCCGAGACACTGCTCGTCAAAGCCATACAACAAGAAAGTTGGGCGAGCGAATTAAAATCGCTACGAAATAACCAAGTACCTAACGAAAAAGATTCGCGCCTAAAAAGGCTAACATTGACGCTCAGAAACGACATAATAAGAATCGAAACTCGTGTGTCATCAGCTGACTGTGTGAGTGACACATACAAGGAACCCATAGTACTAGACGGCAAGCACCCGATTACAAAGTTGCTTATACAACAATATCACTGCGACTACAATCACGCCAATCATAATACAGTTATGAATGAAATACGCCAAAAGTACTACATTACTTCGCTACGAAACACGCTGAAGTCTATAACGCGAGAATGCGATTGGTGCAGAACGCACAAGTACCTACCTATACCGGCCCCCATGGGCGATTTACCACCAGAACGCCTACAACAACATCAACCGCCCTTCACATGCACCGGAGTTGACTATTTTGGCCCTCTTATCATATCAGTAGGCCGCAAACAAGAAAAAAGATGGGTCGCACTCTATACATGCCTAACTACACGCGCAGTGCACTTAGAGATAGTGCCGTCTCTGTCTGCCGACAGTATGATCTTATCACTCCGCCGAATGATAGCACGGCGAGGAGCGCCATCTATAATGTACAGTGATAACGGAACCAACTTTGTAGGCGCTAACAAGGACATGCAAATGGAACTGAAAAAACTGACTGATAAGGCTCAACAGAAAGGCATCAAATGGAAGTTCATACCTGCTGGGGCACCTAACATGGGTGGAGCCTGGGAGCGCTTAGTACGCTCTGTCAAGGTCGCGCTATCTGCCACCTTAAAATCTCGTCAGCCACGTGAAGAAGTCCTGCATACAATATTGTTGGAAGCTGAACACTTAATAAACTCACGTCCACTTACCGACGTCTCATTAGACCCTCAAGACAAAGAAAGTTTGACTCCAAATCACTTCTTAATCGGAAGATCGAGTGGCAACGTGATAATGGGTACATTCGACGACAAAAATCTAATAGGTACAGCCAACTGGAAAACTGTACAAAGATTGACTGATTTGTTTTGGAATCGATGGCTCACCGAATACCTACCTACTATAACACCTAGGTATAGTGCCAACTCCAAGGGATTCACCAACCCAGAAGTCGGAGACATCGTGTTCATCATCGATTCATCATTACCTCGAGGAGTATGGCCGAGAGGGCAGATTACCCATACTTACCCAGGCCCCGATGGCAAAGTTCGAGTAGTAGACGTTAGAACCACAGCTGGAGAGCTACGACGACCCACATCCCGCATAGTGAAGATAGCATGACGTCGTGAAACTCTGTATATGGTGCTCAGAAACTCATCTTCGCACGAGGGGGAGACTGTTCACGACTACACCCTTTAACATGCCTCTATCGTCCCTCGACCCGCACATAACACATTATGCTATGTATGCCTGCCCACTCCAATGTAAATAAAGATCTTATAATTATATTATATACCTACTTTACATAAGCTAAGTTTAGAATAAGAAATTTTATATTGTTTACTTTAAGGTTGTAGGCTATTGTTTATGTACTAGGATGTTTTGTTGTTTGTTATTTTGTAGTTATTGATAGTTTTACATTGTTTTTTGTATTAGATATAAGCATTTTTAAATAAAGAATTTTGATAGGGCTCTCGCACGGTATTGCCACTTTTCAACATTGATCCGTTGCCATAGCAACCGATTGTATATTGCTAATAATAATAATATTGCACTGTAATCATTTACAAATCTGACATAGGCATGCGCAAAGATTAAAATTACAATATAAACAGCGCAGTCAGGCCCATACGGCACTCATTTCTCTACGCACTCTCCTTACATGAACAAGTCAGAAAGAGGCAATACTGCAGTACAAGTTTCAAGATTATTTCACCGCACAAATCGAGTTTCATTTCAAGCTGCTCGTACCCGTCCAGACCTCTACTCCTGGTAGGGTTCGTCAACAATTTCAATGGTAAAAATGTATATGGGAGAGCCGAGAACATTTTTTTTTTTTTTTTTTTATTTATTTAAGTATATAACAATGGGTACAACTCTAATTAGCCCTGATTTCGTATGAGGTTTTGTATTGTATTAAGACAAAAAAGAAAAGGCACCTAGTTTATTATAGTTATATATATTCTATAATATTTAATTTAAATAAAGCCAATCAGTGTAAAAAAAAAGCTTTAAAAAAAAAAAAAATTAAATGCATATTCCAATCATAATATTCTTGTATTGGGTATTATTAAAACAAGTTGTCGATAAAAAAATATTTTGGAAATGAAAATATAAAAATGTTGTTAGCAGAGCGTGGTTTCGATCCACGGACCTCTGGGTTATGGGCCCAGCACGCTTCCACTGCGCCACTCTGCTTATATCAGCACGGGCGAAATTTTTGTTCTAAACATGTACAGCAAATATTTATTTCATCTTGTTGACATTTTATTCATACAGATTACTAAACTGTTTAATTCAGTGAGTTAGACATATATTTATTATTGAATAATCAGACTGATATTATTAAATCCAGCAAAAGAAGAATTAGATATACCTAATAAGTACCGAACCTACCGGTTAGGTTAGCGTACCGGTTAGGTACTTATAATTATTATGTTACAACAAGATTTAATAAATTATTTCGCAAACAGCAAAAAAAACCTCATCTAATACTTTTATGTCTCAACGTCTCGCAATAAAAACCCAGCTGATATTGTTCCGAGGCGAGGCGCTGACGTGCTTATTAACGGGGAAAATTGAAAATTGACTGAGCAACATGATTGGCAAGGGAATATTAGCTGGATGCAATTTTGCCACGCTCTTGTTTGCGTTTTTAAATAAAGAATATACTCGTGACGTTAATCCATCATTTTGGCGCGCTTAGCTTACTCGCGTGTTTGATAGAGCGGGAAAATTCCAACATGTTTTTTTTTAATGAGCCAATTAATTTATTATTGTTTTTAATTTAAGTTTAACAGTTTTAGAACAATATACAATTCTCAATGAAGTTTCGCTTCGATACATTTATAGTAATTTTCAATGGCAATAAAGCGATCAAATTGGAAAGATTAAATGAATTTAGTTAGTGAAAAATCTACTAGATGGCGGCACTTGTCTTAAAGTTGTTCTGTCGTTAAATAACAATCGATGGTAAAAAAATCCTACAAATAATATATTATGTGTGTTTACGCTTTTTTTGGTTGTGTAGGATAACCTTATATGTAGGGATGCCAATCATTTCATCCAGCCAGGGTTCCAGAAACGATTCGTGTAAACAATTCAAAAGTGGTTAGGCAAAATAAAGAATGAAAATTGCTTTTATTATTTTTAATTTACTTAGCTAGCTGTTCCTATATTTAATAAGTAGGTATATACACAGCTTTCCTAATCATTACAAGAAAAAATCGGATTTGATTTTATTGATATATTTGTTTTAATGATATATTTGTTTTATTTAATCATTGACACAACACAACTACCCTACCGGTTGTATTGTGACATGCCAGACACCAGCGCCCCTGGCGGCGAGCGCCTGACTTCGCAGCTGCGTTCCGAACGTTCCCCCATTATACCTTTATTATTGTCGCGTGTTATTTCCAATATTTTCGCCATCTCATTACTCGAGCCGTGACGGCACTAATCCGTCGGGAGAAGACGCGCCTTAATGGAGGTGATCATGTGTCCTAACGCGTAACGTATTGAAATATGACGTATTGGATGTACCTTCGGGGATTCGGCGTTAATAAACGAAAAAAAAACACTCGTATTATGGAACGCTCTCCCCGGACGGGCACGCATCGCAATAATTCTCTCCATATGACAGCCCAATGATAAATCAAGGCGACTGAGAAGAAATGCCAATAAATATCGCGCCGAAATCCAATAATTACGAGGCAATGAGCCGGCCGGCCACAAATCAACGCGCCGACGGACGGACGAGCGCATACTAATGTCTTATCCTAACATCAGATTAAAAACATCAATACTTGTCAATAGAGGTCGCCTCCCACGTAATTATAGCCAACAATATCCCGGGGAGGCCGAGACCGAAAAGGATTAACATATATCAAGGTGGAATAATTGAAGGAATCGATTATATGAAGAGTATTAATTGCTGATGCGCCCGCGCAGCCCGAGATCCCATCGCGCAACCACCAACTGAATACTTGATACTCCAACCATGTAGTAATGTAGCATTACCCGCCGCCACCATCTCACACCGCGCACCGCGCCGGGCGGCGGCAACCTGCACAGTGCGCCGCTCCCGCGTGTACCATGCCTTGCCTGCCGTCCCGCGTGCCATAAGTAAATAAACATTGTGCATTACATAACTTTAACTTAGAGGGCGTTTAGCAAAACAACATTGCGATTAACACAGTTAATTCCCCAATTTAAAAACCGAACAAACAAATGTATGTAAATTGCGCAACTCTATGTAAAAGCCGACGATAACCTTGCAAAGACACGTGCACGCTCACCACCTTTAATTTCGACTTTATGGAGCATGAAATAAGAACTGCGTCACGGCAAGGTGGCGGGTGGCAAATTGAAGTGAACTCGAAACAAGCACGTTCAGAAACTGCTTACACGAATTAGCGCATCAAAACGGGCGCAGGGGGCGAAATTAGAAAACTCTCTCGCCCCGCGACCGTGGCGCCCCCCGCGGCCGTTCCGCACGTCATAAACTGACAATTTACGATAACGCCGGGATTAGCCTGTTTGTCTGTTATGCATTTGAGTGTGGAATGAAACGTAGCGGGTGGAGTTACAATGTCGACGTGTGGAATGGAACGCGGCGGACGGCTCTCACCGCTCGTCTCACACGGGCAGATTAAATTGTTTTACATTTACATGCATACGATTCCTGCCCTCGTACCCACCAAACAGAACACGAACCTATGTGTACAAGTCACACAATACATTGAAGTTTCCACGGAAAGCAACTTTTCATGTCAATATTTCTTATAGAATCAATTTTTTTCATGTAGACTCACATGCTGTTTTTTTTCTATGTATAGGATTGTTTTTGACTACATTGTCACTATGGTAAGTGATGATAGGACTAGGGGACCAGAGGATCAAACAAAAACTGGATGAAAACAGGCTTTCAAGTGCAGCTGCCAGAAAAAACTGGTAGATGCTTGAGATGGCTCACAAGATGGCGCAGTCGACCAGGGGGCCAAGTCTGCTATTTTAACAAAAAAAAACATTATGAAAAATTGGTTCAATGTATTTTTCGACGCTTTTCTTTATACGACCAAGTCGGTTTACAATCATACGGCCCGCCTGATGGTAAGCGGTTACCGTAGCCATATAAACGCTCGCAACACACGAAGCATCCGCTAACGCGTTACCGACCTTTCCCCCCTCCCCTATGAGCTCTGACACAACTTTACATAACATAATGTGATTTGGCTGCGGTATTCTGTAAGGTGGAGGTACTTCCCCAGTCGAGCTGCTCTTTGAGCGAATAAACGCTCTACCTCTCTCAAAATCTCTATTGAATTAGTAGACTACCAAAACTGCCAAATCTGTTAATTTTGTTGTTTTTTTTTTCGTCTAAGCATATAGTAGAAACACGTAGCGCTAAAAACGCTTTTAGGCGTATTTTTCTCGCAAACACCGTGATTTTCACGGTGCGGCGGGCGCGGCCGGCGCTTGCGCATTTTGTTCATCTTTCTACAACAACCCGGATAGCCGGATGGCCTCACTTGAACGGAACATAGTTGTGTCGCGTCTTCTCTATACGTAGTAATTATAGCTCAATGAATATTAGCAGACTGGACTGGGCCCCAGTGACGGTATTACCAATGAGCCTTAATTAAATATTCCAAGTTGCCAGAAATATAAATTCTGAATACAGGTTGCTATAAAATCCACATAGGTAACAAAAAATTAATTATTACTTATTAGGTAGTTAAATATAGTTGATTTTTTACGTTACCCAATTAACATAAAACTTATTTAAGTTAGACTCAAAGGTTGTAATAACACTTGTCATATAATTAAAATTCACTTCCGTTTGTAACGTCACGGTCGGCGGGCCGGTTTTATTGGCAAATAATTTATCAGCGTGAAGTCGTTAGCTTTGTCTTTGTCTACATAAAACCATAGAATATGCATGTATGTGGTTAGCAGTTTACAGAGTAAAACGTGAAAAAGAAACTGTTGGTTGCTGACAAAAGTAACGTGATGACATCGTCTTTGCATATTGGTAGCATTGTCACTAAATTATTGAACACTGAGACGCTAATTTATTTTTGTCTAATGTGTTACTTTCTATATTATAAATGCTCAGCATTATTTCATTGTATCGGTTAGCCACTATATTTCCTTCGTTACAAACATGCATAGGTAAATTCCGGGAAACTACTGGCCTAATTTAAAGTAGGTAGAGCCATTGCCTGCTAATTTCTTAAAGGGCGAGCCGCGGCCGCAAACTGTGAATAATTGTCGTGCTAAAAGAAAACCCAGCAAATCTCCACGATTAGCATAAAAACCATCTAAACAGGCCAGAGGAAGCCGTCGCCTTCCTTCCGCAATATTTGTGAAAAAATTACACATTTCCTGCCGACATTTTGTCTTTTCGCCGCGGTCGCGGAGAGCGCTTGCGACGGTAAAAAAGTAACAAATGTTAATTGCACCGCCCTGTAAAATAAAATGGTAATTAATGAAGCGAAATTGTAAAAAGAAATTGTTATTGCTTTAGGTATCTAGCCACCTCGTTTCGTAAACTCCTTCGTGGCCGTTCGCATTCCGTTCGTATTCGAAATATAATTCGCATCCCGCGAGTCCCATCCGTCGAGCCATCTGTTCCGATTCCCAATAAAAGTAGACGGCAGCAGAAACATAGAATTTTATCACTGCTGTGTCCATCATAAAGCATCCCTTCGTACGCCGTACGGTGGGGGGGAGGGAACAGAGGGGCGCATAAAAGTTTACAGGCATTCGGCTAATAAATCGTGTCAAATAAATAAGTGTTGAGTCGGTTGGCGGCATATTGATTCGTCATGTGCCGCCTTAGAGCGGCGCGGGGGACGGGGGCTGGGTGGCCATAAAGGTGCGTAATGGCCGCCGTCGGAAGACAGCGCAGTGGCGCGCATCGATTAGCGCTCGCCGCCGCGTCAGCCGCCGACGCAACGCGCCTCACTAACACTCCACTGCCCACCGGCAAGAGGCTTCACTAACTACCATTCTTCATTTGAATTTTGAAGTACTCTTCAAATCGCATAGTGAACCTCTTCGTTCGTACATTAGACAGATCACATACTTCGGTTTTGTAATGAAATAGTGAAAACTCCATTGAAAAATTTATTGGGTCTCACTAGATGGCGTTAGTAGTAGCTTTTCTGTTGACATTTGTTGTATTGGTACATTCATTTTATTGCTTATTTTACATTTATGTCTATAGTATTGTAATACTGTGGTAAAGACGAGAGCTACCTATGTATATTAAAATAAAATAAAAAAAGAAGTCAACCACACGATCATTTCAGTAAACAAAAGTCCAAAACATTTAAAGTAATGTATAGGTTGCTCTTTTTTTATAAAACCCCGTTAATTACTTGAAACTTAATTATATTATAAAAATCTCATTGGAATAATCGATATAATAAATCAAATAATAACAAATAGATTTAGGTAACGTAAGAACCACAAGATTCGTGTTTCTTTCATAGCAAAAATATATATTTTTTGCTATTGGCCCACGTGCGTTTCACACATGAAACCTCATTTTGCTATCGAATTTTAACAATTTTATACGTAAAATTGGTTCATTTGAATTACCTTTGGCAAAGCCGGATGAGAGTAAAGTTTTTTTTAGTAACGCACGCTCATTGCAATTTTAGGGAACTTATTCTATTTTTTGAAACATCGTTTCTGGTTTGAATAATTTGATAAATAGAAAGTATGCCACTAAAATGAAGCCCTCAAAGAAAAGTTTACCCGATCTCTGTCGCCAAAGTGAGATGTATTTTAAAGATATAATTTTGAATGTCAAATTAAATATATTTACAGCGCATTTTTTGGAAATCGATAAATATCATCAATACTTGGAACAACGAAATCACTTTAATTAATCGTTTTAAACTTTAATTGCTCGCATCAACTATATCCCGTGCACGATCCGGGAACCGAACCGCTCTCGAATGCACCGACTTATTGCCGTTGCATACGGACGTTGATTAAAATCTCTCACTACATTCACACAAAGACTTACTTTGATATATGTATAAATCTTATGAAACGTCTGCCCCGACCCAGAGTCCTGCCGCCACTGCCGAGCAAATAACACCTCTAAAACTAGAGCTGTTGAGTGCTAATTACCTTATCACAATAAACAGACCTTACCTACCACCTGTCAAGTGATATATTGGCTTTAAATAACATATCTTATTTATGTTGAATCGGAAACAAAAATGTATAAAAAGGTTTTTATTATAAATAATCGCGGCGGGCGAGTGGGTGGATAACTAAATTTGTACTGAACCTTGTTTAACAAGTTATTGTCTGTGTGTTCGTTTGTCCGCGTTGCCTAGCGAGCGAGCCAGCTGCAGATAAATTGAGCGAGATAGTGTTTCTTTCACTGTTTAATAAGCTGATAGTTGTAAAGCGAACTATCTCCGGCGATCGTTTAACGACACTGCGAAAAATATATCAATACCTTAAACGTGTGTGATCTTTATGATATTAATGCATTACATTTTTATTTTATAAATATGTTCATAAGAAGGTTTCTCAATAAATTAATTCAAAAGTCCAAGCATTTTTATCTTTATACGTTTTACAAAACGTAGCATGTCAACCAATTTATTCAAAAGCAATCTGGTCAATCGGTAATTTTATAGTATTCTTACATAGCTTCTGTTTTACTAACTTTTTAAGCTTCCGAGTGTCTTTAGGTGCTTTGTTATATAAGAAACATGAAAATTGTTCGTTACTTCCCCAAGAGTTTCTTAGTTTACTGAGCTGAGTTACAGATATGACATCAAGCTGAACATATACAGTTGAGCATAGCTAAATAAAGTCTTCACTACGTCAACGGCAGAATTACCTTATTTTAGTAAAGTGATACCAAAGAATATGGTAGTTTCATCAAGATTCAACGTTTCGTCATTTGTAACAAACAATTATTTGCGTCCGAATGCGACTGAATCTGATAGTTCTGCTCTTCTTATTGAGAAATTATTAACAGTAATACAATCAACCACTACTGAACGAAATACGCTTTGTAAAGAAGTATTTTAAATGTATTAGGTAGTATATCAGCGAACAATTATTTTTCATGTTTCTTTTCTACAAGTTAATCAATGATGTAAATGTTAAAAAAAAGGTTCATGGATGGGATCCCTGTGAGACAACTATCGTCCGTATCTACAATACCGATTCCGAAATAAATTACCTACTCAGATATGTAACATACAAAATATATCAATAAATAAAAACCCAGGTCAATAAGATTCCCTTAAACGATGAAAACGAAAAATGTACAGTGCTCCAAAATCCACTTGTCTCTGCCAATAATATGAATTTAAATCACAGAAATACAATCACGCCAATACATTACCCGACAACCTTTTTCGACGTACAGACCGCGAAACCATTAAAAACGTACATAATTCAACACAGATCGAGTTTTCAGCTCCCCGAGTCTATGACACACTCGCTAAATCTCTAGGAAGGCGGTCTCGGCGGCCATAAATTTTTATTTCGTAAATAAAAATAATAAAAATAAATAAAAGCGGTTCCGTGTGCGACCGGAAACATTTGTCCCGCCGCGTCACGGATAATCCGGGGACCCATTTGATTTATTATTAATTAGCTTATATATTTTTAATACGAGAGTATTTATTTTGAACAGCCTGTACCTGTGAAATACGTGTAAAACAGTATTGTCAAATTAACTGACATTAAAACGTCAAGTCCATGACAGAATGCGTAACTTTGATTTATGTTTTAGTGATTTTACAATAGATGGCACTAAGTACGTTCAAAACATCCTCAACTAAAAGTAAGCAGTAGGAATATCCTCAAGGAAATATTCTTAATTATAATTTAGGGACAATTTAAGCAATTAATAGACCGAAAAAAAAAATTGAAAAATATCAATAAATTTGAATACTTACGTACAGTCAGCAAAAGTATTTAGTTATATCAACACTAATTAA
Organism: Polyploca ridens; assembly: GCA_951394255.1. Taxonomy (NCBI): domain Eukaryota; kingdom Metazoa; phylum Arthropoda; class Insecta; order Lepidoptera; family Drepanidae; genus Polyploca; species Polyploca ridens. The sequence goes on along the minus strand of OX596247.1, from coordinate 19,161,878 downwards.
TTAAAATGAGGAAAACATAATTTTTACAGCTTTTCTTGAAATAATCTATTAATTGTTATACAAGATACTTGAAATTAAAAAATATATTTATTTAAAGTAATAATTATAGAGAAAGGTCCTCATTTTTTACATAAAAATTGGTGAATGCTTTCGGTGCACTATTGAGAATCAGTTGCGTCGACTTGCATCTATTATGCAATGCGCTCGTAAATCTGTCAAACCTGGACAGACGTAATCTCTTCTTTATGACGAGTGATGCATTACTATCATTGTTTGTGACCGACCATAAATTCGAACTTTTTTGTTTCGAAAATCTCGTTGCCAGTCACTTGAAATCTGTTTGTGGTAATAAATCTTTGTAGTTAGAGAATATTATAGGTTTTTTTATGCAAATTAATGTATTTTTTTAAGTTCAACGTACCTTACCTACCTAATAGCTTGTTAAGATTTGCAAGTTACCTGAAAATAGGCAGTAAGTGTTGGATTCGATGGATTAGATTACATGCAAAATATTTTATTTGAATAATAAGATAATTAATTTCGAAGCATGAACACATCTCAACTTTCATCAGAATAAAGATAGAAAAAATAACAAAAGAAAAACATAGATGACAATGGATAAAAATGTACAGTCGACATCAAACTCAGGTGCACGAACGATAAATTAAATAAATTCAATCGAGTCGGATTTAAAAGTTTTTTGAAAATGGAACGTTTTAATTTTTGTGTGAAGGGAACGCGGATCGCGGGGGACGGTGCGTACGAGTAACAGCCACGCACGCCATAAATCTGTCAAGAGTCGGCCCCCAGCGATGCCTTGGACGGTCCGCAAGGCACCCAAGATTTTTTGTGTGATTTAAGTTAAATAATAATTTTAGTCACGATGTTATTATAATGATGTCTAGGTTCTGTGCTAGAAGTTTTATTTTACAATATGTGTAATATCATTTGAAAATGTAATATTTTATTTTGTTTCTGGACACTGAATAAAAGTTAACATTGATCATGTTTTCTACTTTAGTTTTCACACTTATGACGTACACTTGACGAAGACTACAAAATGTCTGATATTCGCATGAAATTACCCAAGTGTCTTTAAGAAAGGGAGCCTCTCTATAAGATAAATAAATAAATGTCCTGGGACATTCATCACACACGGTCATCTGATCCCAAACTAAGCAGAGCAGATGACGGTAAGAAAGAAAAAATAACAAAAAGTAATACCTAAGTGCCTAAGCGCTATCACTTTCGGGACAGGCAAAAATTTTTCTATTACAGAAAAATAGATATAAGTACAAAAAAATAACCCAGGTAAAACCAGGTTTGTAATGATTAGTATTTATTTTAATATTAACCAGTTATAAAATTTAAACCAGTGATTTTTATGTTGATCGTACATACATATAAGAAGGTCGCAGTGGATCAGAGCTGTACGCACTCGCGACTCCTAGCTGACGATGAAGAAGTGCCACATACACTTGAGTTTAATGTGTAAAAAAATGCTGCTTTTCGAACTGAATTTTTTTTTTTTATGAGCAGCCAAACGAAACAATGGTATGGAATGTAAATTAATGTATGAATTAATAGAGAAACATACTGCAACATACTAGATTTTCTCAAGAATTAGATACAGCGCCAGTTTTAATCCCTGATATTTACAATATTTTTTACTTTTTATGGATTGGTTAGTACGAACCTACTTTACAAAAACACTTCATTTATGTGAATAAGAATAGCCGACATTGAAATATTCATTATGCGTCCGACTGTACCCTCTCATAAACTACATCCCATTGTCTATTATATTAAAACCAGTAAATATAGAGATTAAAAAGACTCTCCTGCCAATCCGGAACCCTATTTACGACCATAGGGTGGGTGGGGGAATGGGGGACATCATAAAATAAACAACGCTTATCTAAAATTTTCGGCTATACCGAACTAACCTTCAATTATCGCAAATGACATACGTCTAGTGCTAGTGTGGCAGTTAGTAAGCTCCGCCCCTCAGGTCAATGCCATCTATTGACATCTTTGACGAAACACACAAAATGTCATTGCATTTGAGGTTATGTTAAAAACATTACAAAAAGTTAAAAAAATGTATCACTGGACGCTATTTCAATATAATAATAACGAATAGCATTTTTTTCAACATCCTCTAGCCACAATTGTTTCTTGTGAAAACGATTTAAAGTTAGTTAACAAGAGTTAAAAGTACAGACTCATTGTGAACTAAACACAATCTATTTTTACGTGAAATACAACTTGCTGACACATTCAAGCATGCGAACACCAATTTTACTTATAGAATAAAGAGTAAATTCACTTACCAGACTATATTTTCTAGATTAAACGATTTAAAACACACAAGATTGCAAGATGATTGTTACTCAGCTCACCTTGCGGGCACAGACTAGAGAGAGAGGTGCGTTCCGAAGTCGCACGAACTTACGCGAGGCCCGTCCCTCGGCGGCCCGCCCCCGGAGTTTGACGGACAGCACTGACAGCGTACAGCAGACGCGCGAGATGCGCTCATACTAGTACGCGTGGCGCGAAATCCGAATTCGCAATCTATGCGAGGCGATTTGAAAATCGAACGGAATGATCATGAATTTTCGAACAAACTTCAAACTTAGTTGGCTATGTATGCCTTTGCATCAAACACTATAAAAAGTTCATCAGTATGACAGCTGTGTATAAAAAAGATTTTTGATAACCCACATATTGTAAAAAAATAATTTATTTTTCACGTGTGCACAGTGCATAAATATGTGCAGTTAAATACATTATCTATACGAAATTATACATATTTTATTGAGATGTTTTTGTGCGATGTATGATTCGTGTTGGTGGTATATTTTGGGAAGTAAATAAATTGTTGAAAATAAAAGGTGGATGACAGGCGAGCTAACCGGTCGGCGGGGAACAGATTCAAATCGAGCAGGTAAGTCGGACAATGGCCATCCAGCCACGATTCGCTTAATTAAAACATGACAAATAAAATACAACTTCGCTAGATGGCCACAAATGCGGATTGTATTTGTGGCGACTTTGTGGGTAGAATCAACTATTTTTTATAAATTATTACCTATTACTACTTTTACTTGTTTTTTTTTTACATAGTTAAACAATGTTTTAATTATTAAATTATTGCAAACTCAAGAAAAATATTTCAAAGGGTTGATTAATTTTGGAAAATAAATCAGGACACATATTTTTTGATTACCTATGTATTTTATTAATTAGTTTATTGCGACAATCTCGTATTGGAGTAATGCTGCGCCTGAGAAAAACAACTCCTCTAGTAATAAAATATTAAATACTAACTTATTAAACATAATATATTTACATACTTATTTCAATTAATAAAAAAGCGTATAAATAATCAGAAAATAATTACTTAGAACCTTAACTTTACTTTACGTTTCAATGTTGCTGCATATTATCAAGAGATGGCGCTACTGGTATCAAAATAGAGGCAACTAAATAAAAAGGTATGGTGGATAACTATAATATGTTTATTTTATTATGTTAATTATTTTAATGCAAGAATCTTAAAATGGACCTTAGTAGGTACTTAGGTACAAAATTATTATCTAATTCAATTATAAAAAGTAAGTAGGTATAAACACAAAATTATATTTCACCAATAAGTAATTCAAATAATATTGAAATATCATCACGTGGAACATGGCAACAATTTTCTGAGATAAGTATTAAGTCATCAGCCAGTCCGCGTCTCTACCCGCCTTTATTAACAAAATCATTTACATCCCAAATTACCTTATCGAACGTCCAAAAAAGGTATCACCTTGTGAACTCTCGTCTTAGCACCTCTCATCTCAGAGGGTGGATTGAAGATGGGGAGTGGTGTTATGGCCTCTTGCAATCTAACTTTGGCTCGTTGTCGCGCCGTTAGTGTTGCCAGTCGAGAGAAAATTCTACTAACACGGTATAAATAGTAGAGTAGAGGTCATCAGTGGAAAAGTTTTAATGAATTGGCACGCTTGTTTTTGTTTCGCTCATTTCGGTTGGTGGTCGTTGCAATTTTTCGGGGGATACTTTGGATCGTCTCGATTTATTTTGTGAAGTTTTCGTATAATTTGTGGACATTTATGAGTAGTATTTTCGTATAAAATCATGATTATAGATAAGTCAGTCGTATTCAGGGCCCATAACTTCAATATAGATTTACTGTCTTAATTTTAACTTAAGAATAACTTTAGTTTTGTTCTCTTGTTTGTTATTTGAAGACGCGTATGTAGGTCCCACTCCCTAACTCTAAAATCACAAAGTTTATTCCGTACTCATAATCTTATGCTACCTAGCAGCAGTCTAGCCAGAACCGATCAGAATTATGATTCCCATATAAATAGGCTCTTTACGTAAATGCCTATTAATTATTATCTATCAGGCATTTTGGGAACATAAAGAGGCCTAAATCTAGATAGTCTATACGTGTGCCAAGGTTACCAGTGGTACCACGTCTCCAAGGCTTCATGTTACATCATGTTATTTATTAAGAGGAGACGCTAGATGTCACTTGTCTCTGAGGAAGCCATACTTTTGAGACATTATTGAGCCAAATTACGTAAGAGGTATTTGTGATGTTGAAGGTAGAGGACTATTTGTAATAACTTAGCGTGATGATAGTTCAGTGGCAGAGACGAGAGGTCGCGAGTTTGAATGAATTTAGTAGGAGAGTAGCCTCTGACTATTTTGGGTAGAATTCTGAACCTATCAATTTAGCCAACAAAACTAATGTTGTTTTTTTTTAACCGCACAAGCATAGTTTGACTTGCATATATTTCTGTTTTCCGTAGAAACAGGATAAGAAATCCACTTTTCCTTTTTGGGTGCGGAACCCTAAAATAACAAAGAACAAGAAAACCATATAACTGTTTTTTTTGTCACCACATTCAAGCCAAATTTACTTTTTTTTATACATAAAGATCTAGTTCCATGTCAGTCAGCCACAGACAGCGTTATCGAAACGCACTACATTTTTCTTAATCCATAAGTAGATATCAGAGATTTCACATTGATTGATTGGTTGATTGACAATATCAACGCTTGACTGACTTGTGATACTGCAGTGATAAAGGGAAGGTCGACGGAGACAGATGACAGCATTGTCATCGATAAAACAAAATCAAGTGCAGCTCGTGAGAGCACTATTGTCCAAAATACGTTAAATTATTGAATATGCTCAAATACGTTTAGACAGACCGGCAATTGCAGATGTTTTTCTAATATCTAACATAAAGAAATTGGTAAAAGTAAACTGTAAAAAATTAATTCGACTCCTAAATGGGTTTGCATTAAAATGTTAAAATTCTCTAATCAGATTGTAATTTGTTTCAATTTTGAAGTAAAAAATATCGACGGTGCCATACATTTTAGTAGAATTTGAGTCGGTACTATGCATGGAGGAAAGAAAGGTACTATGTTTTTGGTAATAGCTAATTTTGATTTTGAGTTTCTTATGCGTGTTAAATGCCTGTCGACTAGTGTCGACGCTCGTAGCTGTCTTCGAAAACACGGCTCTCACGTGATTGGTCGTCCCTCACTACTACTGATTTTACTTTATAAAAATTAAACCTGCGCAACGGACATTGTACCTGTAAATTTTGTATCACGGCAAATTCTTTCGATATTTCTATTAAACGCCAAGTTCTAAAATGAAATCATAAACCCAGTCGTGTAGTTTATTAAATAATTGAACTGTTTTACAACATAAACCGACTTCAAAGTACCTACACTTAGAAGTAATCAAATCCCTTCCAAACAAAAAAAGAATTTTCACAACCAAGAAGGACAACCAATATAAAATGAGCTCCTATTTTAAGTAGGTTCATATTAAAGAGGGGGTCATTTTGGAGTGTTTATTTCACTAGTTGCAACGCGGGCGGGATTGTTACAATGCAGACAAAAGCTAGTATTTTATATACTTTAACCTTTCCATAAGTAATTAGATTACCCGTATGAAATAATCATAAAAATCGCTACACAGTCTTATTAGGAGAATTTTCCCTTCGTTGTAATTTGATTTTAAATATAACATTTAAATGTATTTATCTAACAAACATACAGCTATCTAATTATGTGTCTTATTAGGAGAGTTTTACCTTTGTTGTAATTCTGATTAAAAACATATCTGACAAACATACAGCTTATCCAATTACATTTAATTGGGTGGGCATTCATTCAAAGTCAAAGTCAAAGCCATTTATTCAATTTAGGCCCCAGAAGGGCACTTATGAAGGTCACATTTACTGAAGTTACCACCGGTTCGGAACTCGGCCTTCAACTGAGAAGAATCCGGCAAGAAACTCAGCAAGGTTACATTTTTTATATATTTTTTGGACAATCTGACTATGTTTGGCTTTTTTTTTCCAAATAATTAACAATAAAAAATTAACAATTGACTATACTTCATCTAAATATGTTTCTACTTTCACTACTACTTTATTTGTAGTTGCATTATATTAAACCAGAACAAAGAGGAAAGTTAATGTATCAATTTTATATCATAAACTAAGTCCTTAAAGGGAAATTTCTCCCGTAAAATATTTATATTTCTAAAATATTTATTAATGAGTATTTATCATCATCATCATTGGCCCCCAGCTAAGCACTGGCTGATACTCCACCACGCGTGCCCACTGCGGATTAGTGGAGGTAGGCTAGTGGTCAACCTACTGTTGGAAGTTTCAAGTCGTCTAGGAGGCCTCCAACTAGCTTAACGACTATCACAATGAAGTGATAGCCGCGACCAAAGGCTTTACGTGCCTTCCCAAGTACGCGCTCAAGTTGAGATACCACTAGGCGGTCACCCATCCAGGTATCGGCCTCTCCGGTGGTAGCTTATCTTTCTAATCAAGCTACACAACGAGCGCTTCATTGAGCATTATCCGAGTGCTCGTTTTTTGGCCTCAATTTCTCTGTTCGTCTAAAATGTGGGTAACCAAACATTTGTGCCAACATTAAGCTAAAACTTAATAGTAAACGTGTGCGTTACTTCTAATTAGCCCCTGTACTAAGAGCCCTTTAGCCGGCTTTACACGCGTTTTCCCCCGTTTCGCCCTATTACCGCCCTATTATACGCCCTTTGAGGGCCTACTTGGTTTGCCTTTAACACGTTACCTATATTTTGTACAGTATCCTTTAAAACGAAATATGACGCAATGGTAAATAGAAATGGACAGACTATTGCAGCTGTTTCTATAAATAGGAAAGCAGTTTTATGTAGACCGGAATAAGGATGCAATTCGCACAATGCTGATTAGAAATTGTAAAGAAATTGAAAGTATTTGACTGAAAGCCAGGCAGATATTTTCATGTTCCTTAAATAAGATATATTGGTGCCGATTCTGTTGTAAATCGCACTAAACTAATTTTAGTCACATCTCATCTCTTTCTTACGAACTTTTTTTTTTTTATGTCATTTGGTTGACAAACAGGCAGACGGTCCACCTGATGGTAAGTGGTCACCGCCGCCTATGGACATTTGCAATACCAGGGGGATTGCCGATGTGTTTCTGACCTTGAAGAGCTCTTTTTATACCCTTTTTGAAGAACCCCATATCGTAGCGCTGAGGGAAAACCGTAACCGGGGAACAACACACATTATTGAAAAAGGATAGAACATATTTTAAGTTGTCAAATTAATCTTTGCCGCCTTATTTTGCGTGTATTTAGGCGTAACCGCGATAGATGGCGACTAAATTTATATTGAAAACAAGCATTGGACTAATTTGACAGGACTAAATTTCTTACATCCTTTTCTTATGTTCTATGTTAGAAAGAGACATAGTGAGATTAAAATTAGTTTAGTTGTGGACAACAGAATCAGGGCCATTGTATGCTAGAATTAAAGAACTCGCAAGCACGCTTACTCTAGCGTGTCGAATGTCGACCAGTCGCTACGACATCGTTGAAGTTTTGTCACTAGAATCGAGCCAAAGACATATGCAAGTCCAATTTTTAATATATCAAACAAATCGAATGTCAATAACGTTTTAAGCTACCTACTAATTCTCATTCATTCAACTTAAGCAAACGTATGCAAAATATGATTATTTCAGATAACGCGTACACCTGTAAATGAATTATAATAAAAGTAACATTTTTCAATTTCACCATTATCTGGGGCTATTAAGGGCCACTTTATTTTAATGACCACCGCACTGTGGCAGATTTAATCGATCCCCTCCGCGGACCAATACCGTCGCCGCGTCCACACCCGATGACAGATAGGAACGAAATGCGTTTAAAAATTTAAAATTGGAACTTGGGCATGCGTGCGCACGCGCGTCGCTGGCTGAAATTCCATAATGAGCAGGTGAGGGAGCAATGGGCAGCGTATCGGAGCGCGGTGTCTACTTAGTGTCCGGCAGTTATGTCCAGTGAAATAATTAGTGCTTAATTTTTGTGTTAGTCAACTCAAAGCGCCAGACACTTGTACCTACGGAATTGTTTATGTAAATTAGAGCGCGATGCCTATTATCCGTGTTAATTTTCTTGCTCTTTCTGTTAATAACCCTTAAGAAATGTTTGTTGTCAGCGGTAATGGAACAAGTTCATTTACGCGCTGTTTTGTAATGTAACAGTTTTATTAATTTTAATTATTGCATTACGCCGGCTGTCAGACCAAACATTGCACCGAGTTTTAAGTAGGTAGGTACCTACTTAATTGATTCACTGGAAATATTATAATATGAAGGAACATCATTTACATTAGACTAAATCAAATCTTATAACGATCTATAAAATCAAAATGCATAAGAGGATTGCATCCACTACATTCAGGTTTATCTTCGGTCAGTAATTTACTAGCATTTTCCTTATACATAATCACGCTTACTAAAGTCTAGATTCCAGAGGTACTGTGCTGAGTCAGCGTACCTTAGTGTTAGTGGTATTAGCGTATGGGAAGGCAAAACAGAAGGATGCGAACAAAAAAATGGTTACAAAAAATGTCTGCCGCCGCGCTATCTGCTGCTCGCGATCCTGTCTCAAATAATGGCACAGGGGTGGTGTGGAGCCGCTTTTGCTGATATATTTTTCATAGATGTGCAGAAATTACAAGCTTATACATATCGAAAAGGAAATCTGGTCGAATTTCCATAAAAAGGTATAGTCAACACCAATTTATAAAATGTTTGATCTATTCAAAGCTTTTGACACTGTAAATCTTCCTTTTCTGCGTGTTTAAATTGAGCCAATGATAACAATAAGTAATAACAATGCAAGTCAATTACTATAAAATTATGTATAACAGTCGATAACAAATTATTTAGAAATCAAATTTAGCTATAATTCTTAACATCCGACCTGTTTATGGAGTTCCGCAAGGAAGAACATTGACTCCGTTCTCTTTAGTTCAGGTAACCTTGATCTTGGCTACGTTTTTTGATCATTTATCCCATTATTCTTATGTAAACTATAGAAAGAAGATAATGAAATCAGCTGAACACAGATTAGTAATGACTTTCTCTTCTCTCTTATTTTCCAGTCCACAATCATTACAGTGACTGCGACTGTTTACTTTTTCATATAATACTTATTGGTTATTTTTATGTTACTCGTGGCGACTCTATAGACTCCGCAGTGCAAGGTCGGCCCAGTAGAGCACCAGCGTCCGCAGTCGCGTAAATTTACATCAACAGTGTGTCGCCCCTCGTTTTGCTCTCATTCACTTAAGGCTCGCACACACTCGCCCCCGCCTGTCACCACCTCGGCTCGCCCTTATTAGACCACCTGATTCCATCACTGATATTAACTTACACTATGTTATATTTAGATACTTGATAACGGAGATAAGGCAGTAATGCGCCCGCATGTTTTTTTAGGGCGATGAATGGTAGAGTTAGTATTTTCGAATTCTATTTGACGTTATGGTGATTTTGCATTATAGAAAAGTAGCAAACCTAGCCAAGTGCTGATTGAGTTTTTAATCTTAAAAATGTGTTCGCAAATTGCCAACGATATGTAGGCATAAATACTTCATATCAATAAAGAGTATCACATGTTTTTTCTCGTTAAAATATCTGTGAACATGACGTATGTTTACAGCTGAAAGCGGTATGACATCCCCATATCGTGTCAATGTCAATCTCTTTATTTAAATTTAGAACGAGCCCGGCGTTTGACTGGCGACGTCAGCTGATTTTGACGGCGCAACTGTCTAAAATGACGTGCGATGCGCGCGAATTGACGGCTGTCGATAACGCTAGCCGAATGTTTTGAATTCGAATTTAGAATATTGATAGTATTTCAACGTTTTTGCTGAAATAATACAAGGGACGGATTTTCTTAGAAATTTTTGATATTTATTTTTATTTACATAATAGCCAATATAATTGCTACTATTGTTTAAAGTGTTGATAAATTAATCGGCAAAGGTGTCGTTAATCTTTGAATACAAACGAGCTATCTGACATTGACGTCCTCAACTTTACTGCTGTAATTAGTGAAGTTGCAAAGGTCATAGCGACAGTTAATAGCAATTTACATAGCGGCGAATACATTAGGTGATTTCAAAGAAGCCTAGAGTATTTAATTACCCATCTTGAATTCCGTGGTGGACGATAAAAATGAGGGAAATAAAAATTACTTTATCACGAATGAAAATGTCACAGTTGAACTATGTTGCTCGATTACTTTTTACTCGCAGTTGGATGCGAACAATATTTTTGTTATTATTTTTACTGGCAACACTTCAACAGTGATCCGACCAATCAGCTGCAGTAACACTAAATTGCAATTTTCCCTTTAATTAAAGCGAACAGAACTAGTGTTAGTATTGACTGCGATGGAGTCGCATCGGAAAACACTGCCATTGTGTCAATGTCAATAATGACAGCTGTCAGAATGAATATTTTCATTCACGTACCAGTTATGTGGCATGCAGGCGGTAAGTTATGTTAGTTTAAATTAACACAAGCATGATTGTGTAAATAACTTTGTTTTTAAATGATGCAGTTCTAGTTCGGGAGCACAAATTTGCATGAAATCAAGAAGATCAAGTGGAATTGGATCTACAAAGATGTGAACAGTACTCCATATGTGACCTTATAAGCGCTTTAAGAAGCTGCAGCCACTGGGGTAGTGTGAAGTACCGTTTAGACCTATTTAGCACACCCACAGCTATTACGACATCAAAGCCAGTCTAGCTTTGCTCTCTAAAAGACCTCCGAACTGGACATCATTAGTAATATCGACATCGAAGATCCCTATACTCCTTGACGTGATGACGGGAGTGTCTTGGGACTGGTTTGCGAATGGAGTTTCTGCGGAGTTTTTTTTTTACTGTATATAGGCCTGTGTTTGACCGCAATCTCACCATGGTAAGTGATGATGTGGCCGAAGGTGGTAAGCACACAAAGCCTAGAAGGAAATGGCTCTCAAGTGCAGCTATCGGAACACACCGAAAGGTGCTTGGCGACAGATTTTCAACTTGAGGGTGGTAGCCAACCAGGCGGGTACTACAAAGTACCCTACCACCGTGCTATGGTTTCCTCACGATGTTTTCCTTCACCGAAAGCTAAAGCTCATTGTAGGATTCGAACCCGGGACCTTCGTCTCGGTATCCGACGTCCACTACTCACGTCACGCTCAGTGGTCGTCGACGACGACGACCACTGAGCTATCATCGCCTTAAAGATCGCGCAGATCTTTCTCTTTCTGGTTCCTAAGCCTGTGGTGAACTGAATATTCATCAGTTGTCGTTAGTTGCGACTGAAGTGAGATTACACTCTATGACATTCATGGAAAATTACTAATCTCAATTCTTATCAAATACATTTTCATGTCAAATGTTGCCAAGACGAGTCTACATGGCTCGCATTGGTAAAAAGTTATCAGATCTCATGTAGAGCCAAGCTTATAACTCTACATGCCTTAACTTTACAAGCCCTAACTTCACAAACTCTACAACTTAGTCAAAATAAGTGGTTTGGCCATTTCGCTACCGTCACATGGGCGTAAGGTGAAAAATGTATTCACTGTTAATTACTTTTCTGTAATAGAATAAGTTCTTGTAGTAGCGAAACGGCCAAGCCACATATTTTGACTACGGTGTGTAGAGCTTGTGAAGTTAGGGCGTGTAGAGTTATAAGCTTGGTCACCTGAAGCGCTCGTGATGTCGCATGATAAGCCGTTCTTAATCGATCGGCAAGTTAAGCTACCACCGTCGTGGTCGGTACATGGATGGGTGACCGCCTAGTGGTATTTCAAATCGAGCGTTTCCGTGCTTCGGAAGGCAGGTAAAGCTCTTGGTCCCGGTTATCACTTAATTGTGATAGTCGTTAAGCTAGTTGGATGCCTTCTAGACGGCTTGAAAACTCCAACAGTAGGTTGACCACTAGCTTACCTCCACCGATCCGCAGTGGGCATGCATGGTGGAGTATCTGCCCATTCCCTTTCACCCTGATTTGTGAAAGGAGGCCTGTGCTCAGCATTGGGACATTATAAGCTGATGATGATGATGAAAAACATCCGTTCGGAATGGAAATTATTGCTTATTGTAAACATCTGAGAACACTTATATTTCCTATGCTACCAATTAGGTATTTTTAATCAATTAGTTACAAATGCAATAGGTCAGGAGGAAATAACACAAACCAAACTCCAATAACAATGTATTGATAGTCTCTAATGACCTGTAGAACACCTGTTTTATGCAATATGTTCAAGAATAACTCTTGCATGTCTATAAGATGATGGTATCTAAACGCATACCCACTAATCACACCTTTAGCGAATGTAACATAAAAACCTAATGATATTTTAATCGTTATTTTCTATTTATTTTTTAACGATTACTTGAAAACCTATTGCAAACTTTTATTGCTTTAAATACGGGTAAATATGGAAGGTTTTATAATTACACATATTTATTAGTTTTTGCTAGGGTTATTGCTATTTGAGCATTAAAATAATTCAGGATCTAGCGAAATTGCAGTATTGAACTTCTGCAGCGATCACCTACAGGTGAGGACTGGCAGCTGCACTTGAGAGCCAGTTTAACTACATCATCAGTAACCACGTGAGACACAGCTTATCCGTGAAAAAAAGCAATTTCTTTGGGGTAGTTTAGAGTGAGTGCCTAATTTTAATTGTTTTCTAGCTAACTAAACTAATTGTACTTCCTCTTTTATTTAGTTTCACCTGCCGGTGTCTGTAATCGAATTTTTGACCCACTTTCCAGTGTCCGATTGAGCTGAAATTTGGTATACCTACATCAGTATATTGGCTGACAATGCAAGTACAGAAAACAAAAATGAACTTTTTAACAAAAATATAAACCGCCTTCAAAGTACACTAATTTCATCTGTATGCAATTTATATGGGACCATTTCGAAATAAACCCCTCTCGAACAAAAAAGAATTTTGCAAATCCGTCTATATATGACAGAGTTATGCTCGAAAAAAAAAAAAAAAAAAAATACAAACATCTGAATTGATAACCTTCTCCTTTTTGAAGTCGGTTAAAAAGTACAGTCACCATAAAAAGCTCGTATTTTTTTTTTATGAAAATATTTTCTTTAATAATGTATGTGATTTCACCAATAATTTAATGTACTTGCACCATCATGGTGATGATGGGAATTGTCGATAGATTTTCAACAAGACATACTACTAAGTAGAAGTTGTGGCTATTGTCAGTTTACTGTAAGTTTAACTGAATTAATTAATTTAACAACTTTGCTCATAAGTAAACTAGACGTAGTTTTATTGTCTAAGAGGGAGATGAGTACCGTATCTTCTCTATCTATTCAATCTAAATCTTAAATCATAATTCATTTGAGGTGATTGGTGATTTAGAGTCATATTCTGTATAGTTCTATAAGTAAAAATATAAATGATTGAAATTTCAAGATGCTCTCATGGTAAAGCTATTGATCTCGATACCAAAAATAAACTATGAAGCAAAATTAAGAATCTTGTCTCTCCATACAATTTTTTTTTTTTTATTGTTTATAGGCCTGTGTTTGACCGCAATCTCACCATGGTAAGTGATGATGCGGCCGAAGGTGGTAAGCACACAAAGCCTAGAAGGACATGGCTCTCAAGTGCAGCTGTCGGAACACACCGAAAGGTGCTTGGCGACAGATTTTCAACTTGAGGGTGGTAGCCAGCCAGGCCAACAATGCCATAGATCAATGTAAACTCAGACATAATTACATTATGCGATCGAATATTCTTTGTCGATACGTTTTGCACGGCCGACTACACACGCTGGCTGTCAGTCAGAACTAGACGTCAGCGGTGCGCTCGTAAATTATGACGTTTTTGCTGCGCCCGCGCACGCAAATCAGTCCACATAGATTTGTTACATTGATCTATCTACATATTATATCATTGTGAGATTTGTACCTATCTGGTTTGAGACTTATATTCTGTGAATGTTGAGGTACTTATAATTAAATAACTATCAATTTCAGATCACGATTTCTTATCTAATGTAAATTTTATAATTCCTCGACATTCGATGTTGCTTGGCAAATTATTGGCGAGCACAAATAATCGAATCGAACGAAAACAAATGTCCATTGGGTACATTTCGTTGTTTTTTTTGGCTCAAGCAATCTTATCCCTTCTGCTTATTTACCTTATCTTTGACAAGAAAAGCATAATGCCTCACACGTACGCAAGGGTGGGCAAAGCTGCACTATTAGCATATTAATTATCGAATCCCCAACCAGATAGTCACGCCGTGCCACCTCGCGTGACTACCGCGGTATGCCCGCTTTTGTAACTGTTTAGGCCTTGCCTAGGTAAGGTCTGGATACTAGCTGGAAATTAAGACTGCAGTGTGCTTGCGCTAAATTGAATTTGGATTGGTTTAGTATTAATGATAAATCAAAATGAAGATAATAAATCTTTGTACGATTGCCAGTCTGCGATTTTAATCTTTGCGTTATTTAGTTGATCAGGTATTTTTCGGAGTTGAAACTCTAAGGTCTTAAGATTTGTAGGCTCAGCGATTATTCAAAGAGGTCTCATATTTTGGAGGCCGCTGACTAGAGTTCTGGCACGAAGCTCAAAGAATCGCCATTGCTATTTAGCGTGACAATGCTAGTCTACTTGGCCTCCAAACCCCTTCTGGATGTGAAGAGATTTCTGCTGGGTCGGCAACGCGTGAGTGATACCCCTGGTGTTGCATGAGTCCATACTTAGGCTACCGCTACGGTGACCGCTTACCGACTGGTGAGCAGAATGTTTGTATGTCCAATATTGTAAGCTTCTTCCATTCGGCTCTCCTATCCTCTTCTCTCCTCAAGAGAGGAGATGAAAGATGATATGGGTTCTTTCTTACCCATATCATCTTTCATCTCACAATCCATCCATCTCTTTTTCGTTTTCAACTCCAGTTGAAACTAATATCTCCTAAAACGTTTTTTTAGCAAAAATAATAGTATGAGTAGCAACATTATTTTCACACTTGCAACATTTTTTAATGACGTGGGAATTGCATTTGTAGACGATCACGCAGAGATAGTGCATGCTCGGCTCGTTGAACATAACAAAACAAAGTGGCGGTAAGTAGTGTCTGTAATCTGTGGCCGGCGTCTAATAAATTAGATTGTGGTCATAAACATGCGCCGTCGAGGTGAGCCTCGTCATCTGATACCGCGGACATTGTCTTAGTCTGTTCCCGTTGTTGGCCACGTCGCTTTTCTTTAGGCTGTTCCAGTTGTGGAGAAAATCTTGGCATAAATATATCTATACAAAGGTCAAGTTCGACCATGCAATACTGTTTTCATTTGTGGGATGGTTCAGTCAAATATAAACTTGCTAATTTGGACTCGTTAGATAGACGCACTTGAAAGATAACTGACCCCATAATCTTGTCCCTCCATTCCAGTTCTTCTGACGGATCTCTAGGCGTGTCGGGACAATTTCGTCTTACCGTACTAAGCGTTTCGCTTCCTCTTTCCTTATATGCACGGCCAAGCTGTGGAATTCTCTCTCGGACAACGTGTTTACAGACACATACGGTTTATTCAATGCCAGAGTGAACAGGCATCTTATGGTCACGTGCGGTCTAGACTTCATCTTCGCTTACCATCAGGCGGACTTATTTAACAAAAAAAATTGTTCTTCATCGTAATTTGATGTCTGATGATGACACATCATTTGAACTGAATGAAACACTTGATTATTAATTATCTGAAGACACAATATTTTTTTAGGAATGCAATTTTTGGGAAAAACTTTCGAACAAGAAAATACTACTTGAGTTTCTTACTGGTTCTTCCTGTTCACACTAGTTTCTGAATGGATAAAGAGCTTTTGGTTTTCACTCTTAAGGCCTAATTTAAATTAATTGACTCCGCCACCAAGTTAGGTGGTGGTGGAGGATAGAATAAAGCTTCTCAAGTATATAATTACAATTGATCTGTCAAATCACAATTTAAACATGGTGGCGTTCTAGCATTTGGCCATAATTCTGATATGAGTATTAAGTATCTACATTTCGTGACAAATATAACTTCTCTATTAACATAATATACTGAGAAATAATAGAGCACTGTGATTATCTATCTCATTCTTAATAAGAAATTCCGTGTCGGACAACAATGTGAACACCCACGAACCGAGCATCGCAGGCATCGACAGGAGCCTCTTAGTAGCCCCGGCTGCCTCAGCCGGTGGCAGGTACACTCTGTAGCGGCGCTATGACGTTGATCTATGACAGATCACCGCTTCAGGTCGGCCTGCGAGTTGCGAGCGTTGAACCTGGAAGACTATGGAATTGGCTATGTGCTCTTTGTAGGGGTTTATTTGTGGCTTCTACTTTTCTTCTCGTTTGTATCTTTTGTATTTGGTCGTTCGGTTGGCTCCTAGGGCTAACTGAATAAATGTCTTTGAATTTGTTGAATGGTTGTCATGATTGATTATTTAGAAGATGTACTAACTATACATACCTAGTACGTATCTTCATGACATGCATGAACGAAGCTTGAGTACAGGTCACAGGTGAAGAACACATTGTGAAGTGTAGCGTGGAGGTAGGTTTCTTCGTAGTTACCACCTGGATGGGTTGAAAATCTGTCGATAAACATCTGGTGTGTACTAGCACTGGAACTGCAGTGGAGAGCCAGTTCTCTCCTAGGCTTTGTGTGCTTACACCATATCAAAATACCTTCTAGCAAATTCTTCTAAATTGGATTTTTGCCTGTGAATAGATCTGGAAACCGCTAGATGCTAGCAGCGAAATCTTTAAAGCATTATGTAGACATTTCTATAAGTTGTTTGTTACACATTTCTATAAGCTAAAGGTGCAGAGCAGACGACAGACCGCACCGCGCCGAATTTTTGAGTCTGAAAAAAAAAAACCTATAAAATTCTAAGCAGTAGGTATCGCACACGACGCGCAACCCTTTGTTTTCAAACTGACTATTTGTGTGCCACAGACGATAAAGTCCATCATCTGCGCTGCACCAAACAGTGACTTGAATATGATAAAAATAAAACGTTTTTTTAAAGCAATGATATTTTAATAAAAATAGGTAGATATCGCATTAACACACGCTAATTGTTGCAGACAAATTCAGATAATTGTCGTAATTTTGCTTAGCGGCTACATATAGCTATCTCTTTCTGTACCATACGTTCCGTATTATCTATCGCATTCACTTCAACAATAACTGAACGCCGCTTAGTATGAGGGTAGCATATCTCTATTATAATATCATTGTTTTTATGTCACCATCAAGAAATCAAGACATTTAGTCAGTTCGATTCTTCTCAGAAACTCCAGATCTCATTTGCTTTTGAATTCCTAGTAGCACATAACATTTCTATATCTTTGATAGGACATTAGCATTTGTTGCCTGCGCTTGTGCACAGCGTTATCCAATTAAAAGGGTATAATTAATAGCGCGAGGCGCGGGGCGAGAGGGGCCGGCGCGGGGCGAGAGGGGCCGGCGCGGGGCGAGAGGGGCCGGCGCGGGCGCAGTAAGTAATAGATGTTGTCCGCCTGATCGATTCAGTGCGCCTGCGTACTATGTAACATATTGATTGATATATCTATCTATCTATATACAGGGTGTATTTCGCATGGTAACGCAAACTTCGCGAAAAGGCTACACCTAATGCCACTAATCAAATTGTGAAAGTCATTCACCTCGCTAATGATCGGTTATAGAAATTGTCATTTTCGAGCGCGCAATGTATTGTGAACACCGCGATTTAAACGCGCGATAACGTTGTGCCTACGTAGTATGCCGCTGACTGCAGGCGAATATCGCCATAAGACACCGTTTCTAGTTTTATTTACATTGCTACTTTTAGTGAAAGTAATGAATTAATAACTTATTTATTTTAAATCTCTTTGGGTTAGGTAAGAATAACGATTATGAACAGTCTAAAGTAAAAAAAACTAAAAAAAAAATTAAAAAATTTGGAAAGAACAGACGAAAAATTCCAACATGGGGGGGTCCAGAATCATATCCTGGACCCATGGTATCCGTTTGTGCGGCGATGTCCCTTACACGCTGTATATATAAAATTCAAAGTCCTGACTGATTGACTGACTGACTGATTGACTGATATATAAACGCACAGCCTAAACCACTGGTCCTAGAGACATGAAATTTAGTTTTTTCTTTGTTAAGAGTAGGTATCCACTAAGAATGAGTTTTTCGAAATTCCACTCCTAAGGGGGTAAAATAGGGGATGAAAGTTTGAATGATAGTCCGTCAGTTTCGAAGTTAGGATCTTCAAATTTTGTGTTTAGGCTGAAGATTGAAAATGAATGTATACGTGTCTCAGCGTTTTTAATAATTCCACCCTCGAGGCGGAACGAAGTCGTTTTGTTTTGTTTTAATGTTGTAGAAAAATATGTCATTTGATTCCTGTAAGCCACGCGGGCGAAGCCGAGAGCAGAAGCTAGTCTATTATATGTTTAGGATTTTGTTGGTTTATGTATGTCTTACGTATTATAGGGAGACGTGAAAGTTTGTTTCTGTGTGGACTGTTTGATATATGATTATGGTTCAATGGTAAATGTTGAGTACATACACTTTGGAATTTGTAGTAACTATAGGAAATATCTGCACGAAATAACCCTCCTTCCGGATCAGTCGGGTAAAAATCAGCTTCCTTCCTACGTTCTACGGCTTTACCCGTGAACCTGATCTGAGCCAAGGTATCTTCAGGGTAAGTCTTGTATGTTATTCCGCTTTACCTATGTGCCACGATTCGTCTACAGTTGTTCAGTTATGGCGTGGTTTATTACATACCGGATGCCCCATAAAAAGCTGCTTGATGGTAGTACCTACTTAAAACATTTAGGTTGTTTTTTTTTATTCAGGGCTACAAATAGAATGACAATAATTGGTTGTACAAAGTTATAAAAAATATTATCAAAGTCAAACCAACTACGCTATCCACAGAATACAAAAAAGTATTAAGTATTTTTAAGGTTTATAAAAAATCGACGCGCTTCGATCGATCTATTTGATTGAAAATTAAGGCGTCAAAATAATCGCGTATAAAACCAAAGTAAGAAGAGTTCGGATTTTCGATCGGGGTCCCGTTATTGTGTGCTTTGAACACAATAACATATTCTTATGTGAGCTAGTCTGAAAAAAAAAATAATTTCCAGCGTTTAAGGTCCAGCGGTAAAAAATAATAATTTTAATCTAAATTATAAAAGCCTTTCGTTATCCACCTAATATTTATAACAGAATAATAATTTTTAACCCAACAGCGATAATATTATGTTAATAATAGCTTAGATATATAATTATTCAATAAATTCATTGGCAATGGTATGTTCAGTACTTTAGCATTAAAACAGTAATTTTTTGTGGTACCCTACGGGCTGCACGGTTGAATAACTGATCCTAATTACAATACAAAAATCACTCTGTTTGTTTTTGTAATTGTATGATTAACTGCTCTGCTTTGCATTTGCATGTCGAAGATACTATTAATAGACACGCTGTTTTTTTTATCAAGCTTTATTTAAACTCTAGAATAAACGGTTTGAACATAGCAGTTAGCATTAGCAGGGTTAAAAATTCAAAATTATTTATTCAAATTGACCTTCGCAGGCACTTATGAATGGTCTGACTCTAATACTTGAGTTCTACAATGAGCTTGAGCTTTCGGTGAAGGAAAACATCGTGAGGAAACCATAGCACGGTGGTAGGGTACTTTGTAGTACCCGCCTGGCTGGCTACCACCCTCAAGTTGAAAATCTGTCGTCAAGCACCTATCGGTATGTTCCGATAGCTGCACTTTCGAGCCAGTTCCTTCTAGGCTTTGTGTGCTCACCATCTTCGGCCACATCATCACTTACCATGGTGAGATTGCGGTCAAATACAGGCCTACAAACAGTAAAAAAAAAAAAAAAACTCTAATGCCGGTTCGAAAGGTTGCATTTGCTGAGAAGATCCGGCTATAAACTCAGCAATTACTGTTTTTAAATCACATACTTCTTCAAGTAGTGAAAATTATCCATCAGTTCTATGTCTATCCTGTCTCTTTAAGACGAAACAGTGAAGGCTGACAAGCGCCGGCAGATCTTCATCTTTTTCTACCCATGGTCTCGTTATTTGGGGTCTGGTCTCCTCATATTTTTGCGCCAAGTCAGACGATCTTGGGTTGTCGGTTCGGGCAATTGGGCTTTCTTGAGGTCTCGTTCTATGTTGGACTACCAGGTCAATGGCGGGCGGCATCTACCTCTCAAGCGCGGGTAATGTGCATAGTCGGCAGAAAGCAACTGGCTTTCGTGTACCTAAAGGAATAGACCGGGTGCGCTTTCGAACATACGACCTGCCCTAAAACCTCTTGACTGAATCTTTCCTGGGCAGGACTGAAATTGTTTCTATTAAAATATAGTTCGTTTTCAAGAAGAACCTTATTGAATTCGATGTGGTTTTTATGTTTTGTGAATATTAGAGGGATGTTCAATTGGACCACGTAGAGTCAGAAAGTTCTATTACTTGTCGTCATAATTTTCTTATTTTTTAGAAATTTTCCTAAATGATCATGTTTTAAGCCTGGCGTCCACTGCAGATGAAACCGTCGCCCACGGAGTAAAGCTTGACAGGCGATGCACTAATGTGACAGCTCAGTGCACATCGGATCTGCTCATAACGCAATTTCATAGAGTTAGAATATTATAGAGTGATATCGTTAACAACGTTACAGTAGTACCCAACTTATATGGCGCGTCGTGAATTTTCGTTCACATAGAAAAGAAAGTATGGTCCCGAAAATTAACGAAAGAATCCTTAAAACTTACAATCAACCTTAGATCACTGCTATAAGGTACATAATACACTGCAGCTGTTCCGTCTCACTTGCAAGTCTCGCGCTAACATGGCGGCAGCTGCCGACCAATAGCGTTTCCCGCGCTTTGAAAATGTATCTTCTGCGCAGGTACATCAGTAAGCCATATTAGTTGGGTAATACTGTACGTTGTGCGAAGCGTGAGCTGTTTCCATTTAGATGCATTCACAGATACGTACACTTGTTGATTTACAGCCAGAAAAAAATTCGATATGGATTCCTTGTCATTTGTTCTCGGCAAAAGTATCGATAATAAACGACAAATTGCCATTCACTAAGATTTTAGTCTTTGAAACTATGTACACGCACTTAGTCTCAAAGCATTTAGACCGTACCCATTTTCACGGACCGTACTCTAGTACTGTCGCTCTATTAATATTCTAACTATGTTCATCAAAATATATAAGAGGCGAATTAATACGATTCGACGTGGCTCGGTAGGACGGTCAAGCGTTACTTTTAAATAAAACAATATAACCTTAATAATACAGTTCAAATTCCCCTGGCAATTGTCACATTTATCTCGCCTTAACTAGAAGTACACATGTCTACTTCAGTAACAAAGATTAACTCAGTATTGGCGTGTATAATTTTTACAATAACATCAAAAGCGGCCGACACAGGTGACCTTTGCTAAAACCTTTTTTTATAAACAGCTGTTTTGGACCACACTCGATGAGCGCCGTGTGCGCAGCGCTTATTCAATATTAGTTTGTCCGATCTAAACAGCCAATTGGAATCCGATGCGACGTGAAGCCGATAATTGGCCAATATAAGGTAGGCTTGCTTATCGAATACAAATAATTAATTTTTACTCGTAGTTTTGATGTTATATCTCTGCGTTGGACTGCCAATGATAAAATGCAAGTAACAAATTAAATAATACTTTTCTAATAAACGTTAATATTGATCGTTTTATCGATCGTGTGAATAATATTACTGGGTATTATATATTCACCCTTTTTCAGCGATCACGATATTAGAACACCGGTTTCCGGTTCAAATAATACCATAAATTATAATTCTAATATAATACCACTATTTGTTGACATTGTAATGACATAAGACCCTTTTGATACATATACATTCATGTTTTGATATTATTTTAATTTAAAGAAATAAACTAAATGAAAAATCGTTGTCAGAGGGCAACGTTTCCAGAATTCTGGCGGCATTGCCACGTTGGATGGCAATGCAAATTCGCTGACCGAGGTATATGCCAGCATTCTGGTTACGAAATTCGACCAGGCGTTTATAGCTATTTCGCGAAAATGATGGTGACTGCTCGGCCTCCACGGACCCAGAATTTCAACCCCAAACGGCTCAAATGTAGCTCGTATCTAGTTACTATATTTGCGCCGCTTGACCACAGAGGATTGTATTATAGTAATATGTGGCTGGACGTTCTCTGCTGAAATATACCTCGGTCAGAGAATCTGCATTGCCATCCCACGTGGCAATGCCACTAGCATTCTGGGAAAATTGTCCTCTGACAACGATTTTTTCATTTAGTTTATTTCTTTTCATTTATATGGATTTTAAGGATTTTATGTTTTTAAAAGGTTCAGCTCAAAATAAATTACTTTTAATTTGGCTTGTAATACTTTATACACCAAAGTGCACAGGTTGAGCCTTGTAGTTCCCGTCTGTCTTGCACCTTCAAAATTGTGTTCCAATTAACTATAAGTGGTGTCAAAAGTAATACATTGACAACTTTGGTAGTCTACTAATTCAAAAGTGTAAAAAATGATTATGAATTTAGTAAAAAACGCACGACTCAGTGGCACTGGAGTTAAAATATCAAAAAAGAGAGTAACTCTACCAATTTCAGGAGTCGAAAGCTAGTACACTCTATTCATAGATAATGAATGTATTTCAACCATAACTGTCATAATAAAAAAGGTAAATAAACTATTGATAAAAAGATATCTTTAACTCTTTTATATAGAAAAGCTACCTATCTTGTTAATAAACTTACAAAAGCCACCCAAATTATTGTTAATTTTGATCGTTACTGATATTTTATTTTATGTTCTATTATTTTGCTTCACGCTGCGTCCGACGTGTTCAATGTTAATTTATTTAATTGGAAAGCGGTTTTAGAATTCACATTAAACTATAATTTAATTAATGATTTGCCTACTTCACGAAATAAAATAGAAAACAAATAAAATACTGTTAATTTTAATGGATTCTGTCAATGTTTTAACATAGAGCTACTGGTAATAATATAATTAATTTAGGTATTTACAGAAATAATGTCATGGTTACCTGTTACCACCCATGGCTTAGACAAAGAATACGCGGCTTGTGTAAGTCTTTCTGATTCAAATTTGAAGCTAATTTCATATTAAAGATAGTTTAGCTCGATCTCAGAGTGAAGAGAAGAGTGGTAGAGCATTGCGTTTATTTGCTCAAAGAGCAGCTCGACTGGGGAAGTACCTCCACCTTACAGAATACCGCAGCCAAATAACTTTTTTTTGTGTTACTGCGCGTGAGTAAGGTCGCCAGAGCTCATTGGGGAGGGGGGAAAGGTCGGTAACGTGTGAGTGATGCCTCGTTTGTTGCAAGCGTCCATATTGGCTACGGTAACCGCTTACCACCATTAAGTAAAGTAGGTACTTGCAATTAAATTAATGATAGCAATCCTATAAAAACCGGCCAAGTGCCAGTCGGACACACGTCTTGCACACGGAGGGTTTCGTACAGTATTAACTACCTCAACTTTGCTATGAAAAATAAAAACCCAAAAATGTCGTCTTTTGTTTGGGCGCCCCCTTTAATTTTTTATTATTTGTTGTTTAGTAGTTATAGCGGCAATAGAAATACATATTCTCTGAAAATTTCAGTTGTATACCTATTACCGTTCATGAGATACAGCTCACTGACAGACAGACAGACGGGCGGACAGCGGAGTCTTAGTAATAGGGTCCCGTTTGGCACCCTTCGTTCGAGTACGGAACCCTAAAAAGGTCTCCATTCCTAAAGTCATCAGTAGCAGCCCTATTAAAACAATGACTAGGATTTATGATAGATTCCATACCGAATAAAAACTGCATGATTGACAAGCGCGCACGCATGATCGATGGCTGATAATTGAAGCGTTCCTGTTATGAAGAGAACTTGTTAGTTTGAAACAATAGCTCTATATTTCAATCTTAGTTATGCCCTTTGCATGTTTTTACTGACAGAAAAAGAAACAGACTAAGTGTGAGTTGGAATCACGTACAGAGGTTCCTTCAAAAATAACTTAAGTTTTATGTTCTGTTCATCTTTAACATGCAATGCTACAGTGGGAACATCAGATAGAACATTTTTAAAGCTGTCAAATTAGGCTTTGCCGTCTACATTTGCGGGTACTTAGACGTTGACGTGATAGATGGCGACTAAATTTATATTGAAAACAAGCGTTGGACTAATTTGACAGGACTACATTTCTTACATCCTTTTTTTATGTTCAATGTTCTGTCTATCCCGTAAGGGCCTAAATGTAAGCAATTTTTGCAATTAAGTCTAATATTTGAATTAAAAAGCGAAAGGCGTATCACTGCAAAACGGTCACCATAACATGAAGGCATACTAACTATCTATTACACCATAGCCTGCACCGTGAGATAGCATTCCCGCCCGGATGCGCCCGACATTGACGTACGCGCGCAACTCATGCGCAACTCATGCGCGACTGTGGGAGACGCGAATACACGATTATTGCGCTGTCAATCATGCGCGTGCGACGGTTGAACGCCACAGAAAATAAAGGTTTTGTTGACAAAGCAGGCTTGATTAGGAAGACGGTCCACCTTTTGGTAAAAACTTCTCAGGAAAAGCATTTAAAAAAAAAACTTGTTGTATCCAAACATAAAGAGCCATATTTTCTGAAGGCCAGTATTAATTTCGATGTGACTAACATTTCAAAAGTTAAGAGTCGAATCGAAAAGTTCCAAAATACTTATTCTATTCGTTTTTCCTTTACTGCTTTTGTGAATTGAACAGAACACTAACCTGGAAAAGAAAATTTCGCTACAGTCGATGTTCATTACGTGGTTAATTGGATAAGTTGAAACCTAGCTATGCAGTCAACAAGCAATGATTATGAAACAGGTATTAAAATTGAGCCTTGTAGTAAAGAGTAGAAAATAGTGTAAGATGTCAGCGTCATTAGCACCTCTGTCTTTGAAGACAGCAGAATAACTGTTATATGACACGACACCACAAACTACTTAACCTAGAATCAAGTGTCGAACTCAATGTATTATGTTTGGTTGATCCAAACACAATACATATTTTTTTATTAACTTTGTTCTGTTAATCAATCAAGTGCATTAAGATGTTTCCTCTCCTAATGATTGTGGATTATTTAAAAGCCAGAAGGCCAGTTAGAATGTGCGGGATTCAAATAACAATTAGGTATGTAAGGACGCTCATAGTCATTCTACATACATGAACGCTGCATTTAGTTCCTTTTTTTTAACTGTGTATATAGGCATGTGTGAGACCGCAATCTGACCTTGGTAAGTGATGATGTGGCCGCAGGTGGAAAGCACACAAAGCCTAGCATGAACTGGCTCTCAAGTGCAACTATCGGAAACCACCCATAGGTGCTTGGCGACAGAATTTCAACTTGAGGGTGGTAGCCAGTAAGGTGGGTATTATAAAGTACTCTACCACCATCCTATGTTTATCGCAAGATGTTTTTTCCTACACCAAAAGCTCAAGCTCATTGTAAGATTCGAAACTGGGACCTTAATCTCGGCATCCGACGTTACTACCACTGAGCTACCATCGCCTTACGCTGGAGGGGATTGCTGTATGCAGTTGTCTAATTTTGTGGTTCACCATGTTGCAGTCTAGAAAGCTTAGAAAGTAACATCAGGTGCAACTGCAAATGTTTCGATATATGAGAATATATCTTTATTTACAACAAATATGTACAAAATACAATCTATATGTAGAAAATTTCCTCAAGCCTGCCGCTGCTTCCGATTAACGGCAGGGTTCCCAGAAGGCTGGCAGCGTTTCCTCTTTGGATAGCCAAGCTGACGCGTTGGCGGAAAAAGCTCCCCGCCCGCTGGTCTCCGGAGGTCTCGATCAATTTTGATGATCTTTCGATATATTATTTTAAATTATTGTCTCATCATTCGATGACTTTGTTTTATCGTACACGCGTGCTTTTTATGACATCATCATCATAATATGTCTCCACGTCAGGAGCCATTGCAAAATAACCTATTTTTGTAGGGCTCTGGAAATGTATATAAACAGACTTGTCATGCATTTGAAATACAGATTTCCTCCTGAGATTTAGCTTCACCAAAAAGCCAGTAGTGATTCCGTACATTAATTTACTACTCAGATGTATGGTCTAGAGATTGAAACTTGCACGACACCTTAAAATCATTACATTAATTTACAGTACCAGTTTACAACTGAACGATTCCATAAATTTAATCAGCTCACACAAGAAACTGAACCCTTCCGCGCGATAGCAGAGAACGTTTCAAGTTTGACTGTAAATCTCATAGAATACAAACACAAGTTCAGCTAGACGGATCACGGCAGGCAATAACTAAAGATACGACCCCTCGTATTGTTTTCCGATACCGATTCTAATGGAACAACTTACAGAGGACTGTTTAAAGTCGTGCCGTGTCTGTAAATAGGTCAAGTGTTTGATAGGACAGGTCAATGTGAATTAGGATTTTGGTTTTGTTTCTACGTTTGTTGGAATGTATCTGAGAACTGATTGCACGCTGATAAATGCGAATATATTGCAAGTAAATCAACTAAACTACCGACATGGTATGGCTATTTTGACAGCCAATACTATACCTGAGCAAAGGAAGCCACACTCATGTCAAAAAGGGCATCATATAGTGCCGTTATCGTGCTAGTTTAAGCACCATCAATAATTCGTGCTCAGATTTGCTCTTGTAGATTCACTGTATGGACCAATTGAATTTTTACTATAGTATTTTTGGTATTATTATTCATTACACATATTCTTATGGTAAGCACACAAAGTCTATGAAGTAACTGGCAATTTTTATCTTTACTACGTATAATTAGATAGAAAATCAAAGAAAGGGATGAGTTTTCCAGGATTTTGCATTTTTTTTGCAATGTTTAAGAAAGTTGGTAGAGGCGCTGAGAAATCTGTCCCAAATCAGTGTCAACCACAATACTCGTCACTTAAAGTGATCACGATAGCTATCATGAGATTAATCATTACTATGATGACCTTTGCTATCCTCAACAAATCAAGAAGCCCGTACACATAAAGGTCATAAGTATAACAAGAGTTGACAATCCAGTACCGCTAGACCACACCTGCGGCAAATATAATGAGGCACGTTTACACGGAAGCGTCGATGCAGACAGCACAGTGTAATGGAGTAACTCATCAATCTACCGCACCTTGCTACTAAACTATGAGTGGAGAGGTGTGGATGCGGCTTTACTATTGTCTATTGTTTTGTGGTTCTTGGATTCCATTATAAAGTTGAACATTCAATTGCTTTCTATATTCCGGCTGCAGAGAGATTGCGTCCAAATCACGGAAACGGCTGATCTGATGCACACTTATCCGAGCCGAACGCGTTGAACGCATCGAACGAAACGAATTTTAGAATTCTGTATATGAAATCTTATGAAAGCTCGCAAACTTTCCCGCGTCGAATCATCTGAATCTGAATAAGATTTCATATACAGAATTCTAAAATTCGTTTCGTTCGATGCGTTCGGCTCGGATAAGTGTGCGTTCACCTTAAGATGGAACTTTAATTAAACTATGCTCAAGAAAATACTGAACCAAACTGTAAAAGTCCTGTATAGACAGGACCCTGGAATTACTAACACTATAGAGTGTTAGTAATTTCAGGGATTAGCCTAATTAATATAAATAAACAGGTGACAAAAAAGCATTCTTTCGGCGCCTGTACAGTAGGCTTTGTAGAGATTGGGTTCACGTTGGCAATTAATAGCAGTGGCGTCGATTCCTGAAGATTTCGTTTTCGGCATCTAATAGTTAATATTGATACTAGTCGATCTTCCAGCGTGTCTTTCATGTATCATAGAATAGGAATCAAGTTTTAAATAGCAGTATTTTTTTATTCTCTTATGATTTTCAGATTTTTTCAATCAAAATCAAAGTTATTCGTGAGTGGTCGATTGTATGGACATGTCGCGGAGTTTTTGGGGATATTCAGTTTCCTGTATCTTTAAAAAACACTTATCTCCAATTCCATCGCCAATAGTGTCGTTAGTTATGCCTCATCCAAACTTTCCATATCATCCTCTAAGGTGGCGTGTTACGGCTTCGGGTAATTAATAGCCAGTGGCTTCGCCCAGCAGATTGATGCACCGTTGATGGTCGTGCGAATTGGTAACATCCTGCACAACCGGAACTATTCCACTGGGAGGTGCATTGGTAGTCAGTTCCAAATTAACCATCAAGGAAGGAATGTCTGTTTGGAAATTATGAGTGTGCATTCTGTAATGTTGCTTAAGATGTTTATAAAGTTTTTGTTTGAACAAGAAATTGATCGTTACTTAGATCTTCAGTCTCTTCTCATTTCAAGGTGATCATCCTTCCTTTGAAGCACTCGTGGTGTAGCATGATTAGCCGTTCTTAATCGATCGGCAAAATTAAGCTACCACCGTCGTGGTCAGTACCTGGATTGGGGACCGCCTAGTGGTATTTCAAATCGAGCGTTTCCGTGCTTTGAAAGGCACGTAAAGCCGTTGGTCCCAGTTATCACTTAATTGTGATAGTCGTTAAGCTAGTCAGATGCCTCCTAGGCGCCTTGAAAAATTCCAACAGTAGGTTGACCACTAGCCTACCTCCACCGATCCGCAGTGGGCACGCGTGGTGGAGTTTCTGCCCATTCCTTTTCAACCTCATTTGTGTAAGGAGGCCTGTGCTCAGCAGTGGGACATTATAGGCTGATGATGATGATGATTTTCCTTTCAGACTCATATGAGACCCTTGTTTTTTCTAGCCTTATGGTGTTCAGGATATTTAATCGAGCTTGAGTAATTAAACAAACTTTCTTCTCTACGGACTCTACCGTGTGATGAATTTCATCCAATCAGGGCCCACCAATGGTCTTCTTCGTAACGCGGCATTGGATGAAATCATTAATGATATTCGTTACAATTACCACTAATGATACGCGATGGCCCGGCAGCTCGACTTCTTTGAAACTTTTATTTCTTACTACGCGTAAACGTAAGCGTGTGTTTGACCATAATTTCACTATGATAAATAATTATCCGGCCGAAGGAACCACACACAGGCTTACAGGGAGTCTCAAGTGCAAAAATCATGCAGTGTTTCGTCTCATGGGTAGTCAACATACTATGAAAATTATATCCCCCTAATGATATAATTCAATTGAACGAGCATAGTATCAAGAATCGTCGGCAGTACACCACGTATGTTATTGGACAGGTTGCTTTGCGAATATTTTTACATAGAACAAGTTTCATAAGGCAATGCCGTATCTACATACAGTTGTAAAGTGTAAGACGAATTTTGAGTTGTCTACGGTACAGCTATGGTAAATTCCACGTAGATACTTTGGATGCAAACCAATAAATATATCGGTTGAGGGGTTCAGTCGGCCCAGTGAATAAACATGAATGTTTTGTGTACACTCCAGACCAAAGAAGTAAATTATGATAAATATAATCAAAATAATGTTGAGCTTAATGATTGGAGCAGTAAGCTAATTAACACCTAAGTAAGTGATAAAATTGCGAACAATTTATGTAAATTGGAAAATAGTTGTTTTAAGTTTCGTTTTGTGGTAGATGATGTCGTGGTCAACAATGGTCAGGACTCAACGCGTAGAAATCTGGCTGAAAATCTTAGATAAATTGTCTACTTGAAGGCCATTTTGAAGGTGAGGTGGTCAGTGGTTACTACAAAATCGAAGCCACTATCAATGATTTATTATCGCATAGTAAGTTTGCTAATAAAATTTATTACTTTTTGACAGCTATAAATCATAAAAGCATGGACGTATAATACAATTTAGACCAGAAACAGAGGTGAAACCGCAGAGCACAGCTATTGTACATCAAATAACCGTAACCAACCTCACAAAACATACCACCAATCTACATGAAATTTCCCTTTACCCTATATGATTTTTTGTTAATAAATAAAGAAAATAAGTAGGTACACAGTTTGGCGGGCCGGCAGTGTACTCGGCTCGTTCCTCGCAAGACAGGGCTCACTCAATATCGGATATTGTTCTTGCAAATGAGTATTTATGTCATCGTTTGTATAAAATGTGCGCCAATGGAGGTCGGACGCGTTTCTCCTGCGATCGCGCGAACTGTTCGCCGCGCCATGTTTATTGAACAAACTTTAAGGATATTTCTTTTTTTTTCAGGTTATTTTGCCTCCTTTCTTATTGGATTCGTGAATTTTTGGAATACCGACTGTCGTTTAGCAGTTTAATGATTATAATTTTTGCTTGAAAAGTGAGGATGGAGTTTTTCGATTCGGTCATAACATGAGTACAAAACTTTACAACTTCGGTACTTGTTCGTGTTGATGGAATCTCAGATGATATGCTTAAAATTATGTATAAGAATCGAATGAGGGTTTGCTTCTTTAGTTGGAACTCATTCGTGACCCTAAAGGCATTAAAAAGCCGGTTAAGGCCGGAAGTGTCCAACCCTAAGTTATGGTTTCCTATGAGGCCAATAGCCCTCATAATATTGACCTTCATGGGCTGTCAAGTTAGTATTGTTTTTTTTTTTTTTTTACTGTTTATAGGCCTGTGTTTGACCGCAATCTCACCATGGTAAGTGATGATGCGGCCGAAGGTGGTAAGCACACAAAGCCTAGAAGGAACTGGCTCTCAAGTGCAGCTGTCGGAACACACCGAATGGTGCTTGGCGACAGATTTTCAACTTGAGGGTGGTAGCCAGCTAGGCGGGTACTACAAAGTACCCTACCACCGTGCTATGGTTTCCTCACGATGTTTTTCTTCACCGAAAGCTCAAGCTCATTGTAGGATTCGAACCCGGGACCTTCGTCTCGGTATCCGACGTCACTACCACTGAGCTATCATCGCCTTAAAATGGTAATAGTATTGGTTTTTAAATATACTTGATGCTGAGCATGGATTTTGACGTAAAAGAAATACTTCTTACGTTCTTGCGTTACCGTTACCCTATTACCCACATGATTGGCCTGACCCTGACCTTCAAAAAATCTATCCAACTTTTTTTCTATTTTAGTGCTGTTCTTGAATAATAATAATAATAAATAAATATCCTGGGACAGTCTTCACACACGGTCATCTGATCCCAAACTAAGCAAAGCTTGTACTATGGAAACCAGATAACTGATATAATACATATAGTACTTTTTGTTTATAAATAAATACATAGTTAATATAGGTACATAATTACACCCAGACATGTTGAAGCGTGATTGACTAACAAACACCCTTACAAAGTTTCGTATTTATAATATTACTAGCTGTCCCCAGCGGTTTCACCCGCGTTCCCGGGATAAAAAGTAGCCTAATATTTTTCTCCATACCATAGGCTATCTGCATGCCAAATTTCATGATGATCCGTTGAGTAGTTAAGGCGTGAAAGCGTAACAAACAAACAAACTCACTTTTGCATTTATAGCATTAAGTAAGGATATAGTTACGATTATGGTGATATAGTGGGATAAATAAAATTCTGTTCCACAGTAGGTTACTATATGTTCAATAGCTACCTATACTTTCTATTCACAATCCATTTTCCATATTCATACTTTCGCTGAATAACCAGAGGCGACTTTCCCAAATATTAACCCATTCTTTATTCTCTAAGACCGATCAGAAAGATTAAGAAAAAAAAACTATTTGTCACCTCAGGCGGTAGTCGTTAATGACCAAAGAGCGTCATATAGTACCACAGACCCCCTTCCTTTGCTATTGGTTGTATCAATAGTATTTATAGCTCTTTATCTAATTAATTTTCAAATGTAACGTTAAAATTGGCATTTCGCCGATATTAATGTGGCGACTGGCGAGTAGAACAAAACCCATCAAATTATGCAGGCACGCGGCTTGTCATAAAATCACAAATGCCACCGCGGTATGATTAACACGCACGATACGGTACAAGTGTATGAGCGTATGACACGATACGGTAAGCGGAGCGGGGAGCTGAGCGTTTGTGAACTGACGAAGACCAAAGTCATGTTTAGCGGGTTTTTTTAGTTTGTACGTTCTGTCAGTATTATCAGATTAATATTAATGGTAGGTAAGTTTGCTACCCGCCATGATAAAACCCTCCATGTTCATCATCTTTTGCAACCACGACCGCTCTGACAAGAGTGCCCAACTGAGAAGAGAAGTTTGCTGCTCTTAGTTTCTGAATCTTAGTTGCCTAAGTAATGCAATTTATACCAACGTAGTAGATAATTATTAGTATTACAAACAATTTGGGAAGTCATGGAAAAAGATGCATTAGATATATACTTTGATAAGCAGTTATCGATAACTGCATAATATCTAGCGTTATAACTACTAGTCTAACTCTACACTTTTTACCTGTTTTTTTTTTAATGTGTTATCTAACGTGTTATTTGTCAGCGTTGACAAAACTGGTGAGTAGGTCTAATCCTTAGTACACCGCTAACTACTCCCAACTTACCCCAAACAACAAACATATACCAACTGCTGCGAACAAAGATGGCGGATTTACATAAAAACTGTTTAATCGTAAGTCGGGCCTGGCTATCGCGATCTGAACATATTACCATAAATTAATCCAATAAGGGATTGAGGCGATCAATTTATCTACATTACTGCGCCCGCGCCGGCTCACGGATAAAGGCGCGCGATATAAAATTGGAGTGAGAGACTGGGCGCTAACTAACGCCAACTTATTGCATCCATTAGACGCTACATCTCAAGAGGCTGTATTCACAGGTCAGCGATGGGTTCAACTCGATTATCCAATGTGACAGGATTTTTGTCTTAATAGCGATTCGGTTTAAACCTGATTTAAATGAGATTTCGTAGATGTTATTTTAAATTTCCATAACCGCACTGCAATACCTTATAAAATTCATGTTATATTCAAAATTCTATAGATTAAAGAGCTTGTTTTTATCTTTTCAGTTATTTTTTGTTTTACGCAGTCGGCTTTTTTGTTTCTTTTAATAATTTAATTTTTCATTTTTATTGTTTTCGCTAGAATAACTATTAAACTAATTGAGTAAAAAGACGCCGAAGAGGTAGGTACCTATCTCGTCTATTAACGTCACTATGATAAAAAATATCGATGCCAGATTCTGATTAAAAAACATAAAAAATCATCATAGCTCGAAAACAAAAAAAAAACGCTTAACATACATCGGGGTAATTTGGATAGCTGTCAGAGTGCTCTACCTCTGGATTTCCGATTGACACTGCTTCTTGGGACACCTGTATATAGGGTGACTGCCGACTGGTAATTAGTAAACGATGCTTAGACACATGATTGTACTCATGATAACAAACAACTTTCCCATAGGAACAAATAGGAATAAATAACTAAATTAAATAAAAGCTGATGGTGTATGCTAAGTAAATAAAAAAAAAATGCTTTGGGAAAGTTATTTGTTATCATGAGTAAAATCATGTGCCTAAGTATCGTTTACTAATTACCAGTCACGCTATATATATTTCGCGACGTTTTCTTTCGAGGATGTATCATAAGTACGTCAACTTAACAAGTTGGTATTAGCAGCTCAGCAACTCGTCGAATGGCACTCCGCCCGCAAAATTGCAGTTTGAATGCAGTTAGTACGACTGCAAGAAAACTGCAAACCAACGGTGCAGATTGCAGTCGGTGTGCAGTTGGTGTGTAGTTGACGTTGAACTGCACACAAACTCTACACTTTAATCAAAATATTGGCTTGGCCGTTTCGCTACCGTCACATGGGCGTAAGGTGAAAAATGTATTCATTGTTCATTACTTTTCTGTTATACGATAGTTCTTGTAGTAGCGAAACCCTAACTCTACAAGCCCTAACTTCACAAACTCAACACAAACGAGTCTGTGAAGTTAGGGCTTGTAGAGTTAGGGAGTGTAGAGTTTTAAGCTTGTCTCTACATGAGATTGATAACTTTTTGACAGTGCGAGCCATACGGTCTCGTCTTGGTAACATTTTACATGAAAATGTTTTTGGTGGGATTTCACTTCTTTTTGTAAGTTTCTTATGACAATATTTTGGTACGTACCACTTTTTGTACGTATGATTTTATTAGTTATAACAAGGAGTCCCGATATTCATTTTCAGACCTTTAGCATCAAAATTTGCGGATGTCTCATACAAACTTCCATCCCCTAGTTTAAGGGGTTGGGGGGTAAAAGTTCCAAGTTTTTGAATGTTTTTGTTGTTTGTGTACTAATACTAGCTAACATACTAAATTTCAGCTTTCTAGGACTTCAGAAAGTACCTTAAGAATTTTGATGAACATCAGTGAGTCACTGACGAAATCGGGGTTTTTTTTGATAAAACTAAATCTAAAGTATAAAAGCTATGCAATAGAAACTTTTTATGTTTAATAAGTTCACTGTTGACATCATATCCCGAGAATTTTGTTTATCTGGTATAATCCAAACCCAAGTTATGAGAGTTCAAAAAAACGACGAAACGCTTCGAGAATAGGTAGGTAGGTAGATAGGCGCTTCGCTTGGCTGGTCATTGCGGGGGCACTACCGTGCCCCAAGAATTGCCAACATCGCTGGATTCATCGTAGAGATTTTGACATTTACAGCATTAAGCCGCAGCGTAGTCGTAGGTAGTCAATAAATACATAAAAAAATTAATTAATTTATTAAAATAATACACCCACGTAATGCAGGAATGTACGTGGGTGTTGTATATAGTGATCCTTGACATTTTGTGGTGTGAATGAACTGCATCTTACGACTCATTCATAAATTGAGTGAATGGAGTCACCTACGCGAACGCTTTGTATGGATTGCCAAGACTTGTGTTTCCGTACATTATTTACGGCTTTATTTTTTTTTTGTAAATCTTATCGACGATATGTAGTTATTATTTTTCTGCTTTTATTTGGGGTCTCAGTTTTGTTAAATTCTACTGATATTCTTGTTTGTAAGTTATCTAGAGTCTAGATATAACTTGAATGAAGCCATCCATCGACTAATTGTGTTAAAAACTTAAATATATGTGAATCTTTGGTACCTAATATGGCATTATGTCAGTATCCAACATCGTTAATGTCTTGAATGTTATAAGATAAATAATAAAAAAGTGGACTATCTAATGTCTTCTCTCTTGAAGCGCTCGTGGTGTATATTATCACAGTAGAAAATTATATTTTGTACCGTGATATTATTAGCCGTTATTAATCGATTGGCAAAGTTAAGCTACTTCTGTAACTGTAGTAATACATGCTAATACTTATTAAATAGTTTATTACATTATTGGACTGTTTTATGACAATGGGACCAAACGGGATGTCTACCCTTTCAAAAAAAAAAAAGAATTTTCAAAATCGGTTTATAAATTACGAAGTTATGAGGTAACAAACATAAAAAAAAATACAATCGAATTGAGAATCTCCTCCTTTTTTTGAAGTCGGTTAAAAATTAATAAAATAAATTGTAAACACGATTTGCAACTCCTATAATAGAGAGAGACGTAGACACTCTTATTACTTAAATCGACACTATTTATAGGTTTTCTTAAAGACTTCAACTGTGAAGATTATTTGCATTTCTTTTTACTTACGGAGGAAATCGCGTTATGCAACCATAAACCATGATACGTTTGATTAGGTCGCGTTTGTAATTATCTCGCTATTACATGGCGCGGGCGGGATAACTAGTATATTTTGCATCACGCGCTTCATTCTGCATCAGGTCGTCCATCATAGGAGCCGATTCGATGCCCTCATGTTATATTATTGGACGGAGGTGCTCAAACTTTTAGAAAAAGTGTAGTCTATTAAAATTTTCTAATAATTCCAAAGTTACAAGGTGATTCAATTAAAGTACCAATTTTAGTATTTGTGTAGGTAGGTATGTATAAACGTTAACATTTTAGTGAATACATATTTATTTATATATTCTTGACTTTATTCCGTAGGTAAATATTTGTAGGTATTCAAACAGTTTAAATCTTTAGCTGTTTGACGACAAAAATCTGTTTTTAACCACCTTCAAAAAAAGGAGGAGGTTGTCAATTCGAATGTATTTTTTTAAATTTTTTTTATGTTTGTTACCTCATAACTCCGTTATTTATTAACCGATTTGGAAAATTCTTTTTTTATTTGAAAGGGTACACTTCCCGTTTGGTCCCATTGTCATCAGATCAGGATTTGATTACGTATTAGTGTACTTTGAAGTCGGTTTAAGTTTTTTGTAAAACAGTCCAATTATTTAATAACAGTTTGGGTACTTGTTAGTCTCTAAATCAACAGCTGATGATTTATTTCTCTACTCTTGAAATTAAATTACCCAAGATACCAGCCATTAATAAAATTATCAATAATCAACGTAGCAAAAACTTTGAGACGAATAGAACAAAAACAGTCAATTACAAGCCGTCGTTGTATGAGTGCGTGCGAAGACCATATTTATTATCTCGCGAGTGTGGGGAGGGAGGGTAGGGTAAGCAGGGGTAATTAAAACCGGGCCGCATGCAACTTTGCCGCGGTCACCCTTCCGATCCGAGGCCCGCTTCCTTTTATAGAAAAGTTGAGGGAACGTGACAGCTCCGCGCAACTGTTTGCATGGTATTATGGCAGTTAGCTGTTGTTTATTTATCATGCCGTTGTTGTGGAGGAAACGGCGCGGTCAGGGAACCTAGTGATCTGCGCCAATGCGGATTAACTAGCGCATGTTAGTGTCGCACCTTTTTACCCCATTAGAATAGGCAAAATGCTTTTAAGTTTTTACAAATTTCTCTGATTGAGTCAATATTTCACATATTCAGTCAATGTATTTTTAATATGTAAGTACTTATTTATTTATTTTTTTATTTATTTATTTATATTTTCATACATATTTCGTAACTTAGTACCTAAAAACCTTTTGGATTTGTGCAGGTACTGCACATTCGCCTTCACAATCCACAAAAATACTTACAAAAAATATTAAACTCGCCGTCACAATCTGTTGACGAACCCTACCAGGAGTAGAGGTCTGGACGGGTACGAGCAGCTTGAAATGAAACTCGATTTGTGCGGTGAAATAATCTTGAAACTTGTACTGCAGTATTGCCTCTTTCTGACTTGTTCATGTAAGGAGAGTGCGTAGAGAAATGAGTGCCGTATGGGCCTGACTGCGCTGTTTATATTGTAATTTTAATCTTTGCGCATGCCTATGTCAGATTTGTAAATGATTACAGTGCAATATTATTATTATTAGCAATATACAATCGGTTGCTATGGCAACGGATCAATGTTGAAAAGTGGCAATACCGTGCGAGAGCCCTATCAAAATTCTTTATTTAAAAATGCTTATATCTAATACAAAAAACAATGTAAAACTATCAATAATTATAAAATAATAAACAATAAATCATCCTAGTACATAAACAATAGCCTAAAACCTTAAAGTAAACAATATAAAATTTCTTATTCTAAACTTAGCTTATGTAAAGTAGGTATATAATATAATTATAAGATCTTTATTTACATTGGAGTGGGCAGGCATACATAGCATAATGTGTTATGTGCGGGTCGAGGGACGATAGAGGCATGTTAAAGGGTGTAGTCGTGAACAGTCTCCCCCTCGTGCGAAGATGAGTTTCTGAGCACCATATACAGAGTTT
The DNA here is from genome assembly GCA_951394255.1 of Polyploca ridens. NCBI lineage: Eukaryota > Metazoa > Arthropoda > Insecta > Lepidoptera > Drepanidae > Polyploca > Polyploca ridens. Next base: position 19,123,744 of record OX596247.1, on the reverse strand, counting down.
CACGACGTCATGCTATCTTCACTATGCGGGATGTGGGTCGTCGTAGCTGTGGTTCTAACGTCTACTACTCGAACTTTGCCATCGGGGCCTGGGTAAGTATGGGTAATCTGCCCTCTCGGCCATACTCCTCGAGGTAATGATGAATCGATGATGAACACGATGTCTCCGACTTCTGGGTTGGTGAATCCCTTGGAGTTGGCACTATACCTAGGTGTTATAGTAGGTAGGTATTCGGTGAGCCATCGATTCCAAAACAAATCAGTCAATCTTTGTACAGTTTTCCAGTTGGCTGTACCTATTAGATTTTTGTCGTCGAATGTACCCATTATCACGTTGCCACTCGATCTTCCGATTAAGAAGTGATTTGGAGTCAAACTTTCTTTGTCTTGAGGGTCTAATGAGACGTCGGTAAGTGGACGTGAGTTTATTAAGTGTTCAGCTTCCAACAATATTGTATGCAGGACTTCTTCACGTGGCTGACGAGATTTTAAGGTGGCAGATAGCGCGACCTTGACAGAGCGTACTAAGCGCTCCCAGGCTCCACCCATGTTAGGTGCCCCAGCAGGTATGAACTTCCATTTGATGCCTTTCTGTTGAGCCTTATCAGTCAGTTTTTTCAGTTCCATTTGCATGTCCTTGTTAGCGCCTACAAAGTTGGTTCCGTTATCACTGTACATTATAGATGGCGCTCCTCGCCGTGCTATCATTCGGCGGAGTGATAAGATCATACTGTCGGCAGACAGAGACGGCACTATCTCTAAGTGCACTGCGCGTGTAGTTAGGCATGTATAGAGTGCGACCCATCTTTTTTCTTGTTTGCGGCCTACTGATATGATAAGAGGGCCAAAATAGTCAACTCCGGTGCATGTGAAGGGCGGTTGATGTTGTTGTAGGCGTTCTGGTGGTAAGTCGCCCATGGGGGCCGGTATAGGTAGGTACTTGTGCGTTCTGCACCAATCGCATTCTCGCGTTATAGACTTCAGCGTGTTTCGTAGCGAAGTAATGTAGTACTTTTGGCGTATTTCATTCATAACTGTATTATGATTGGCGTGATTGTAGTCGCAGTGATATTGTTGTATAAGCAACTTTGTAATCGGGTGCTTGCCGTCTAGTACTATGGGTTCCTTGTATGTGTCACTCACACAGTCAGCTGATGATATACGAGTTTCGATTCTTATTATGTCGTTTCTGAGCGTCAATGTTAGCCTTTTTAGGCGCGAATCTTTTTCGTTAGGTACTTGGTTATTTCGTAGCGATTTTAATTCGCTCGCCCAACTTTCTTGTTGTATGGCTTTGACGAGCAGTGTCTCGGCATACTGTAGGTACTCTACGGGTAAAGGTACGGTACGGGTGGTAATCGTCGGCGCACGTTCGATAGGAGTTTGTTTACGTTTTCGTTCGTATTTTCTCCATGATTTGTCTTTGACGGTTTTCTTTATGGCGGCGACGGGTTCCGGTTTTTTCTTGACCTTGGCTTTGAATATGTCAACGCTGTGTAATAATCGTGCCGTAGCTCGTTGTAGGCGTTTCCACGAAGAAAACCTCGATACGTCGGGAATAGGTATTTCGGTCCGTCGTATGGTGGCTACGATTTTAGACTTTTCTTCGCCTGTGGTAGGTATGGAGCGGTCGCTCTTATCTTCCGGCCACTGATTAGAGTTGTATTGTAGAAATTCGGGGCCGTTGAACCAACGATGATGAATGGTAAAGTTTCTCGGGGTTGATCTGGTGGCGTCGTCGGTGACGTTTTCGTCGGTGGGTATCCACCGCCATTCTGTTGGTTTGGTTGAGTCCTCGATTTCTGCCAACTTGTGCGCGACAAATGGTTTGAATGTACGCGGATCGGCTTTTATCCATGCTAAAACGGTGCGCGAGTCTGACCAAAAACATCTCTTTGTGACTTTTGTTTGGATTTCTTTTTGAATATTGGCCGCCAGTCTGCAACCTAGGAGCGCTGCTTGCAACTCCAATCTAGGTATTGACGTGGGTTTCAGTGGTGTTACTTTAGCTTTTGCTGCTAATAATCTCACGCTGGTTTTGTTGTTTTCTGTGGTTTTCCAGTATGTAGCTGCTGCGTAGGAGCTCTCGCTCGCGTCCACGAACGTGTGCAGTTCTCCCTCTTCGCACGAGCTAGTGCACCTGGGTATGTCTAGGTGTTGCAGATGTTCCAGGCTGTCGAGCCACCTCATCCAGTCTTCCATGAGTGTGTCGGGTATGCTTTCATCCCAGTCGGTCCCAGCTCGCCAGAGTTGTTGTATAAGCTTTTTTCCTTGTATAAGGACGGGCGTGGCTAGTCCTAAGGGGTCGAACACTGACATCACCGCACTGGTGACTTCCCTTTTTGACGGTGGTCTGACTCCTTCTTTCACCTCCTGAGGAGTGTTTCGCAAGTTAAGTGTGTATTGCATTGCATCCTTTTTGACATTCCACAACATGCCTAATGTTTTCTCAGTCTGATCTTGCCCTAATGGGACCTGATCGGTTTGAGAGTTCTTCTCGAAGCTTTCAATTGCTTGTGTGTCGTTCGATGCCCATCCTCGCAGCACGAATCCGCCGGCCCGGTGGATACGATCGACTTGTTGTGCCGTGTTTTTGGCTTCGGTGACAGTTTGAAAACTTTGTAGGTAGTCATCCATATAGTGACATCTTTGGATAGCATATACAGCGTCCGGTTGTTCTTGACTGAATTCCTGGGCATTTCTGTCCTTTACATAGATAGCTGAGCATGGAGACGACGTTGCACCGAAAATTAATGACTTCATTCGGTATTCGCGGGGTTCGGAGTCTGTCTCGTTTTCTCTCCATAGAAAACGCAAGCTATCTCTGTCTTCTTCGCGCATGCCTACTCGCAAGAACATTTCTTTGATATCGGCTGCGACGGCGATCGGCCCGCCTCGAAAACGTATTAAAACGCCGAATAGTGATTGAAGTAGGTCTGGGCCAGACAATAATGCGTCGTTAAGGCTCTTTCCGTTTGTGCGCGCCGCTGCGTCAAATACTAAGCGCATTTTGCCCTTCTGTGGGTGTACGACGGCGAAATGGGGTAAATACCATGTTCGAGATGATGTCGGTTGACTCGTTGCTGGTTCCGCATATCCGCTTGCTAATAAGTTTTGAATCTGTTCAGTGTATTTTTTCCTGAAATCTTCATTTTTTGCAATTTTCTTCTCAATACCTATCAATCGTTGCATAGCGTTGGCGCGGTTGTTTGGCATCGTTTCATTATCGGTTCGCCATAATAACCCGCATTCGAATCTTCCATCGGAGAGACGTTTCGTTGTCTTATCAAGTATTGCGAGCGCTCGTTGTTCCGGGTCGCTTGCTGGCTTCTTGGGTGTTATACCCAAAGAGTCAAGGTCGAAATGTGACTTGATTAAGCATTCGATGTCCTCGTTTTTCTTTTGTAGGTGACCCACGAACGAAACTGGCTTTGGTGCTTCCGACCTGCATCCATGTAGTATCCAGCCGAGGCTAGTTAATGATGCTACCGGCTGATTGCTGTTTCCCGATTTTAACTCCCTTGTGACAATCAAGTGCCAGTTGTCTTGGCCAATCAAAATAGCTGGTTTCATCCTTTCGTATTGGATCTGATCTTGGATGTCGTAAAGGTGGACACATCCAGCGATATCGTCTTGTCGCACTGATTGCGATGTGAGGTTGAGTTCGTTGATAGTGTAGGCTCTCAAGTTTTCGTAGTTTCTAGCGAACAGGCCCTTTATACGTAGCTTGAGTTGGCGCGAGTTGTTCGTCTTCATTTGCTGTCCACTAATGCCCTCTATTGTTAAAACTTCTGTGGGTCCGTCGGCTCCTATCTCGTCGGCAACCTCGTTCAATAACAATGTTACGGTGGATCCTTCGTCGAGGAGGGCTGCCACGGTTTTAGTACCGGTAGGTCCGCATAACTCCACAGGAACGATCTTTAGGTATGCCTTTGTTGAGTTTAGGTGGTTTACAGACGCGATTTTCAGTTCTTCTTTTTCAGGTTTTTCATGAAGTAATGCATGATGTTGCCTCGTGCAATTATTTTCTCCACACGGGTTGGCTTTGCATGTTGAGTGTCTGTGGTTCGATTTCAGGCACTTGAAACACACCTTTAGTTTCTTAACAATTTCCCATCGATTTTTCACGGTTTCCTTGAGAAATTGAGGACATTTCACTAGTCCATGTTCTTTTTTACAGACGAGACATGTGATTGGTTGTTGTTTTCCTCCGGTAGTTGCGAGGACAATATCTTCTCTCTCTTTCACCGGTGTCTCGTTCAACGTAATAGCTCTCTCTCTCTCGAACTCAGAGTCGCTATCGTAGTTGTTTTCAGTTTCAGTGTCGCTCTCGCTGTCAGACTGTGCAAAGTTGGTGGTATTGACCTTCTGACTGCGTAGTGGTCGACTGCGGAATGGTTCTCTCTTTTTCTTGACGAACTCCGTAGTTGACACGTCGTATGCTTCGAATTGATCCGCAATGTTGTTGAGGAATTCTGATAGTGAAATCAGTATGGGTTCGTCTTCTTTGCTTGATCTGTACTCGTACCATCTGAATTTCACGTTCATGTTCATTTTGTCAATTATTTTTTCTGACAAATCGCTTGAGTATAAATAATCCTTGCGATTCATTTGCTTGATGACGTTGACACTATTCGCCACTGCGCTGGCAAATATGCCTATGCCCTTTATGTCGTTGGACATGGGCGGCAGCTTGTTGATAGCTGCTATCTCACTCTTTATGAGATGTGTGGGCCGACCAAATCTTCTTTCCAATGCTTCCAATATTTCCTTAGGATGCGTGTTGGTATACAGAAGCGACTTGACGGACTCTCTTGCTTGATCTTTGATAGCCCTTCGCAGTCTGGCTACATTCTCGATGTCAGAGAAATATTTTTCAGTATCTCTATAGATAGCCTTGAAAGCTATCCACTCTCTCGGGTTGCCGTCGAAATGATGCAACTCGTTTATGTACTTCGGTGCAGGAGCAGGCTTGCTTTCCTTCACGCTCTTGATCGCGCTCACGATCGCGGATGCAAGGGTTGACACGTCCCCTTTTGCCGGCATCCCATTTTTCTTGAGGTTTCCCTCGCGCTGTCGTTGAATGGATTTCTGTCGTGACTTCTCCACCCAATCCGATACGTAATCGCTGTTGTCCACGTCACTCGCATCCGATGAGTCTTCCTCGTCCTGAAGTTCGATCAATTCCAGCTTGGTCTTCGCCATTGCAACAGCCGCATCTGCCTTCTCTTTCTGGCTTCGCTCGAGTTCCAATCGTGCTTCTAATGCGGCTCTCCTTTGCGCTGAACTTGATGAAATCACCGAATTTGATGCTCTTCGTGGCCCGGTCCGATTTACCACCGTACCTTCCCTTGACACGCGTACCTCCTTGGTTTTGGACGTTCTGTCCTTCCGTGACTGCTCGGATCTCTCTGTACTTTCGGTACCCGTACCCGTGCTGTCTGTGTTCTCGGTGCTTCCACTCTGCACCGTGCTAGGAGTCTCCTTCTGAGAACTCCTCATGCTGCTCTCCGGAGCTGACTCCTCTTCCTCCCTGGACTGCGTCTTGTTTCTTCTTGCTTGACTCCTGGTGCTCATCTTCGCCTGGGGGAGATCTTCCATGCCGTCTTCCCTATTTTCCTACCTCCCTAACGTCCCTACAACCCTATCAGCCTGTTTGAGTGGTTCTTCGGAACACGCTCTCCCAGGAATGGAAACGTGCAGGATTGGAAAGGTGGGAACCGCCCGGCAGAGGGATATGAGTGAAAGTAGCGTGCTCAGGTATGGGGGGATCGTCCACACCCTCAGCCGTGCCCTCAAGAGGCCGTCTACTTCACCCACACCTTACTGGCGCGATCAGACTGTACAGTGCGCCTTGACAAAGGCACCACTGGTAGTGTCGTCCGGTCCACTACTCCCGCCAACAGGCGTTAACTCACTCTACCGTTTGTCACCGTTAGGTGGTAGACGTGAGCCGCGGCGCACCGCGTAAGAAACAAAGACGTTTGACTGTGTCCGCCACTCTTCCTCGGTGAACCCGAAGTCTCGACCGGCTGTGTTGTTCACTTGCTGCAGTGGTCACGACGATACCCGCCGTGTTGTTCACACGCTGCAGTGGTCTCGATGTACACGCCGTGTCGTCCACACGCTGCAGTAGTCTCGATGATACCCGCCGTGTAGTCTCGCCGCTGGGCACCGATTTGCGTTCGTGGCTGTGGCTTGCCCCTCGAACCCAACGTTCGCGGCCGTTGCCTGCCCCTCGAACCGCGCCAATTCCAATGCCCTTGAGAACCCACAGCTTGCACAATCTGCCCCGATCTTCCAATGTTCGTTGCTAACAAGCCCGACGAACCGAAGCGGAAGAATACCGAAGCTTCTTGCACTGATTCTTGATTTTTCTTTTTTCTATCCGACGTCGATGGACCAAACGCTGTTGACGAACCCTACCAGGAGTAGAGGTCTGGACGGGTACGAGCAGCTTGAAATGAAACTCGATTTGTGCGGTGAAATAATCTTGAAACTTGTACTGCAGTATTGCCTCTTTCTGACTTGTTCATGTAAGGAGAGTGCGTAGAGAAATGAGTGCCGTATGGGCCTGACTGCGCTGTTTATATTGTAATTTTAATCTTTGCGCATGCCTATGTCAGATTTGTAAATGATTACAGTGCAATATTATTATTATTAGCAATATACAATCGGTTGCTATGGCAACGGATCAATGTTGAAAAGTGGCAATACCGTGCGAGAGCCCTATCAAAATTCTTTATTTAAAAATGCTTATATCTAATACAAAAAACAATGTAAAACTATCAATAATTATAAAATAATAAACAATAAATCATCCTAGTACATAAACAATAGCCTAAAACCTTAAAGTAAACAATATAAAATTTCTTATTCTAAACTTAGCTTATGTAAAGTAGGTATATAATATAATTATAAGATCTTTATTTACATTGGAGTGGGCAGGCATACATAGCATAATGTGTTATGTGCGGGTCGAGGGACGATAGAGGCATGTTAAAGGGTGTAGTCGTGAACACAATCCACAAAAATACTTGCAAATACTTTAATTATTCTATTTGATAAATAATATATGTGTAAGTAATTTATAATTGTAGTTTGAAGCAACTGGATTTTTATGAATAATTCAATTGATTGCGTGGAAACATTACATTAAAAGCAAATACTATAATAAATAGGTCATACATCCAATATTTGTTAAAATAATTTTAAATAGTCATTTAGTATAATAATATAGATAATTTATGTAACAAATAAAACTATACCTACTAAATAACTTAATCTAAATAATAATAAAGTAATAACTAAAACTAAAAACTAACAAGGAAAAAAAATCAGAAAAAACTAAAAAAAAATAGTAAAAGCGGTATTATCATAATGTTTATATAGGATCATTTTTGTATCAAGAGTTTTTATTGAGCAATTACATTTGGTTATTAGGGCTTTAAAATAACTACGACTTATATAAACAATAATTATTATCTTAGTACCACTACTGATTGACATCCTGATTGTTACTGCATCACAAAAAGACAACCACTAACACAATTTTCGCACAGGCGCATCAACAGGCGCAGTCCAAGAAAAACGGTGCGTACGCGCATGCAGCTCTATAATTTAGAGCCATAAAGCGAGTTCTGCGTGATGACAGATGCATCATGGCCGCATGCGAAAATTACCAATTTTACGAGCCAAAATTACAGATGGACGCTCCAAATATTACTAGAAAATCAACTTGTCAAACAATTTTAGTATTTATTATGATGGTGGTTAGGTTCTGAAGTGAATAAGATATTTTTGTCATAATATACCTGTCGTGGGCAACAGCTGACTGATTGTTGATGAATGAATAGGACTCACTGAAGTCAGGTTAGTATTGATGTTACAATAAGTAGCCAAGATTAATTAAAAGCTATACGAAATAATTTATTAAAATAATTCGGCTAAGAGACTCGTTTACTTTAAGGGCATATGACGGTCTTTTTTCCGTTCAAGTGTGGTCAGCCGGCTGCACTTTATGTGATGAATGATGTGTGAATGTGATTCTATTAAAACTAAACTCTATCCCCCTTATTAATAAATAAGGTTTAAGTCAGTCTTGTAACACCCAGGTATTAAGATAGCCCCAGCTCTTTTTGTTTATAATGACATTAGAAAGTGACGGATATATTTAAAACCTAGGTATTACTATACTTGACATACACCTTATTTATTAATCAGGGGGTATAAGCGGTCTAGCACTGCATTTTTTAATAGTTTGGTTAGTCGACACAGCTTGATCTAGCGCTGCAAGTGCTGCAACAGTCAGTCCACTGAGCACTCGCTTCGCGCAGGCCCCGCCACGCACCCGCTGTCATCAAGTTCGACAGATTTTTGTTCGTAACGCTAAATCTAGTAATTAATAAAATATTCTTTATATTAAACATACGAAGAAAATACAACATAACCGGTCTACTAGCAAACATTGTCAATTAACCATTATGCTGTTTCAATGATGTACATCTATTGACTTTTCGTTGTTTTTGACATTCCTTGATTTTTGATTTCTATCTAAAATTTAATGGTTGCAGTATTTTTACTCAACATTCATGCACTGCGCTGTTCAGTTGCCAAGAATGTTCCATTCAAGCTTAAATTATATCTGTAACATTTTATCTTCATGCCTAAGTTATACGAACTAGTGAATTCAGTGAACAAATCAGCAAAATATTGCCAATAGTTATAAATACTGGGATCTCCAAAAGCTCTTGTCTTATCCACTAACTTATTAGAATTTACTTCAGAAACTTATCTTTATTAACTCTAATTAATGTGACATTTGAGTTTTTATTATTCGAAGCAATGATATTATAATAAAAAGAGGTAGATATCGCATTAACGCACGAAAATTGTTGCAGACAAATTCAGACAATTGTCGTAATTTTGCATAGCGGCTACATATAGCTATCTCTTTCTGTACCATACGTTCCGTATTATCTATCGCATTCACCTAATTCAACAATAACTGAACGCCGCTTAGTATGAGGGTAGCATATCTCTAGTATAATATCATTGATTCGAAGGTAATAATCTCACAGCTGCATAAAACTTCAAATGAAACGAAGATGCACCTAATTGACATAATCACAGAGTTTTGACAATCGCTGACCGAGGCAATCATGCGAACCTGTTCGAAACTGCCAATTCAATTCAGGGATCCGAAGCCAGCCAGGTACTTACGGAGTAATATACCTTTTACGATTCACGCTAAAGTCATCGACCCATCTGAAGTGCAACCTTAAAATACGGTCACACGATTAACTCGGAATCAAATCGGAGCGGGACACATGTCAGCTGGGGGCATAAACATTGTATATTACGTTCCCGTATCGGATTTTTAAAGCATAATACGTATTATTTATGATGATAATAATCCGGTATGTTTAGGTGGGGGCTTGCCTATGCGTGGCGGGGGGACGATTAAAGTTTGAGGTTTATTGGTTAAGTGTCATTGGAGTGATATAATTTCAGATTTTTTATTTTTATGATATTGTTTTTTGGTTTTGTTACGCTGAAAATAAATAAAGAAAGAAATGATTTTGATTTAATTTGATTGAAATACTCAACTACATAAAATGTTTATTTAACTAACAATCTATGTGCAATAGTATATTTTTTAAATAAAATTGTTTCTTTTAAAATTCACAGTAATATTATAATATAAAGTCGGAGACGTCGTGTTCTTCATCGATTCTTCATTACCTCGAGGAGTATGGCCAAGAGGGCAGATTACCCAAGGTATTTGTGACACAAAGGTAGGCATATAGATAGGTAGGCTTCTCATTTGATTTTATTTTTTAATCCAAATTAGCACAAAAGTACCTACATACATACCTACTTAGTTCCATTAATTGACGTATACATCGGATAATATAATTATTTATTTGTATAATAATTTATAAATAAGTAGGTACCTTACCTAGGTACCTAAGTGATTTTAAATGAATAGGTATTATAATAATTGTATCATTTTTATAAATGAATAAATGTTATATTATATCCTTTTATTTATATGTTTTAATAACTCAATTGTCTGGAAAGCTGCTACCAGCTTACGTAAACAAAATTAAAATTAAAATATTCAAACATCTGTATATTTTTTTTATTAAGTAATTGTACAAAATAAAAACAGACATTAAAAATAATATTATGATCAAGGGGATAAAGCAGTGTCTTACGTCATGGGCGGCATATTGGACCTTGAGCGTAACGAGGGACTCTAGCGAAACGAGGGAGTTATGTTGAGTCCTGAGTGAAGCGAGGGGTTCAAGCCGCTCAAGACGAAGACAGGCTTCATTCTCGAGGTGAATATCTACTCTACTTTTCATACCTTCTGCGAGATAATAAAAACCCAGGGTTACATAAATATACATTCGGACACAGCCTTGACTCCATTTGTTGTACTCCATTGATTAAAATCGTTAATAGGCATTTTCGTATTTATCTTTTGATTTTTCTGGTAGTATATTATTTATAATCCCTAAAGCATATGACATTTATTTTTAAATCGCTATAGTTTCCACCAGTTTTTTTAAACATATTTTTATGTTAAAGGCTGAACAGAACTCAAATATCTCATGTAGGATTTGTGCCTCACAACCCTTGGTTAACAATCTGCTAATAACTTGAGGTTTATGGTATGTGTGTTTTTTCTTCAAGATACGTTATTACCATTCAACTAGGATACGTTATTAACTTTAGAATTGATGTATTACTATGTAGGTAATGAAGGTATGCACAAAATACTATTGGAATAACGTAATTATTGGTATTTTTCAAATAAATAAAAATAAAACAAACGCGAACTATCAAACAGAAATACCTAATTGGTTTTTGGATGATTTTCAATAATAATTGTTACAAAAGAATTAAAAACGCACATAAACATGTAGTAAAAACTAAACAAATAACAATATCTTATTCGACGTTTTTTATTGTCGATCAAATCGCTTCTTTGTCTAAAACACTTAAACAGCCTATGCCATTAACAAATTAATAAAAAAAACTAAATAATCATCAAAAAATCACGTATCAAACGTAGGTAAAGTGATCGTAACGATATCAAGTCAGTAACGCGGGAAAAAAGGTAAAAAGCGGGTGGTGCGGTGGGCGGGGGGCGGGGCCGCGTGACGCCGCCCGCGTGCGAGCGAGACGGAGGCAGTGCACGCGTGTTGTGACTTGTGCCGGCTGCCGGTGCACGCCGCCCGCGCCTCCGCACGCCGCGCACCGCTCCGGTGCAAGGTCACGCGCCCGGTCTGTACGAGCCTTTACACTTTTTTTGCAATGTTTTGACATGACTTCCAAAGAATTCACTTTTTTCTCAACTGAGAATTTTCGGTCTAAGATCGGTCATACAAAATTCTCTACACATAGGAAGTTAAGTACTTTTGAAAGTGTATATTAAAGGGCAATGAATATAAATATTTTCAACAGGGAAAAAGTTTAGCAAGAAAATTAATATAAGAGCGCAGCTAGGATGGTATCAAAAATAATAACGTTGGATTTCTAAAAGTAGATTTTTTCACATTGATTATAGCTAAAATATAAATAAATAGCTGAACTAATTATTTACTTACCAACAGTATGCAATGAACCTTGTGGAATGAAACTCATAAAATAATGCAGCGGTGCAGTGCAAAAAAAGACTGCATCTTATCACGGTTCAGTGTCTCCATATGTAAATCGGCATTTACCGTGTTGCAAGGGTAAAAATACCGTGTTTTTAGGCAAAATTACGGTGGATCAGCTTATATTGTACCGTGTAAATTACCGTGTAATTTTTTAAAGGATACAAACAATAATATAACCTAGATACCGATTGCAGCGTCTTCTGCCGGGCTGATTTGTGAATGTAAACCATCCAGGGCGCCACCCAAACGCATACAAAAAAATCATTCAAATCGGTCCAGCCGTTTAGGAGTTCAGTGACAAACACACGTACAGTAGAATGGTCCCTGGATGGTTTAGATAGGTTAGGGTAGGGTAGCACTACGCGAACGAAGTTGCGCCGGGCAGCTGGTATATCATATAAACCTAAAAAATGGGCTAATATTCAATAAAAAGAGAGCTATATACTATGTTTTAGAGCTGACAATGTTGAAATAGAGCTAAAAGCTCTAAAAGAGTTAAGTTGGTAACACTGTTCCTGTATGTTTAAATAAGGACGTCGAATAGATTGCCGAGGTTTGGTAGTTTTTATCTATGGGTGAGTGGAGATAGAAGTTTTAATAACCCGGGATTCCCGGTAACCAAGAGCAGTGTTGCCATTACAAAATACATATGTTAAGTTCACAGAGATTCGTTTTACGCAGTATAGTGATGAAACATTAATAACGTAATTTTTTAAATACGGTGACATATGACACGGTAATACCTTATTACCTTGACGGTAGATTAAGACCAGATTACGGTGTTTCTACGGTAATTACCGTGTATATGGAGACACTGTCACGGTTGGACGTTTGATTGAGTGCGTTTAGTTCACCGCTCGGTCCGCGTGGCGCTGGCGTCGCTCGCTCGCCGCTCCGCGCGTCATTCCGGCCGCGGCGCGCGACGTAACCGCATTGCGACCCGCGCCTGCTCTCAACCGCGTAAACAAACCACGATACACGCGTCAAACGATCACATACGATACGAGACATGTTCACGTGTAGTGCCAAATATTACAAGTGTCCCGTTAACTTAGTGCCAGTTTAATCAGTGAAGTGAACACGTACTATTGTGCAAAGTATTCAGTAAGCAGAATTATTATATTTGCTCGAGCGTTCGAGACACCGTCGCGGCCCATCTGTTCAAATACGGTTGATTTGTTTAAGTTTCCTATTGATGGATTGGAAAGAGGTTCAACGACATCGTATGGTGTTTGATGTGTTAAGGAATTCGTTTCACGTATGTCGAAAACAAATAGAAGTTTAGAAAACAAAGGATATACGAGAAGCACCGGTGTGGCATTGCTTGCTTAGGTGCTCGCGGTGACAGGTGGAGTCGTGTCTTATTGTCTGTCAACACATATAATATTCATCGGAACAGAAGGTGAGCATACTTTTCTAGTCAGCTAAATGACAAAGGGAACTGCTTAGGGCTAAGTGCCAAGCTACTTGGTTCCAAGCATTGTATCACTATGCTTAGAAAACACACTTTATCTAAATGATTTTGATAGTTTTTTGCTGAGTTTTTTGGTTAGTAAGATGTAGTGGAATGTTTTATGAAGTAAAACCGAAGTTTGGTGTAGCGTGTTGATCGCTGAAAACTTCGGCACCGGTGGTTGTTTTCAGTTAGGATGCGGCGACGGCCGGCGTCGGTACTGTGCGGCTCGTACGCTTCGACCTTAACATCTAAAAGTATAAAAAACTATTTTGTATGCTTTTTAATTTTTGATTTTTAACTCAAAATTACTTATTTTTATGCCACAATGAAATTTCAGACATTTTTAATGATGAATTTGGGTTTGCTTAAGTCAATCTCAAGTAAATGTCTGGTGTTTTATATGTTTAACATATTTCTTGTGTGTGTTTGTACTATTAATTTTACACAAAATTAGGAGTTTTGCAAATTAAGAAAAATTGCTGATATTTTTTATTCCTCGGTAAGAATAAAAAAAATATATAGGTACCTACATTACTGCCTTGCTAATGCTACTGATGAGAAGAAATTTTCAATTTTCATAAAATATTATTGATTACTTTTTACACATTTTTTTAACAATGTTAATTTGTGAATGGCTGCTGTTCTATTATTGAAGTTAATTCATCATTAATAGTTACCATTTTTTTAAATGTAAATACCGAATTGTATTTTTTTTGTTAACAACATTTATTACAAGAATGAAAATACCTACTACTTTTTAAATTACGGCTAGTAGGTACCTATTTTATGATACATAATCAATTCAGTGTAATATGAATCTTCATGCCAATTATTTTCCTAATCAATTAAATCAATAAATTATTTTCGCATTATGTCAATTATTCTCATTTTTAATTATCCTCATTTTAAAAGCAAATACTCAATTCAATATCCAAGGAAAATAAATTAAAAGAAATAAACACCAGACCAAACTGAAACTTGAGAGAATCAGCAAGCCCCTGCATCTTTTGCAAAGTCCGCCATCTTTATTTTTGCAAAGCAGTGCACACACAGTCGTCATTTTAAACAGTGAAGTGCTGCGTGCCCCCTAACGTCTGCACCTCGTCTATGCGGGACGCGTCGAGGGCGGGGGGCGGAGCGACGTTAGACAAGGACGGAGAATAAACACTGACAGGAGACATTTTGAAAATTCATTATTTTTATCAGGGGACTTATTGTTACACACTTGTTTTATACGTGAAGAAGCAATTAGACCTTAGAATACAAAAGAAATGTTCACTTTTTTTGTAATTTAATGATATTTTAGATTGTTTAAATGTTAATAAATAAATAGATAAATATACAAAATAATTACGTAGATGTTGCTGGAATTACTTCCTATTTAAAAACTTGCCATTAAAATCATTATTTAAATATGAACTATGGTAGAAAATATTTAGAGCAATTCAATTTTCATTTGGAGACTTTTGTATATTTTATAAGCATTTAACAGAATAAAGTGAATATGTGTTTTGAGATCCCATAAGACTGTCTCAAAACAGAGTAAAAATAAATCTGGTTGGCACTATAGCGCGAGTGTTAAACTCGGGTAAAAGTTACTAATTTCACGCTCGAACTATTGGCGTTCACTTCCTTCGAGCGCCAAAACATCTCGCGTGGAGTTTGGTGCCTTCCAATCTTCTACATTTTAAATCTACGATATAAAAGTATAACTTTTTTATCATTTGTCCTGAATCCCAAATATGGTTTCTTAGAAATCAATTAACTACAAAAGAACTAAATATACATTCCCATTGGCATCCATTTAATTAAATTAATGTATCTATTAATTAAAATATATTTCAAAAAAACCCCTGACTGATGATTATCACATAATCTCCAACATCATAAATAGTAAAATTTTATTATTATTTTAATTTAGCAATATGAATCTTTCATGGAGTTATCGAACATTAAGAAAATGTAGGTACGTCACGTGCAGAATATTAGACCCTGAGCGTAAAGAGCGAGTTGTATAGAGTCCTGAGTGAAGCGAGGGGTTCAAGCCACCCAAGACGAAGGCAGGCTTTCGCGTGCTTTCGCCTTCGAAGTGAATACTCTACTTTTCATACCTACTGCGAGACAACCAAACACAGTCTTTTGTTTCATATTTTTTAAAATTGCGCTTTATTTTTTTCGTGTTCTGCCTTTTTGGCCAGTTAGATTTTCGAATAAACTCCCTTTGCCCATATCTAGTTTTCATACGAATTTTAACAATCCAAATTCAAATCACATTATATCCCTTGGCACAGATCCCTTGGGTTAATGCCTTGCTTTACGTTGAGATTGCATTATAATATGTAATTGGACTATGTCGAGCAGGTGGCATGAAAAAAATATTGGTTTCAATTTCAATTTGATGACTAAAAAGGAAATAATTATAAAAATTTAAATATCGAACTAAAAAATCGAGGGATTTAATATCGAAATCTACTCGAAATTTCTCAAAATTTTACTTGAAGAACGCTTTTCGTTCTTCAAGTACCTCATCATAATAGCAATAAATAATAGTTGGATACAGTCGGAGATTTATTTGTCCTATACATGATGTGACGATGGTAAATAATTACTTTGTGTTATACTAGGTACAATAAATCCATTAAAAACCTAGTAGACCAACCTGCGGAACAGGTGATTCACGTAAGAAATTTTCTGTTTTCGTTGTTTTGGCTTGCTTCAAAACTGATAAAACGTAAATATTTGCAGATGGTTTTAAATGTTTTTAAATTCTCGTCAGCATTCTATTTTAATTATTTACTACTATTTAATTGGTATTTCTTAAGGGATTGTCATCTGCATTTACCTTACACTTTTCATTGTATCCTCTAGTGTTAATTATCCTATTTAAAATTATGATCTTTTCTGTGTCCGAGTTTATGATTCAAAATTGTTTGAGAGCTCATTTCTAGTGCAGTGTTGGTACCATGAATGATATTTGAGGTTTTTTTATAAATTGGTCTGCATCAGAATATTTTATTTCTAACATACTAGTTCTTATTTTTATAGTCAAACTAGTTTTCGTGCCAATTCACCCGTGTTTCCGATCGAGGGATTAATATATTCCCAGGTTAAAAAGTATCCTATAGAAAGAAAGAAAGAAAGAAAGAAAGAAAAAATATTTATTGACCCACAAGGATAAGGTACACATATTTATATAGTGAGAGTAACATATTCTATGAACATAATCTGCGTACACACACACATGAAGAAAATACATTACATTAATTTGTTGTATGGGGTCAAAAGGTCCCTACCTCAGCATAAAGCTGCACTGCTCATAAAGCAGTACAACGCTGGTATTCTGGCAGAGCCTTAGAGTGACGACACAAACTTAAATAAGATAAGAGAAAAACATTAATATTATGAATCGAAGTCGGTATGTAACTTAAAAATAACAGTATTGTGAATAACCTACAACTTGATAAAAACAAATAATATGTATATATATAACATAAATGATAATTTTATGTTCAATAAAACAATACAGCAAGTTCAACAAAATAATCCAGTAAAATAATAATGTACCTAGTAAATTCAATAGAATAAAAATAGTGGAAATTTTAAAGGAGTGAAACAAAATAGTGTTGTGATTGGAAAATGAACAGCCTCTATCATGCTCAGCATTGAGAATTACTGTGGCAACTTTTTTTTTTTTTTTTTTTTTACGAAGGACCTACCTTCTAGCAAATTAAATATTATTTGATTTTTGCAAGCCGAGAAGTTGTTTCTTCAGTTGTTTCTTCTTTTATAGGTATTTTACAATAGTAATTTAACAATAGTTAAGCCCCGCGGTTTCAATAGAGTACCCGAAGGATATCCTACCTACCCTGCCGTTAAGTTTTCTTAAATTTTCTAATTTTCTACGCACCTCCAGAGTATAAGAAAACTTTAAAAAAAATAGATGGATGAAATCGATAAAGTCGTTCGAACTAAGATTTATAACTCATTAGACTATAGCATATGGGGTTAGTTTTCTAAAATTTTGTGACAGGCGCGGTCCATTTGATAGACGATTAGGGGTCGTCTCATTACGTGAGGTTTTAAGGCTTGTTTTTTATACTCTCCTCCCCCGCTTAGGTTTTAACACTTTTAACTAAGCTCTCATAAATGTCTGTTCTATTTCCTTCTAATTTAGAAGACTTTTACGTGAGATAAGTCAGAAGGCAGAAGATATTTCATTAATTTTATTGAGACTTCTTTACCTTTTGGCTACAATTACACATAGTATCATCTTCGATAACTTTCTATTGTCAATAATATTTCCTAATTCATCCTATAAGGGAAGACTTCCAACAAAACGGATTCAAGTAAAAGTAAGCAAGAAATAGTCTTACAGTCTCTTTGCTTGTCATTCTATGCTTATCTCCACATAAATACCAGTTGACCTTTGCAACTCCTTTCACACCTAAAGCGTGGAACATTAACAGCTAAATAGACATACAATCGTACACATTGTCTTTTACACGGAGTAAATAGCCAGATATGTCATCGCAACGATAGCAAAACAGATAGTCAGTGACTGAAATATCAGATGGCATCTGATCAAAATGAGACTGATTAACGAAGAAGTATCGCTATACAGGGCCTTTAGAGGAAAATTGTGAACAGCTAAATAATTATGCGATTACTATAATAATTTTTTATTTATTATTTAATGGAAATTATATTTTGTAGACAGTTTTTACTGATAGATCATAGAAAACAATTAGGCCCAGGATATTTCTTTATTTATTTATCTATTTTATCCAAATGCAGAAAAGTAGTTTTTGTTTTGGATCACATCAAACCTCAAAAAATAAAATTGTATTTGAGGTACAAATCTAAAAAAAAACCTAGAAAAAATCGACAGGAATATATAAAGTTTGACTCTAATACTCTAATATCGGAAGGTTGCATTAGCTGAAAAGAGCCGGAAATAAACTCAGCAATTACTCTTTTCAAACAAGCTTCTCAACTCATGCGCATGCAGCTAACAGAAGCATAAACCGTTATTCTAATTTTGAATTATTTCACAACTGCACAATTTGTAGGTTAAGTTGTAGATATAAGCTCTGCTTAGTTTGGAATCAGATGTCATGTGTGAAGTGAGAAGAACGACCCAGGATATTTCAGTATTTTAATTAAAGCAATAAAATTCTTCATGATCATGACAACAATTCTTTCATTACACAGTTATAAATAGCCCCTCAGAGACACAGTTCAACTGACAATCGTTAAAGTAACGGATACACTGTTTCCATTTAATTAAAAACCCAAAAGTAGTAGCGATAAATAATATGTTCGGAACTATCATAAATATGTCAAAAAGTATGGAATTTTATAACATAGGTAGGTAAGGCAGATGTCGCGTCATATGGCTACGATAAATTACCTCGGCGACGCTCAAATCGTCATGTTTAAATTGTCAAAAGAAACAACTTTGCATAATGGAAATTATATTCTGTAGACAGTTTTTACTGAAATTTGGACGTTAGAAAAAAAATCCCTGGATATTTCTTTATTTATTTATCTATTTTATCCAAAGGCAGGAAAGAAGTTTTACTTTTGGATTACATCGACAGTAAAATATAAAGTTTAAAAAAAACATATTTTTGACCTATTTTTCTCAACACCAAATAGGTCAAAAATATGTTTTTTATGTATATGTTGAGAAGCTTGTTTGAAAAGAGTAAAATCTGAGTTTATTGCCGGCTCTTCTCAGCAAATGCAACCGAACCGGTATTAGAGTATTAATCAGACTTTTCTTAAGTGCCTGCGAAGATCTATTTGATATGTGATTTTGTTTTTTTTTTTAAATTTGATCACAATCCCATTGTCCAAAGCCTACTTTAAGATCTTTAGCATTTGTGTTGTATAAACGATATGAGGCTCCGATTTAAATCGTAATTTTATTTTGGGGTTTTAACTAAACCTCGCCATGGTTGTTGGTAATAATAAGATCTTCTTTATTTTATTGATCAGTTCCGACTATAATAAGAAATTTGGTACCTATAAGTTTTATTTTAATTAATGAAATGAGTTTATATGTCTTACCTGAGTTAGTAAACCTCATGAAGCAAATGTCCATGCTTCATGGTAAACCTTTAAAAATTCAACGCAAATGCTTATAAACGAATGTAGTGTCATTACTCTGTCTTTTAATGTAAAGACATATTTCTTAACTTTTTTTCTTTTTTCGTTGTGCTGATACCTGTTCGATGTATTAATGATATACTTTTTAAATTAACCCTTATCATTTATTATGTGTTTAGTGTCATTACAATTGTATCTTGATGATTTTTATAAAAAAGTTAATTCGACATTTTACTCATTTATACAATTTATTCTCTCGCCTTCCAACACAGAAGTTACACTAGGTACAACATAGTGAAATCTATACTACTATAATAAAGCGGAAGAGTCTTTTTGTTTGTTTGTTTAAACGGACTAATCTCTTGAACTACCAGTCGGATTCGAAAAATTCTTTCACTAATAGGAAGCTACATTATCCCGGAGTATTATAGGCTACTTTTTATCACGGGAACGCGTGTGAAACCGCGCGAGACAGCTAGTGTTATTAATGCTTATGTAAATCTTGGAAATAAAACCAAAAATGTCACCCGAATGTACCTAGTATAAATATACTATTGTTTGTCTGGTGCCCGATTCTTGATTTGCTATTACAAAAAAAGAATTTTCTGTCAAGGATGGTAGAGCGTAGCGTTTATTCGCTCAAAGAGCAGCTCGACTGGGGAAGTACCTCCACCTTACAGAATACCACAGCCAAATAACATTATGTTGTGTTCCCGCGCGTGAGTAAAAGGTCGCCAGTGCTCATTGGGGAGGGGGGAAGGTTCGGTAACGCATGAGTGATGCTAGTACCATATGGCTACGGTAACCGCTTATCATCAGCCGTGCCGCAAGCTTGATTACCAACTTTAAAAAAAAGTACTATTATCTATTCTGTGCTTTTGGTTTGTATTGCACTAGCTCCTAGTTTCTAGAAGCCTGATCAACTTTAATCTCTTGTTGAAAGTAAAACTGACAATGACATCTGAGATATTTTTTGTTTTTTTTTTTTAATTTTACTTTAAGAAACTGGTAGTAAGTATAATATTCAATCGAACATTTTAAAGAGCATAATGTTCTTTCCCACCTTCAAGTTACCTTTGTCTTATAAATTACGATAATCACCATAAAGCTAAGTGCTCATGAGTTTGAATTTCTGTTCTAAGTACGTGACAATAATTCTTATATTTTCTTGATTTAAAGGGTGCAACCTTTACCATTGCACCACCAGTATTGAGGTCTTGATAGCCTGAGGGTGCTTTCATGGAGACAACTGCCTTATTAATATCCAGAACTGAAATACACCAACAAACCAAACCAGTGCTGCAGCTCATCACACTGCAGCATAAGCTGATAAAGGTGGTTAACCTCACTTAGCCCTTTGATTCAGCCCTTTCAGATTTGGGTCCAAATATCCTTCAATTTTTTTCTTCTGCAACTTAGTATCAAAATATACTAGTGTTGGGCGCCAAATAAATCTCATTCATTGCTGGGCCTTTCCTAATGTGTTCCAAGACATTAACTGGTGAACCTTCTGTATTATCTCTACGGTCATTGGAGCTATTTGACTTGACTATGACATAAAATTAGTTTACATTACTATGACGGAACAAATCTCCAAAAAAATCTCGACACCCTCGTAGCTCCTGGCGTGTAGGTTTAGATATTCTAACTGCCACACAGTGCTCGTTTCTTTTCCCATTTCCAATAAGCATTTTTGAGGATGAACATCTCTGTTTGATCTGAGTCTGGATGTAAATATGTATGTATAAAAGTATGTACCTTTATCAGTCAACTGGTTTCCATCGCTCTGCTTAGTTTAGGATCAGATGCCCGTGTGTGAAGAATGTCACAGAACATTTATTCGTCCAGGTTTGCTGGAACCAGATATTGGTACTTTGTGAGTTATTTAGGTCAGTTGTGGCTTGATGGGCTATGCTCTTAATCCCTTCATGGTTCATGTCTCCAGCAGTGGAGATGATGATAAATTTGAAGTAGCAAATAGCTATAAGGTACTATTTATAAGACCATGCTGTTAGCATATTATAAGGTCATATGAATAAGCACTCATCAGCTCTCCGCCGTGGTCTTCCCAAAGGATTATAGCATGGTTCTTCAAGAAGGCCAACGCGCGAGTGATATCCCTGGTGTTGCAAGCGTCTAAAGTGTACGTTTTCAGCTTACAATCAAGCATCCGTGTGCTACTTTATTAGATAGTGGTATATAAAAAACAAAATCGTTAAAAGCAATTTCCAGTTATTGACGTTTAAGGAAGAGGTGGCTTGTTGGAGTAGTTGGTGATTCAAGGTGTTTCCACAAAACAAATATCTATATCAACTATCTCACATTCGTCTATACCCAGCCGATGCGTGACTGATTTAATGACAGACTGGCAATTAGCAAACAAGATGGCCGCCTGCGCCCGCGCAACCAATGTCAATAACGCCATAAATCATTCGCCATATTTATTTCGACTGGTTAAATAATATTTATTTTTATTCACGTTTATTACTACTAGTTTTTTGGACTGGTTTAATTATTATATGGATACATTTCGATTATGCTTTTAATTGTCATTTTAACCTTATGACGTTTTTGTTAAATTTATGTCTACTGCAGGGCCTCAGTCAAAACGACTTGTTCCAATTGATAATGAATTCATAACAGAAAACGTTTCGCCTTTTTTTAAATAAAATAGCACTTAATAGAATGTGTTTTATGATACCAACACGATTATTATCATTTAGATGATGATTATTTATTGTGCTTGTAATTTATATTGGGCTATTTATATAATTTTTATGAAGTCAGCCCGTAAAAAGTGCTTTATATACGAGTATTCTTCGGCCATTAATTGGTTGCTGTCCATTAAATTTTAGTATTGAAATTTGATGAACAAGAGACATTAAGGGGCCGATCCTACAGCGAGCTATCCAGAGTTCTACGTGCGCTCTTCTTGACCGCCGCGGTCAAAGTGAGCAATGATCAAAAGCGCCGCATAGATTACAGAGAACGTGGAACGCAGAACTCTAGATCGCTCGTTGTGGCATCGGCGCTTTAGACTTAATTTGGTTTAGTAATTGCCACGTATGTTTATAGTTTTATGACACGAACTGACTGTAGATATGATCATACAGTTATGAAATAATAACTTATAGTTTCATTGTAGGTCTATGTAATTATTAATCATGGACCATGTGACTTTTACTAATACAAATTCATAAATTCGTGCTAAATGTCAAAAGTCAACGAATGTATCAACTGCGTAAATTATTATGACAACGTTACAGAAATTATAGATTTTTATGTACTTTTTACCATGGTAAAAAAACTCAACCCGTTTGACATTTGGGAAAAATACCCAAATGTATCTAAATGCGTTGGGTCGCGTCGTGTCGCGTCCTGCCGGACGTCTCTTTTTGTCTATGCCCAAAATGTCCGTCAGACTTCGATTAACATAAATACAACATTAAACTTGAGTTAATTGACACATTTCACGATTTATACGTTACGTTACAAAGAGGTGAAATCATTCGGAATTTTTAGTGCCTCAGATAACTTAGGTGTAAACCAGTTTCTGTGTCTATCGATTCTGTTGGTGTCTGTCAAAATTATGTGAGATAAGTGCTCTATGATGCCACACGCGCTTGTTCAAATTGCCGCCTAAACCAGAAGCAATTTGATCCGGATTTAAAATTCATTCGTTCATTTTCAGTAAATTCCGCTCTCTGTTGGGTTTAGGCCTCACTTTTTCTCGCCCTATTATCCGAGGTTCGGTGCAATCTTATTTTAAGTTACGTAACTTCGTATTCGACGATATTGAAACCATAGAGGTTGATTGAAACCGGGTCATTTACGTATTAAAGAGGATGCTCACTGATATGTGAAATAAAATTTCGGCTGTTGAATGTTTTCGTTACTCCTATTGAACAATAAAAAATAAACCTAACAAAAGATCTAACACGTCTGTAACAAAGAATTAAATATCTTTCATATCAAGGTTGAAAATTCAAAATTACACCCGGGCCTTTGATCAACCATCACGGTTACTGATCTTCCGAATCATATCTAAAACGCTAAAACATTGCATAATCAAAACAAAAAATCAGTTCAATCAAAATTAGCGCGTTGAAGAACCTAGAGCGGAAAAAAGAAAAACGTGGCAACACTCGCGCGCCATTGTTGGCTGGAAAAAAAAACATGGCTACCAATTTAAATCTGCGTCCATCTAATTCATTAGGCATTCTAATTTGTGCTTTAATATCATACGCAGAGATTCTAATCCGTGCTATGTGATTACTACACAAATCTTTGTGATACGACTTTGATCTCGATAGGTCGTAAATTCGTTCAATAATGTTTGTTGAATCCGATCATCTGTTTAAGAATGGCAAGTAAATGTTTGTTTTCTATCATCCGCTGGCCAAATGTTGTTCGATTTCGCTAGTTAGTGTTGTTTTGACAGTCTCAATCGGTGCGGTGCGGTAATAATGCTGTCCACACTTCATTCATGCCAGTGCCTGTGTGTGGGCCAAATTAGATCATTGTAAGTACTTGCATATGGAAAAGAATTTTTGTATGAGGAAATTATTGAATAAAAAAACGCGATACGGTTTATTTGATCGGTGGTGTAGCGTTATTTTAAAAGGTGTTTTGTTTTTGGGTATATTCAAATTAGGTTCATACAACTCTGTGTAGAATGGATACTTTTGCTATAGACCGATCACGTCATTGGTGTTAGTTCTATTCAGTTTTATTTTAGGTGTCATATTTTCCTTATTTTCCTGATTTACGACTCCACTCCGAAGTTGAATTTTAGACGATACGTTGTATCGCAAAATTACCCAATAACATCAATCCGAGCAATTTTAATTTCCCCCACCCTTCGTGGCTGAAAACTCCGAACAAGGCGTAGGTATACTCGGCGCTCACGGGACTAAATCAATATGATATGACAGTTACGGTCAATTTATGGCCCTCGGTTAATTACAAACGGGTGCGGCGTCCCCGGGGGACGGGCGGGGGAGGGGGGACAGGGGTGGTACGTCTAATGACTTGTAAAGATGCTGTTGCGAGCGCGTATGTTGCGTTCCGTGTACCGAGTGACGTATCAGTTACGGGCTGCGGGTTAGGTAGGTGTTTGACTCAAAGTCATGAGGTCTTAATAATTGTGCTTGCAGCGAGCGATGTTGGCTAGTGAAAGTCTGAGTTCATTCTTGCATAAAACAGCTAACACTGGAACTTCCCTTTTGATCAGATGGTGTTAAACTTGGTTTCACAACCCTATTCCTTATTCAAATTGAATCTGTCGATCGCAATGTAACGTACAAAAAACAGAATAAATGCTATTAAAATATTTGATTGACAACTGAGAGCGACTTGTAATCAGAGTTCAGACAACCCTGAATATTATTGTTTATTACTTCGAACCTATTCGTTCTATTTTCAAATTCAATTACGAAAATAATAATTTCAATTTGGGCCGCAACACATTAACACCTTGCCGCGCGAATTTCGACCGATTTACACACTATTACAGCGAACGAGTGTTCGCGTCACCTGTCAATCAATCATCGTATCAATCAAGCTGGAATGAATATCGGCGGTTGACGTACGATACGTACCTATGTAATGTGTGTGTGTGTGTGTGTTTCAAGCGAAATTAATGCAGCTCTTTTTACAATGTCCTATTTTTAAATTGGACGAATTTGTCGTATGCAACTGTGAGTTGTTATTGCAATATTTTAACATAATAATATACGGCAGACATATTTCACTCGGATGTATGACTTGTGTGAGTGATGTATGAAAGAATTGTGGTAACATGTGGTCACGAAAATAAAAATAATGTCGGAGAAATTTGCGAAAATAGCGTTCATGCGTTCTCATGATTTAGAGCGTAAGGTGGAATATTCGTGTCAATCAAAATCAGTTTTGCTTCGTAATGTGAGTTTTGTTTGATATACAACTGGTTTGATCTGGGCCATCTGTCGCGAGATGATTGATACTGATAAATGATTCTTCAATATGTGCAGTCTGTTGGAACGTTTAGTTTCATACTTTACAATTGTAAGACTGATTACATCCGTGGAAATTCTTAATTTTCCATATTTCAAGATTAATGAAATCAGACCTTGTTTTCCAATATAACAATTAATTTGATTAAAAGTCACCGATTATGGCCCAGTTTCAATAATTTACGGACCGGTATCGGTTAAGATTTATTAAAATTAAGACTCTTATATCTTTACTAATAATGAAGCAAAGACCTCAAAGCTTTGCATAGCAGACCTGCCCATATGGAAGTAGCTATCACAGGTAAAATTAGCTTACGAAATGATCTATAGGCCCAGTTTGGCAATAAAAATCTACCATTGGTAAGCAAAACGATTCGTTTTTGTTTATTGAAACCGGGCATAAATGACGTCCCTATTTAAATTAGTCACGCTGCAGAGGCCTTACTACGAAAAACGATACACGATAGTTCGACCATAGTTGTCAAATATTAACCAATAGAATTGCAGATAACTGACGAGACGTAAATTTTATGCAATTCTATTGGCTAATTGATTGAAAACGATGGTCGAACTATCGTGTATCGCAAAGATTTTCATATAGGCATCGTGCCTTATCGTTTTTCGTAGTAGACCCTCAGATCGTGGATTCGGTAGGATCCATCATCCACCAATTTTGTTTAATATAGGTAACAAGGACTATACTAAAAAGAGCTTACTTTTGGTCATCGAGAATGTGGTATGCTTGTGAAGAAAATGCCTGTTCACGTAATATAAACTTAGATTTAAAACCGAAGTAGGAAGATACGGTTCGGATTCTTAATTTGTTTTTAATCGCAGAAGAACATTATTACAGTCAACGTTGTTTATGAAACCAGAACGCGATTCAAAGACGCTTGTATTTTATTATGACAAATTGAACTTTTATTCAGTCTAGAAAAATGTTATGCATCATCGAGAGTTAAGTCACAGAGGAGTAAGGGATAGGTATGGGCCCCGATTCTCGCGTTCTCGCTTATTCGACGTCGATGTTTGAGATTCGGTGAAATCATAATAGCTAGAAACATGAAATCCAAAAGCTGGCCAAGTTACGTGCGGCTACTAGGTATACCACAAATGTTTGTCCTGGATGGGAATTGAACCCATCTTTGGCGTGGCAGTCATCGTATCTTACCGCCATCTGTCAATCTATCTATAAAACCTAATAACAGGGTTGATTCCTAGGACAGTGTACTCTACCGTGACGTCACATTTAGGCGTCGATCCCACAGAGAGATATCTGGAGTTCCGAGTTCTGCATTCCGTGTTGACTATTGTGCACACAGCAAGCAGTCTAGTCTTCTAGAGTTCTGCAATATTCGCTACTGATCGCACATCATACACTTTTTAACCGACTTCAAAAAAAGGAGGAGGTTCTCAATTCGAATGTTTTTTATGTTTGTTACCTCATAACTCCGTCATTTATTAACCGATTTGGAAAATTCTTTTTTTATTTGAAAGGGTACGCTTCCCGTTTGGTCCCATTGTCATCAGATCAGGATTTGATTACTTCTTAGTGTACTTTGAAGTCGGTTTAAGGTTTTTGTAAAACAGTCCAATTATTTACTTTCAAAGGCCACATATAGCTTACAGTCAACGCGGAATACAGAACTCGGAACGCGGAACTCTAGAACTCTTCTCTGTGGGATCACCGCCATAATTGGCAAAAGAAAAAATACGTGTCTAATATTTTTTGATAATGTAAAAGACGGACTGAATAGATTTTTTTTTCATCGAGCCCATTGTTTTGTTAATTTCAAGAATATTCAATCACATTTCAATATTGTAAATTCCGGCCGGCAAAAAAAAAATACAATTGTATATTAAATATAGAATGTGCATTGTAATTATATCCAATCAGTGAGCCGCGTCTGTCAGTCCGTCAATCATGTTCATACCAGACGTATGGCATTGAGTCGATCTGGATCATTGATCGATAGATCCGATCGATATGACGGCAAAAAAGTAGTTAAATTATTTGTTTTGTGATTGTAATTAATTAGTAATAAAATATTCAGATTAAAGTGTCGGTGAATGTGCTAGGTTATGTGATTAAAGATATAGGTATATCTAGTTCTATATTTAAGCTATCCATAAAAGTCTCCATTTTTTTTTTTTGTTATTATCCCCCGATATGTATGACAATGGCCCTGATTCTGTTGTTCACAACTAAACTAATTTTAATGTCACTATGTATCTTTCTAACAAAGAACATAAGAGAAGGATGTAAGAAATTTAGTCCTGTCAAATTAGTCCAATGCTTGTTTTCAATATAATTTTAGTCGCCATCTATCGCGGTTACGCCTAAATACACGCAAAATTAGACGGCACAGATTAATTTGACAACTTAAAATATGTTCTATCCTTTTTCAATCATGTTCGTAAGAAAGAGACGAGATGTGACTAAAATTAGTTTAGTGCGATTTACAACAGAATCGGCACCACTATATGTAAACATTTTGCATTCAGAACCTTATAGAACTTAACATTGGGTACTTAACTTACAAACTACCGTAAAAAAAAAAAAAAAAAAAAAAGTGTACCTAAACCTAACAACCTACAATACCTAAGCGTGATAAATAATGAAAAACCAGAAATATTCAATATAAATTATGTCGGATAATTTAAAAAAAATATTAATTAAATTTTAACTATATTTCACAAAAACAATTTGTAGAGTAATTTCTAGAAGCACATTATCTGTAGACCACATGCTCAATCTCATTTACCTACACATAATAAATACACAGCTGTATAAAATATGCTTTAACTATTAAATAATACGTTTCGTTTTTACATGTCATTATTGTACGTGTACAGCGTGTATTCACAAGTCACGTGTGGAAGGAACACGCTGTGTAGTGCTATTTAACTTGTAATTATTGCGTGTCGAATACTCCTTGCGTTCGACGAAAGGAGTTCTTACATCGTACGACACTGGTACGATACGATTTTATTTTAAATTACAGAACTTGTTGAAACTTTAATAACAATTATTATAAGTTTTTGTAATTTATTTATAAATAAATTATAAATCCACGCGATTTTACCAAAATTTTTTTTGTTGTTTTAAATTGCAGTAAGTAAGTACGATATGTCGAACTGTTCTGTCGTTTTTGAAGATCCAAACAAGATTTACATCTAACTACATTCAATTAAAGGTGAGTGATAATTAAAGACATTAGGTATTTAATTTGATAACTTTATTCATAATAAAGTTATCAAACGTTGATTAGCTAAAATTCCGAAATCTTTATCTGACAGGTGACATTTGATGATCGAAAGAGTGAGACGGGGCACACTTTTACACTCATTTAGTTAAAAAGCGATTATGAATAAGGGGGTTAGTTTAGTTTTATATACACATTTCAATTTTTTTATATAAAAATATTTTAATCAGTCACACGATGAAAATATTTACAAATAGGATAAAAATATAAAGATAAATAAATAAATAATATCCTGGGACATTCCTCACACACGGTCATCTTTACTTATTATTATTGATTATTTACAAAGGAAAAAAGAAAAAGATAACATAAATAAAATGCATTAAAATAAAATAAAAATTGAGACAGCCGTTCATAGCAAGGAAAGAGACAACAAGAACCGGACAACCTAGAATATAACTGTACCTACTTCGTACTCCACTAATTGTCGTTTTCTATAAAATATACTTAACTAGTTAATTGTAGAAAGCAATTTGTAAGCAGCTAACGCATTGTAAATTCCTACCTAATTGTACGTAACTGATGTAGATACTATATCAAAAAACATAAATAACGTGACGAATCCGATACGACAAAAAAATCTTTACCACTAAACGTCTACAGTCTTTGTTACTGTTGTCGATTTGGTAAAATGTTTTATCGAGCATCGACATGCAGAAATAATAATTGCATTGTTAACCTTTCGCGCCATGCAAATATCCATGCAGTGATGTCACGGTGTGAACTGTCAATGGATTATCAACGATATATAAATGTTAGTAAGTGACAGTTTGGATTGTTTTATTTTTATCATGATTAGTTTGATCATTATTTTAGACGTTTGAAAAATGAAATGTGTTAGCTTGAGGTAGCTTTGTAATTTTGCAATTCTGTGTAAGGAATTAGTAAAATTGTGTTTTAAAATGTTACACAGCCTAAAACTATCCTCAATAATCTGTATAAAAATAATTATAATTAGACTGATATTTTCAAAATCTTTGTTGGAGTTCATGGCGGGCAGAATAAATGAAAGTTTGGTCGCACACGCCTTCGTTGTCGTTGCCATTATTTCGCTTAATGTGGACCCGCCATTAGATTATTTTCAGGTCAGAATTTCTTATGGTGCTACGCGAAGCGAGCACGAGCCAAGCCTCGAACGAATGACTCGTTCGTTGTTCGCGTAGTGTGGACGGACTTACGAGCCTCGAACGAGCATTCGTCTCGCGCTCGACTTCGTTCCGCTCGATTAAAAGTTTTTTCACAAGCACAGGGATTCGCATCACGCTCGTTGAACGCTCGTTAAGTACGTTCACACTTGACATCGAGAAACGAATGAATTCTGCAGTGCTATTCTGTAAAGTTCATTTGCAATATCACTTCTGAATCCGCGATGAGCTTAGAGTTTCATATTCTTAAAATCGGTGAGTTCGACACTAGCGCCACCGAAGTGAGATGAACTACTACAGGTGAGTATTTTACCGTTTTTCAATAGGATTTGGTATTCTGAAACATAATTCACTCGCCAAATCAAGTTGCGAGGTGAGTTGTGAGATGACTTTCGAGATGATTTACCTTTTACAGAATAGCATAGCTATTCGTTCGTGGCTCGGCTCGTGTTTGTTTCGCGTAACATGGACGCACCATTAGGTAATTCTTATTCAGTATCCTAAGTATTTTCAGTGTTTACGTCTTGAAGATTTTACACCGACCAATTCCAATGTTTTGACAAATGGCGCCACATTTTGATTGACATAATGATGTAAAAGTGTTTGTTTACATTCGGTTACATCTTCTTGATTACAATCTAAATTCAAAAGCATTTGTTCGAATCATAACAATTGTCAAAATGTAATGATAGTTGTGATTTGTTTACAATTAGATAATAGATGCCATTTCTAAACTAATTTCGTAGATTTTTGTAATGTCGACTAGTTTACTGAATTTGACATGGATCTCATGAAATACTGCTGAATTTCGTTGAATCGCGGTCGACAGGAAAATTAACTATTTTCGAATGATGGACAGTGAAATTTCAATATCGTTACATGAAATAAAATCAATACATACCCCTACCATAGTTCACATTCACGAAAATGGGCAATGGTATTTTTAAATCGACTTCAAAATAAAAAGTAATTTAAAAAAAAAAATCGTCGTCCAAATACACTAAAAGGTATGAAATAACTCTAACCTGACACTGATTGAAGTCAGCGAAAGACTACTTTTTATAGTGATTATTCATCATAAGTCAAAAACTACGGTACCTATATAAAAGACTAGCCTTTCCCCGCGGTTTCACCCTCGTTCCCGGGATAAAAAAGAGGCGTGAAGACGTAACAAACAAACAAACTCACTTTCGCATTTTTGATATTAGTTAGGATAATAAAAATCTGTTTTGGAATGTACAAATAAAAACCTTTCATATGATATCCCATTTAAGGTCCACGATTCGGCCTTTTTGCTAAGAAAATGAAAATATTAAAAAAAAAACAGGTTGGTTAAGCAATATTAAAAACTATCCACAAATCAATAGCACAGTCAAGTGGTTGCTGAAATATATCGGAGAATTAGCTGAAACATATATAGAGAGTGAGAAAGAGGGAACTGATGGAGTGAAAAAATAAGGGATGCGTTTTCTCTTCTGTGTTTCGTAAACTTAAAAAGTTACTGTAAAATGAAACTTAACCCTAATAAATTCTCGATTGGACCCAATTATATTTTTGTGCCTTTTGCGGTCGAGACCATGGGGCCGTGGGGTTCGAAGCTCGCCGTCTTGCTCGTACCTTGTCATCAAAATTGATCGAGACCTCCGGAGACCAGCGGGCGGGGAGCTTTTTCCGCCAACGCGTCAGCTAGGCTATCCAAAGAGGAAACGCTGCCAGCCTTCTGGGAACCCTGCCGTTAATCGGAAGCAGCGGCAGGCTTGAGGAAATTTTCTATATATAGATTGTATTTTGTACATATTTGTTGTAAATAAATATGTTATGTTATGTTACCCTAATAAACAATTAAAATAAAAGTATCTTGGTATCGTAAACCCATGGTAGCTCCTCGATTGGTATGGAATCCTGTCGGTGTTTCATAAAATATCAGCCGTCAATCAGCCGCGCTAACATGGCTATTGGCGGTGTATACGCAATTTGGCTGCTTAATAGTTTATTATACGCTAATACAATGGCTGCTTTACCCACGTGTCTGCGATGTTTTGTTTTAAATGTTATAAAATGAACTTATTAAATAAAAAGAAAATATAGAATTCTAGTTGCATTTTCAGATGTTATAAAATTCAATTCATGTTTATCTTACAAATATTATAATGCTGAAGAGTATGTTTGTTTAACGTGCTTATCTCAGGTACTCGGTTAGTCGGGTTGAAAATTATATTTTTGCATTAGATAGACCGTTTATTAGGGTCACGAATTCAAATTTAACAATGTCGAAAATATTATCCCACCAAAAACATTTTTATGTAAAATGTTGCCAAGACATATGGCTCGCACTGTCAAAAAGTTATCAGATCTCATGTAGAGCCAATCTTATAACTCTACATGCACTTACTCTACAAGCCCTAACTTCACAAACTCTACACACCGTAGTCAAAATATGGGCTTGGCCAGATCAGGATTTGATTACTTCTTAGTGTACTTTGATGTCGGTTTAAGATTTTTGTAAAACAGTCCAATTATTGTAAGTTACTATTGATTTTCTTTTTTTGTGTTTGAAATTTCCAAGTTTTTTAATTTTTTTGTTGATTGTGTACTAATACAAGCTTACTTACCAAATTTCAGCCTTCTCGGACTTCAGGAAGTACCCTGTGAGTTTTGATGATCATCAGTGAGTCAGTGACGAAATCGGGGTTTTAAAGATATCAATAAAATCTAAAGTATAAGAGCTATGTTATTGAAACTAAGTTCACTATTGACATCATATCCTGAGAATTTTGTTTATCTGGTGTAATCCAAACCCAAGTTATGAGGTTTAAAAAAAACGACACAAAAAGATATACAAAAATGTAACGCACGAAAATGTTTCCATTTTCATTTTTGTTTTATACCTATTTTGTATTTGTTCTACACGTTAAAAAATGGCGAAGAATATTGCATATTGCAATTACTATTTATAAATAATTCTCATAGTTTCTTATGTCAAAGTTTCAAATTAAATTCTACCTTTAAAAAAATTGCATTTATATCGTATCTTCACATAGTAGGTGCAAAATAAATTTTATATTTAGTTCAACAGCATCGTATTTTTAAAAGCTTTTATTTAACTTGCAATGTATGTATGTATGTTTGTTCGGGTGGAATCTTGCAAGTCGAATTTCACCTACTTCCAGTCGTCGGATTGACTTGATATTTGGTATACATTAGTATATTGGATGACAATGCAAGTACAGTCAACAAAAAGTACAGTCACTCAAAAAAAGCTTGTATAAAAAATATTTTTCTTAACAACGAACTTATTACATATCAAACAATGGGCTCGTTCTAATAATAACTGCAATACATTTATTTAGTAAATTACTTTTTATCCGAAACAGTATTTTCATCGTGGCAACACTTTGTAACAATTTAAAAAATTACTTACATATTACGTACCTTTGTAATTGCGATTATTAAGTTCCTTTTATTACAATTATAATGATAATGGTAAATACGAATGTTTTACAATTTATCACTTGGAAGGTGAACGTGGAGGAATGCATTAATCGTCACAGGAGTCCAACAAGTTGACAAAATGGCCGACTCGACCTCTGAGCCGGCACTTACGCACCTTTCAACTGATAGCAAGCCATGTGATGCGCTGGTAGGGTTGCCAATTTGCCGAAAATAAGGCTTAAAATTAAAATGTTATGTTTTCTGTAATTACCTATAACAGCCGGGGATTAAAATATTATATAAGTATGCTACTGGACAGATGGATATGTATTAAATCTGTACATATAGATAAGAGTTGGATTTAATTGTAAATAAACTACTTAAATATAATTTTGAAATATTATACCTATGATACTTTTTGCATTATTTGTCGGCTCGGTACATATAAACTTGCACGTATATTAAATCGTTTTTAGTCTGTATGAGAATAACGTAAGGGTCTCCACCGCTTCGTCGTCGAGATCCCGTCTTGCCGTACCAAGCGTTTCGCTTATACGCACGGCCAAGTTGTGGAATGCTCTCCCAGACAACGTGTTTCCAGACAATTATAACATGGGTCTATTCAAGGCCAGAGTGAACAGGCATCTTATGGGTACGCACGGTCCACCCTAGACTACATCTTCGCTTACCATCAGGCGGGATTGCGGTCAAGCGCACGCCTATTAAATATTAAAAAAAAAAACCGATGTATTATCACACTATCACGCTTATATTATAATTGCAAAAGTAGCTCTTTTGTCCTGGGAACATGGGAGAAGCCGCGGGGAACGGCTAGTACCTAGTAATATAAATGTTTGTATATCAATTGAACTCAATCATGGACATAAATAGATAGAGTTTGTAACAAAACCTGTCTAGTTAACAAATGTTAAATTAAAGTAATAATATTTTTTTTCGGAAATTTGGCAACCCTACATGATTCGCTAAGAAACCCAAGTCAACATTTTACAAGTACACACTAAATAACTAGTTATTTACTCGTGATAAAGTCATGCAATATCTAGTGGGTCCAAGTGCCAAGTCCTAGTGGGTCCAAAATGCTTATGATATAGGTACGTCACTTAATTAATTGTGTTTCCCGACTCTTACGATCTAGGAATTATCAAAGTCAGAGTGAATAGGTTTCTTAATATGTTACATCTTAGGCTTCGTCATCATCCTTTATGGGCGGGTCAGTAGCCAAACGCAAGCCCATTGAATAAAAAAAAAAGAATTTTCATTTTTAAATAATTACCAGTAACTCCATGCTCTTTATGATATTCATATATTTGATAGTGTTGAAGGGATTTAATAAACAATACTACCTATAAAAAAATGTAAAAAAATAATAAAAAAAGTAAGTAAAATAAAAAGTAAGTACCTAAGTAGTAATAGTAAGTAAGTATGTAAAATGTTTTTTTTATTTATATTCTCCCCTTTAAACCGTAACTACGCAAAGCTTTGAATTAAACATCACAATAACAGCAATGATTATTTACTCGATATATTTGTATCGATATTATGCAAATATATTTGTCATAATTTTAATATCCGTTATCGATATCCATCGCTCGCTCACCGGCAAATATGTAAATATTATAATATAAATTATTGACTAATAGTTAATTCAATGATTTACTTAGTTTAGATTAGTGAAACAAACGCGGTGAAAAACTATGGTGATTTTAAATGATATACTATCTATTAAGTTGAATTTTGTATTAATAACCCGAAGTTAGTTTTCTAAGAAATTTTTTTGCTTAAAGAGCAGCCCGAACTGGGGAAGTACCCTCCACTTTACAGAACACCGCAGCCAAGTAACAATGTTGTGTTCCTGCGGGTGAGTAAGGTTGCCAGACCTCATTGGGGAGGGGTGCAGGGTCGGTGATGCGTGAGTGATGCCCCGGGTGTTGCAAGTCAGCCAGTAACCTTTACGAAAGTTCAGAAAGCCATTGTTTATAAAAATTACAGAACCAATTCTTTATGGCTTCATAAAATTTCCGCAAACTACGAAGTGACGGATAATTCGTTCCCGGAACCGTGACACTATTCTACACCCCTACACTACTGATAGCAAACAAACAGCTGTTTCAACCCCCGGCACTTTACAACCCTCTACAGTCGCCCTTGTGCCGGCGCCGCGCGGTGACTCAGCGCATTCCACCGCGTCTGTACATCTGTAGTGGCTGAGGTGCGAGTTTGTTATTAGGTGGGAAATTGGATTGTTTTACAGTTATTTGGAATTTAATAGAAATCAAATATTTGTTAAGGGATTTTAGTTAACGGTTTGTGTTATTTAATCGAATATATTCTGCATTGGAAAAAAAATTGCCAATACAATCAGGTTGTCCAAAAAATAATAATTGAAAAATGTAACTTTGCTGAGTTTCTTGCCTGTTCTTCTCAGTTGAAGGCCGACTTACGAACTAGTGGTATCTTCAGTAGCTTTGATATTCATAAGTGCCCTACTAGGGCCTAAATTAAATAAATGGCTTTGACTTTAGAACAAAACTTTTGTTACATTATTACTTATATGAAGTTATCAATAATTCATAAATTAAATGTGCGTGAACTAAATTACTTTTTCTTAAGGCTTATGAAACATTTTATATTAACATCCAAAAAATAGTTAACAAAATCTCGCAAAAAATTATAAGAATCCATCTCTCACAAAATCACAGTACCTCAAAAAGGCGTCGTCACGTCACGTCAATAGGTGTCTAAGTACGAACAGAATGGATCAACTCACCACTCTGTAATACATCACTGGAGGCCTATTCTGGGGCCCATTCTGAGGCCCATTTTCCACGGCGATCCCTTTTGCTCGCTGCAAACAACATCATTTGTTATTCGATTCAATGTTATTTTTTCTTGAAATTGATGAAAGAGTGTTAATAAAATCGCACTCCATACCTTTTTGTCGATCATCGTCACTTAACGCCAGCTTGTGTAGGGTGACAAGGGTGCTGGGAAATGTAGGACAGTTTTCAGTAACTAATCTGTAGTCCGGGATTGTTTGCAGCGTTTAGATTCACCAAACTTGAGATGTTTTGATGTGGAATATTTTTTCATTTTTTTTTTGTATAATTGATACACTAACTGTTAACTTTTAAGATTATTTATAAAACTTCAACCGTTTTAACATATTTAATTGAAGCTTATATTTTTTTTATTTAATTAAATAGTCACCTTATTTACATATTTCTTTATTAAAATATAGTAAAAATCTATCATTTTGGTAAACATCGATCTAAATTAGATATAATAAATCGGTTCAAATGTTCCATTTTGATTATAAATATTGCATCCAAATTTTAATCTTTAATCGATTCAGTAGCATTCAGAATCATTATGTATATTATGTTTAAAATTTATACACCGTTTACATTTCCATAGCTTATTTACTTTTAAGATAGATCACCTCATTAAATTTAATTTCCAAAATCAATTTAAATTATTTTTACATAAAATATTTTTAATTTCTAAATTGACAATATTTTCAACTGATTCAACTCATGCCATGACCATGACGATGATGAATGCTAAATACGAATTTGAATTTTGCATGCTTTCGAAATAGAATAATTTGTAATTTGTATGCTAATAAAATTATTAGCATACAAATTACAAATCCATAATCCTAATCCTAACTATTATAAATGCGAAAGTGAGTTTGTTTGTTTGTTAAGACTTCACGCCTCATATACTCAACGGATCATCATGAAATTTGGCATGCAGATAGCCTATGGTATGGAGAAGGACATAGGTTACTTTTTATACCGGGTACGCGGGTGAAACCGCGGGGGACAGCTAGTTTGTGTAATAATTAAGCTTGACATCTTTCATAGCAATTCTCAGAAACTAAGAGCGTAAACTATAACCAATTAAACAACTATACTTTTATTAGTTAACAAATTACGTTGATCCAATTTTTTTCACTTAAATAAAAACATAATAATTTTCATCGTCTTCCAATAAATCTGACCGCATGGTCACACTAGCGCTCAACAGGGTCGGCGCTTACAGTTGGCAAGTCACGCTCGGTGTTCAAAACATCCCGCGTCCCTACCCCTCTGTTGTGAGATGTGACAACCCTATTGTACACCTGGAATCACAGTTTTGTCACATTTGAGTGTTGATTTTTGGATGAACCTGACGTTTGACTGTTGAAGTATCATATAAAGAACGTCTTGAGAGCAAGAGCCTATTACAGGGTATCCCATTATGCTTGCGTATTTTACTTTCTAAAAAAAGAGAAAAAATAACCAATATAATCAGAATGTCCAAATAATATATAAAAAAAAAAAACTAGTTTCTTGCCAGTTCTTCTCAGTTGAACTGGTGGTAGCTTCAGTAACTTTGACCTTCATAAGTGCCCTTATTTTTTTATTTGTATAGTCCTTTGTGTATATGATGTGGCCGAAGGTGGTAAGCACACAAAGCCTAGAAGGAACTAGCTCTCAAGTGAAGCTGTCGGACGGAACACACCGATACACCGATAGGTATTTGGCGTCATACTTTCAACTTGAGGGTGGAAAGCCACATGGTCCAGGTTAAGTACCATATGTTTATCCGTGGTCCAAGCTGCCCCTTTACCAATTCTACAAAATCAAAATTTTACGATATAGGTACCTGTATTTTGTGATTGATGAATTAGCCTTCATATTTCTTTATTATTTATCAATAGTTCGATAGTGAACGCACAAAATATCGTTTAGTACAATTACTACACAAAAATACAAAGAATTGTGTCCATCACACAGCTGTTCATGTTCACCCTGTTATGTGAGAATGAAAGAATTCATAATAACTTCACTGTTTCTCCATTATCCATTATTATATAGTTTCTTGCCGGAGTCTTCTCAGTTCAAGTTGTATTTGGAACCGGTGTAGAGCCATTTGTTAACGTTCATAAGTGCCTTATCAGGGCCTAAATTGAATAAATGCTTTTTGAATTTGAATTTGAATATACTTATTTTGAAGCGCTCGTAATGTAGCATGATTAGCCGTTCTTAATCGATCGGCAAGTTAAGCTACCACTGTCGTGGTCGGTATCTGGATGGGTACCGCCTAGTGATATTTTAAATCGAGCGTTTCCGTGCTTCGGAAGGCATGTAAAGC
The DNA here is from genome assembly GCA_951394255.1 of Polyploca ridens. Lineage (NCBI taxonomy): Eukaryota > Metazoa > Arthropoda > Insecta > Lepidoptera > Drepanidae > Polyploca > Polyploca ridens. The sequence goes on along the minus strand of OX596247.1, from coordinate 19,085,510 downwards.
CGTTGGTCCCGGTTATCACTTAATTGTGATAGTGGTTAAGCTAGGTGGATGCCTCCTAGGCGGCTTGAAAAATTTCTACAGTAGGTTGACCACTAGCCTAGCTCCATCAATCTGCAGTGGGCACGCGTGGTGGAGTATTGCCCATTCCCTTTCACCCTCATTTGTGCAAGGAGGCCTGTGCTCAGCAGTGGGACATTATAGGCTGATGATGTGATGATGATGATGATGATACTTATTTCTAGTGAAGTGGCTTTCCGTGAAGGAAAACATCGTGAGGTTTCTAAAGCAGGAACATTTCTTTTGGTTTTGATTTCATCAGGGTCGGCAACGCACGAGTGATACGCCTGGTGTTGCAAGCGTCCATAGGCTGGTAACTGCTTACCATCAGGCGGGTCGTATGCGTGATTGCCACCTTAGTGGTACCTATAAAAAAAAAGAGACTTTGCCTGATTGGCTATGGTATTAGGTTTTCAAGTTGAAAATCTGTCGCCAAGTTCCGTGTATCCTGGCATAGCCAGTTCTATTCTAGGCTTGGTGTGCTTACCACATACGGCCACATGGTCGCTTACCACAGGTAGATTGTGGACAGAACACAAGCCTACCACCTTGCTTAATATCCTAAGCGCGTCTCTTCGTAATTACAATACTTATATATCAATATTATGGAGTCTACAGAACCTAAAAAAACAATGATCAATAGAAATATATCACTTGAATGCTTTATTGTAATTCGCAACTCATGGTCGGGGTCGCAAACAAAAGTATTAATTATAAAAAAAAACTTGGAAATGAATAATAGCAATTAATGCGATCAATGGGGAATCATCAGGATCGCTCACGATGATTGACATGCGATGACACAATGATTTTTATTTATATTATTATTATTTACGTATCCTTTCGACTGGTTTGGGAGTTTCATTGTTCGATCGCGCTAATCTCAAGAAGTACCGGTCTGATAATGATGAGATATTTTACGGTAAACTAACTTATAGGGGTGAATCCGTGGGTACATATCTAATTTTAAATAAATAATACTTAATTTATAACACATGGTTGATTTCAAACATCCTTCTTCTGGAGCAAGAACTTTTAGATGCAGTAGTGGAACTAAAATAGGCTTTTAAACCCAAAGTCATCGTTCTAGGAAGTCATGAAAGCCAAAGAATCACTTACACGGTTGTGTTACAATTTTATACTCATTCTGACGGATGGTTTTCAATCCAAAACTTGTTTTAATATCACCATCAGCCTATACTGTCCCACTGATGAGCACAGGCCTCCTGTATACAAATAAGGGTGAATGGGAATTAATGGGCAATACTCTACCACGCGTGCCCATGCGGATTGGTGGAGGTAGACTAGTGGTCAACCTACTGTTGGAATTTTTCAAGCCGCCTAGGAGGTATCCATCTAGCTTAACGACTATCACAATTAAGTGATAACCGGGACCAACGGCTTTACGTGCCTTCCGAAGCACGGAAACGCTCGATTTGAATTACCAATGGGCAGTCACCCATCCAGGTACCAACCACGACAGGCGTAGCTTAACTTTGCCGATCGATTAAGAACGGCTAATCATGCTACACCACGAGCGCTTTAGTATATTGTTTAATATATTGTATAGTGTTTTAGTATATTGCCCTTAATTATACAGATAATATGAGTCAGTAACTTAGAACCAGCCTAATTCTTGTTCACGGCATATTTCAAACGATTTGCAGTGTCGATGTAATTTCATCCTTTTCTCTATTTCGACCATTTTATTGCAACTACCAATGAATCAATTTTTCATGCAAATTACTATCCACAGATTAATTACAATCTGTCAGGCATATTGGCGGGTATCATTGCACTATCGAACCCCGGGGTGGGTAAATAAAAACGCAATGTCATGACGTTTCGATCATTCTAATTCCTTTGAGACGACAGCGCTTGTCCGTGGCCTGTGACGGCAAACACCGACTGGCTGTTGCACTTGGGGCTTGGGAATTTGCACCTTTCAGAAGGATATAAAAGAATAGTAAATTATGGAAATGTTATTGATTTACTCTAACTTAAAATTTGATTGGTATGATGTTCAATTAAAAATATCAAAATTATAATGTTTATGATCACTAGTTCCCCCCACATTAAAATAAGTAAATGTTAATGATTTTTTACCGTCATGTTTTTAAATCTTTAATTCGATAAATTATTAGCATAACATTACTCATTACCAAAATAAACATTCACCGCACCTTACACGCACACTTTAGCTTTAAAGCAACAGCATCCAATCAGTTGGCTCCAAGTGGAGCTCATCGCTAGCAATGACAAGCACGCCGACAAAGCATCCGACAGACCATACAACCGATCACTTCTAATTGTGTGATTTGATACGAAAACGCTTTGTTAAACGCAAAGAAATCTCTATCGCGACCTAATCGATTGGTACAACAAATTTATCTTTTGTGAGCGCCGATGGCTCGTTCCACGATTTTCTGTGGCTCTAATTAAATAGAACGAAATAGAATCGAGCGGTTCATTTAAAAATTTCCGATAAAATTTCACGTTTAGAGAATCGATTGCCGTTGTTCGATTGTTGCAATCGATTGTTTTGGCGATAATGTTAATTGCGATGTTGCTGGAATGTTTGTTGTCATTGTGACAGATGTTTGATTGCAAAGTCAACTCATAGCTTAAGGAAAATTTACGAAAAACTCTGGCTTAATGACCCTCGTGATTTTTTCTCATAATATCTGCAATTAATGAAGTGTGTTTCCAAACATTCCCATCCTAAGATCAATAAGCAACCTGAGGGTCTACTAAGAAAAACGATACACGATAGTCCGACCATCATTGTCAAATATTAACCAATAGAATTGCAGCAAAACTGAAGAGACGTAAATTTTATGCAATTCTATTGGCAAATTGATTGACAACGATGATCGGTCTATCGTGTTACGTTTTTCGTAGTAGGGGCTCTGGTGCGCGGATGATCCGCAGACGTCTCAAACGCATCCGCACCGTATGCGCGGACGCATTCATGCGTCACGCAAAGCGCGTACTATTTACGTTCCCATGATTTATTAACAGTTATTTTAACCCAACATCTTATTTGTACATAAATCCAACAGAAAACGCGTTTGACCTGTGATACGAAATGCTCTGTATTGTGTCAGGTACAGGTAACAGACATGTTTTCACGTCAGTCAAAAATGATTATTGTGCTAGAAATAAGCAGCTATTTCAACATGAATTAGGTACGTTAATAGACATTGCTGCAAATCGTCAGCCAATAAACTATCTATTGGGAATGTGAGATCACTGAGCAGTTTCGTTACAAACAGCTTTATTGACCCAGAATTATTCCTGGCTTAGCCCCGAGAACAAGATCAAGAAGAGTCTAAAATGGAGTAGTATTATCTCAGCAGTGAGACTGTTTCTTTGACTTCACTCAATAAGTAAAACGAGTCTCGTAAATCGATCATTATAATTCATAGCATTTTTACGATTCGCTGCCGGCACGACGAAAATTAATTAAATCCGCAATTTCGATGTACAATCAACTTTAACTTTAATTAGTCATGTGTACTACGTCACAAGATGACTTATGGTATATTGAAAAACGTTTTTCGATACATGATGTCGTAAATTAAGCAAAGTAAACAACCGGCGGTCTTTGAGAATAGAATAATTAATGTTTGAACTGAGATGGTTTATTTACAACGACTTTTAGTGAACGCTTTACGGATTACAACGCAAGTGTGAGCGGGCGATGGTTATGATTATTAATTTATGATCGTTATTTAGTTTATCCGCTGGCAAAGATAAGTATGTCCGCGGGATATTACATCAGATGATTTGGCTAGTATGTATACCAGGCATATTTTGAGCGACACGCAACTTCATGGATCAGAAAAATGTCTAAAAAATATTTAGGGAAAAAAATCTAAGACATCTTGGTCGTTCATCTATAAATAGAGTGTAGATGCCAGGGAAGGGTTAATATTTCAGAAATCTTTGGTTTAATTGAATGATGAAGAACAGTTTTGGAAGATGGCGAGGTCTCGTGATTTGAACTTTACCTAACTTTAAAAGCATACTAAAAATCGTATTAATTTTTGCTATAACTCGTCTGTTAACGCAATTAGCAGAACTTATGCAAGTAAATTGTCTTGATGGTTGTCTCGATATAATATATGTTGAACAGTAAATCGATTCGAGCGCATTTGATGTGTTTATGAGTCGGGATTTACTCGATTGTTGCGTGAGTATTGATAATAAAAGGGCAATGTAGACGTGGGAAGGATTAGAGTGGATCAGAAACAATTGTTATTGATATTTGAATTATTTAGTTACAAGAATATGCTATATAAGTTACACGAAAGATTTTATATGGTCCTTTCAGTAATTAGAAAAATCTAAAGCTAATTTTGTTTTAATGTGTTTAAAGACTTTCAAGGCATTGAAAATGTTCTGTTCAATCTAAAAATCCTTACTAATATTATAAACACGAAAGATTGTTTGTATGGATTTTTATTACTCTTTTACGCAAAAACTACTGAACGGATTTGGATGAAATTTGGCACACAGATAGAATATGTTCTGGATTTAGAAATGGGATATTTTTTATCCCGGGAAAACATACGATTCCTCGGGAATGCGGGTGAAACCGCGCGGGACAGCTAGTAATACATAAATTGTGTATTCAATAATCACGTAGTCGTTATGCAATCAAAAAAGCATAAAGAAATTATGAAAAGATTAAATATTTTCTTTCTTCACCGAATTTTTGGTCAGTTCTGTTTTTACTTAGGTCTAAGATGTTGATTGATAGTTTCGCATATCGTTCTCTCGGATAATCGATTATAAATCTAATCGATTAAAAATGTTACTAATATACAATAATCCCACGCTTTTTAATAGTCCACAAATCGAGCGTAACTGATTTTATTATTCTATGGTTTTAACTTGATTTAGAGAAGTCATAATTTTTAGGTAGAGCAATTAACCTAAAGTATTATAGTATTTGAGTCAGCCATTTTATAAAGGGCCTGCGAAGGTCTATTTAAATAGATAGAATAGACTTGAATAAATAATGTTGAATTTTGAATAAGGTATCTTTTGACCTGCATTTTAATCCAAGGGAGTCTTTGTTGGTCATAATAAGAACTAGCACCTGACTAATTAAGGTAACTTATTTTTCATTGGGTTTTTCTAAAACGCACACACTTTTATATGCAATAAAATATGTGCTACCATTTCGAAGACTTCAAAACAGTAACTAATTAATTACGCAGATTAAAGTTCCTATACATCGTGATTTTGAAGTCTGTATAATTTTTTTCCAAAAAATATTTTTTAATTTCTGTTTTCTTATGTTTATAATTAACACTAGTGTAAGAATAAAAAAAAAAGTCGGAAAAATTCGCGCACTTACAAACTTCCAGGGGAATTCAACCTGCCTTTTTTGATGGTTGTTAAAATATTCTTCATTCCCGCGATCTCTCAGTCCATCGATTGAAGGCGTTATTTGCAGTATGTTATTGCGAGATAGAAGGAATTAATCAATTGGGGATCGTTTCAGGATGCAATTGCGTACGAACAATTTATTGTCCGGTCCCGTTATTAATGGATATTATTCTTTATTTATAGCATCTGTGGAGTTAGATGGAAAAGTGTTGTAAGACAGAATTATTTGTTGAACTAATTTTATGGTGGAAATGGCTGTCTCAAAATAAAAATTGTTTAGTTCATCATCATCATAATCAGCCTATAATGTCCCACTGCTGAGCACAGGCCTCCTTTCACAAATGAGGGTGAAAGGGAATGGGCAATACTCCACCACGCGTGCCCACTGCGGATCAGTGGAGGTAGGCTAGTGGTCAATCTACTGTTGGAATATTTTAAGCCGCCCAGAATGCCTCCAGCTAGCTTAACGACTATCACAATTAAGTGATAACCGGGACCAACGGCTTTACGTGCCTTCCGGAAACGCTCGATTTGAAATACCACTAGGCGGTCACCCATCCAGGTACCGACCACGACGGTGATAGCTTAACTTTGCCGATCGATTAAGAACGGCTAATCATGCTACACCACGAGCGCTTCTAGTTTAGTTAATTATTTTCATTAAAATATGTGTTTTATACCACTAAGCAAACGAAACTAACATCTAAGTAATAGTAGAGATAAACACTACAGTTGTATAACAGTGTAAATATGCTATAAGTACATAATATTTATGACTATCTTCTCCTTCTTTCAGATTTGGATGGTGTGACAGTTATGGCGTAAAAGGTGGACCAACGTAAGTTGTTTAAGCATTAATGTAGCTTTTAAATAAGCTTAGGTTATTTACTGGTGCTACAAGAATGAAGTTTTCTAACATTTCTTATTTAGTCTATATTTCCTCCATAAATCATTAGCACAATATTTCCAATTACAACGAACGTTAATATAAATCATATATCACCTAACACGAAAACCGCTATTCGTAGCAAAGTTTCCTCGAAAACTAATAATATGCCCACTTCGCTTTCTACCGCGCGTCAGCGTCAGGCAGCGCCGAGTGACGCGTGCGCAGCTTTCCGACCGACGCGTCGTCAATTGCTGACAGTGAGGAAGTAAGCGGGGATTATGTGTGGCTAGAGGCAAAGGCGATGGATATTGTAATGTCGACTGTTCAAGAGGCTTGGAATAAGATGATAATTTTGTTATTTTTTAGTTTGTTGTTTAGTATTTGAAGAAAGAAATAAGTTTAATTCATGACAACACATGACACAAGGCCTGAGTCGCTACCACACTCAAACTAAAAATCTGTTTCCAAACACCTAACGGAGCATTTCGGCAAACCTAAAATCATATAATATATGATATAAAATAAGAAATCATAGTTAAAAATCAGTTAGTGAAAAAGGCGAGAAAAAAATCAGCAATCATCTTATTTCAAGTCCTAATATATTTTATCGCACCCTTCGAAAATTATTTAAAACAATTAGGAATATCCAAAGAAGGAATCTTAAATAGTTTTATTTTAGACGATAGGTGAGAGATAGACATCTGTACAATAAAAAAATCTTCAAAAAATGACACAAACGAACATATTCGTTTTAATACTCATATGTAAGCTGCCAGCAGGAGCAGCTAATTTGTTTGTGACCTTATTCATTCCCTAACAGAAACCTTTGTGAAATCAAAATCGAATTGAAGATGATGTGATTTGAACCCAAGTTTGGAAACCAAGAATCTTTCATCATCAGCTTCTGATCTTTAAAACTCTGCAATGATTACACAAATGATGTCAACTGTCATCGTCGTTTGAACCAAACTGTGGCGAGTATAACAATGATGGACAATCAATAATGCGTCGAGCACCGGTTAGCGCTAATTTGAACTGTTCATGCGCGGGCGCAGGCGTGTGCGCATATCAATGATGGCGGGCGATGCGTGCGGGCGCCCCCGCTCCCGATGATACACTTGTACCTCGTAAATAGTTGTATGTCGCCTCGAACAAGTGTCGTGGAGAACGTGCAAGGTAATTGAACTACAGAAGTTGATTTTGTTATTGAAGAACTGAAATGTGTCGACCTTGATAGGGAAATTTTGAAAACTAGATACTATTATTGACAGCTCACAATCGGCAATCTGAAAATTGTAAACGTGATCATGACACCGATATTTACGAATACTGTTCATAATCTTAGTAACAGATAATTATCCGACGCCAGCCATGATATTGTTCTTGTTGATAAATAAAACGCAGGACCTTATGGATTTAGATTCTCTATTACATCTGTATCTAATGGTTACCAAATCAATTTACTTGAAGATTCAGAGCCAATTCTCAAATCCAGTCAAGGTGAACTTGAGTAGCCGCGATCAAATCATTTGATTAAAGACAACATTAATCCGTTTCAATGTTTTAGCTGGCAATTGAAGCTAGATTGCGAAAGGTGTGCTGGTGCGATGAAGATCAAGACCTTAATTACTGGTGCACTATTTACATGTCGAAATACTTGGTAGTAACTAACGAAGTAAGAATAACTTGGTCCTGAGTGAATGTCAGTGGTATATTTGACATTTTGCTAGTGATGTTGAGACTGTGAATTCATTTTTTCCGCGTAAAATTGTCGGGATGTGTTAGTAATAAATTGCGTAGGTATTAGATTAATTATACTCTTTAGTTTCAAATATTGTTTCGTCTGTATATTAAATATGAATAGGTTTTTATTATATTTGCATGCATTTAGTTACCCCCTTTTCTTTTGGTTTAGACGTTATTCATTCATCGGATATGAATTATGACAAATTGTATATCATTGCCAAGAACAGCACCATATCTACACTAATCTTGGTTTGCTACAAATAGGCCCGTCCCAGTCGTCTATTATTAGTAAAGCGACAACACTAACAACAACAGTTCCCATGATATAAATCATAAAATACAAGGATCTAATTCCTGTGTAGCGCGACATGCACTGGAATAGGCCCGCAGGCACGTCGCGGCGCATGTCACTTGAATAATTGAGCGTGTTTGTCCGGGAATGCGTCTCCGAATGTCCCGTGTCCCGTGTCGCGGTCGACGCGGGACGGTCAATGACGGGTTACATTTGTACATCCGTGGCTGTGACCTAAGACGTGGGACACACGTGACATAAGACAAGGACATCGATGTCTGCTTGTTAATGGATAGGTCTTGTCACAACGTTTGTAGTGCTTGAGGCTATTTCGGAAATGTTACCGTGGGATTACGTTTAAAAGGTAACAAATGATTTCTGTAGAAACGTTGTAGTAGATGTATTTAGGGATCATGACGACGTATAAAGATATAGGACTAATTGACCCAATAAATAAATCGAAATAGTAGTTTCGATGATTCTCGTTACGAATAAGCCATCATTAATTATCCAGGTTAATAACAAAAATAAACGAAAGGCAAACAGCGAGCACAACCAGGAAACAACCGTGAGCCATGAGCAAAATCGCGACAATAAATCAACAATGATTTAGCGTCACATCAAAAGGGAGTCAGCGTAAAATTCACGTAACGCTACGATCACAACTGACTTTACGACTCTTTACCGAGAACCGTACGACGGACGAAACACTGTCTTATAAATCAATTTAATCTCCGCACCAAAGACAATTGGAACACTCGACCATTTAAAACAAACAGTCGAGATTCGCACTTAAAATTTGCTATGGCTAAGTTGATTTTCAATCGTTGAAGTATTGGCTGTTTTGTCATAAGCTTAAGAGGCATGAATCAAAACAGGCGACGTCGCAAGTACACAGTTTGTATAAATGTCTAATACAGTACTAAGGCGTGTAATTGTTAGTTGACTTTTACAGTCCACCGGCTAATGTCGTGTCGGTAAATCAAATATTACATAATGGTACAAATAGGTCGATTGGTATGCTGGATGCGACCAAGATGGTATTTAAGCTTGAAATTATAGTTAGGTTAGTAAGTTCGATGATTTGATTTGAGTTGGTTATTTATTGAACTATGAGGGCAATGATTTTAAAATTAATATTTTAAATACAAACTTCCTTTTTATTTTTATATTAAAACGAATTTGGTCATTTACGTTGATGATATTATCTCTTTAAGATCTGACAACAACGGTAAAAATTAAAATTCAAAGTGCTGTCAACTTAAGCATAATTTAAATTGATTAATAGTGTAATAATCGTTAATCAAACTAATGATCGTTGAATAATGAGTTTTATTAGATGCATCGCAACCGTTATTGAATCATCTATTGTTCTCAATGTCATTAATTATGCAGTCTTTTTCATGTTTCCAATAATATCTGTCGACGTTGTTTATCATAGTGTCTTAGAGATTCTTAATTTTCAATTCAAATAGTTATTCCAAACCCTTAACAGAATTCTTTGGCTTAGTCCTGGGGGCTAAGCCAAAGAATTCATTATTTTTTAAATCAAATACTTGAAAATATATTTTGAAAAAAAAAAAAAAACTCTGACACTAATGGAAATTGCAATATACCTAATATTGCCAATGTGTTGCTGATTTTTACAAATTCAGGGCAACTGGCCCACTCTTGCAAGTGCCGGACGGCACCGCTTGTTGCTTGGCAACAGATTTTCAACATGTGAGTCGTAGACCGGCAGGTGAGGGCTACGAAGTATCCTGATCCTCACGAACTTTTAATTTACCGAAACCTCAAGCACAGTGTCGGATTCGAACCTTTGTCGCGACCTGAATGCGAAGTAGAAATGAATACACACTTTTCTTAGAGACGCTGCATTGAAATTTGCCTGCTCAGTCTATTTTCATTTACCAAATAGACCCAGACAACGAGAATTTAAATAAATGATTTTGTCTGGATATTTGTAATTATTTAGTAGGCTCATTTTGCTCTCTGCCCTTAATATCTAAATATTGCTGTGGTGATCGATTAACCTAGACACGGTATCTAAATCTAATCTGAATTGTGGTTCAGTCTCGACACAAAAATATACCGTCTGTCGGTCACAATTTCAATGAAAATCGATCCACAGTTCTTATTTTCTATTAGTTATTATCTGGACTTTATAGTTAGTTACATGTTTGTAACTAAAATTTCTTATTTTGGTTTGTGCGATGGTATTCTTTTTCACTGTCATTTATTGCTTAAAAATCAGAGATGTTTTGAAGTTCACTTAATTTCAAATCCTTCCTCTAGCAAAACGTAAATAAATAAGGTCGATCCCACAACAAAATTTCAATACACAAAATTGGAAATCTACAAAGAGGAGCTGAGATTTGACCCCCCATTGTAGGGGCTCAGGGAGATGACAAAGAAAGCGTTAATCGCCCACGGATAGGTATACGCAGATTTGAATCCGTCCATTGTCCTCCATTGTCCAGGGTTGATGCGAAAACGCAAGGAAACTCATTATTGGGAGATCCACTCCGGATTTTGTGATTGTACAACGCACTATGATGGTAAACCGCAGCGTTTTTAACACCATTCTTGTTAATGAAAATATTTCTAGTGTGTATAGGCATGTGTTTGACCAAAATCTCACCATGGTAAGTGATGATGTGGCCGAAGGTGGTAAGCACACAAATCCTAGAAGGAACTGGCACTCAAGTGCAACTGTCGGAACACACCGATAGGTGCTTGCTATGTTTTTCTCACGATGTTTTCCTTCACTGAAAGCTCAAGCTCATTGTAGGATTCGAACCCGGGACCTTCGTCTCGGTATACGACGTCACTACCACTGAGCTATCATTGCCTTAAAAATGTGATTGGCCATAATGTTGACACAGTCTAATAATATTTTCTTCCTAAGGGCCCTAGTTATCAGCTAGCTAAAGTATTGGCACAGAATATATAATGTGGTATTTACTTGACTGGCACGTTTCAGCATAATTAACTTAAGTAACTCACGCAATATGTAAATATCAATTTAATTATTAGCCAATCGGTCAGTGACGCTTAATCGTTTTTTTTCTTTAAATTAATAGCTGTTTTCGTTATTCAATATTTTAAGCTTATTGGCTTTTAACGCCGTTGTTTTCTCGACCTAGTGCGTGACCGTTCAAATCTCGATTTACATGTTCCGTCTCGCTCGCACGATCTCATTGAAGTGTTACCGAAGATGATCAGATAATGAGCTCCGGAGTTGTTCGTTTTGTCTATTGTTTGTCTGTTTGACGTGGCCATTGAAATTTTAGTGATTCGATGACGGTAAAGATTTGTTCGCGGATGGTTTTTATGATTCTTTTTCTCTTTTGATTATTTCTCCATTAGTTCTGTTAGCTTTTCGTAGTGTTGATTACTGTTATATTACTTTAAGCCAATTGTTGATTACGATTATTTAATTTCATCATCTAAAAAGATTACTCCATTTTCCTTTTTAGGGTTCCTACCCCAAAGGGTGCCAAATGGGGTCCTATTCATAAGACTCCGCTGTCTGTCCATCCGTCCGTCTGTCTGTCAGCGGGCTGTATTTCATGAACCGTAATAGGTAGACATTTGAAATTTACACAGAATGTGAATTTCTATTGCCGCTATAACAACAAATAATTAAAATAAAATAAAATTAAGAATTAAACATACAAGAAACAATTGTTAACCTACTTGATTGTTACCATTTTTTTTCAATTTATTACGCCATGTTCTTGTTGGTTTTCAATTCTTATATTTGCTAAAATATTTCGCTATTACATTGTCCTATTTAATTTAACTTGTCATAAAATAATAAACGAACAAAATAATTACTACGTCGCTCTACCATCATAAAATCAAAATGTCAATCAAATAAAATTTCAATAATACAAACAAGTTATTGTTGCCATGTAATTAGGAATTACTTTGCCAGTGTCGAGTTATATCATAAGATTGATTTCTACTCTAAAGGGTTTCTTCTGAAGTTTTCTTCGATACGTTCAAGGAGGGTTCCGAACCTTCGGTGAGCGAGTCAGACTAAGACATGGCCGGTTTTTTATTGTAGGCTTGTGTTTGATGACATGTTATATAAGTGATGATTTAACCTAAAGTGAGAAGTATACAGTCTAGAAGGAACTGGCACTCAAGAGCAGCCCCCAACAATTGTATATCAACATAAAAATGGTATTTCAACTTTTGAATTAATCAACAACTTTTTCATAAAAGATCTTCCACAAAAAAAAACCTTGCTGAGTTTCTTGCCGGAGTCTTCTCAGTTTAAGTGTATTCCGAACCGGTGGTAAATTCAACTGTGTGTACCAATTTAACGTTCATAAGTGCCTTACTAAGGCTTAAACTGAATAAATGACTTTTTGATTTTGATTTCATATGCGAAGCAAAAACGGCCTCAGGAATAAAAGATGGGACCATAATGGAATTGAAGTGGGTGGGAAGAAGTCTTCAGCATCAAATACTTCTGCTAACTGCTTACTTCGGCATGAATCCTGGCCTCTCACCCACCATTACAATTCGTTTGCCCAATTCCCAAATCCCTTAAAGTGGTCGGAACTAAAGCAATTAAACGTTTTTCCTTGAGTCTGATTGTTTCATGCGCTCAATCAAGTCAAGCTGGTATAATTAGAAGTCGTAAATAACGTCTCGGCAATCGTTCATTATATTCTAATTAATTACTTCACTTAAGGTGGGCATACACGACCCTGATGCTTGGATTTGAATGTCACGACGGATTTTACAAAAAAATGGTACAGATTGACCACTTATCAAATAAGCGAATATATAATGTAAGTGATTAATAATCGAGAAAAAGAATCAGAACTTTTAATGTAGTTTCAAAAATAGATTGTGTTAATGGAAAATTTATTATTTCATAGAACTTTACAAAGTCATTTGTTTTAATCTCCACTCAATATGACACTTTGATTTTCGTTCGATAATACATACGTAGGTACAGTAGTACCCAATTAATATGGCTTACCGATGTACCTGCGTAGAAGATACATTTTCAAAGCGCGGGAAACGCTATTGGTCGGCATCTGCCGCCATGTTAGCGCGCGCCGTGCGGAGGGACGTGACTTGCGGGTGAGACGGAACTAACAGCTGCAGTGTATTATAAACCTTATAGTAGTGATCTAAGGTTTAAGGTGTAAGTTTTAAGCATTCTTTCGTTAATCTTCGGGGCCATACTTTCTTTTTTGTGCGAACGAAGATTCACGACGCGCCATATAAGTTGGGTAATACTGTACATCAGTCGTAAGATTTGGAAATGTAGAGTTTTATGTCCATTTCATACGTGGATAAGTAGCATGGATGGATGGATAGCATATAAGTAGGCTGCCAAATACATATTTTTGACAGGCCAAGTCGCGATTCTACATTACGCGCGCAGGTTGTGGGTTCGATTCCCACACAGGACATGTATTTGTTTGCATGAACATGTCTGTATGTCCTGTGTCTGGGTGTAATCATGTATATTAAGTATGTATTTACAAACAAAAAGTAGTATATGTATTATATCAGTTATCTGGTTTCCACAGTACAAGCTCCGCTTGGTTTGGGCTTGGTGTATGAGGAATGCCCTAGGATATTAATTAATTTATTATTTATTTCTTTATACACCTCGATGAGTTTTATATAAAAGTAACTAACATTAAACTAAACACGTACTAACTAATTATCTAACAACAACACATTTTAATGTGTATACATACAAAACTCATAAATAAAAAGAAAATACTAAAATAAAATATAAAAAGCCGAGTCCACACTGTCACGTCGTACGATGCACATCTAATATCGGCGGGCGCAGTGATATCCCGCGATATGGACGTGTGACGTATCACGTCGCAACGCAACGCAACGTCGGTAGACGTCGTACGTCGCGTCGCAACGTCAACGCGACACATCTAATAATGCCGCGACGTCACATGCAGTTTTCATACGGAGTTTGCTTGAGAAAAGTTAAAGTTAGTTATACGTGGTGGGTTTAAAATTACTTTAGTTGTATGAAATGGACTTGAACGTTACATACATACGCACACTTGCACATAATATTGATAAAATAGCTTTGTTTTAATGGACACATTTCCGAACATCAATCCATCTAAGTATGATCGTAATCGGATGAATTAAATATTACATTATATATAGAAATATCCAGGTAAATAATTAAAATTGAAAAAGTCTTTATTAAAAATGTGTTAAGTAGTGTAAACACAATCAAAAGCTTTATCAATTTGATAAGCAGTACAAGGGATTACGGTAGGCGACGTCATGTTATATCAAATAGTTTATTGCCGGTTTGTTCGGTAAAAGTACTTTCATGTTTGCCTTGAGGCATAAGCGAAGAGCGGCGGTCGAAACTTAAACATTCAAAGAATATACAAGGTGTTTCGTACATATATGATACCTCCTTAGCCCCCCAAAAAAAATCTTAGGCTCATGGATTTTTTAAATATTTTTTTATGTTTATTGTTGAAACATCCTAAATGTGAGCATTTAAACATGAATAAAACAATACCCCCAATATAAAAAAAGACCAAAACCATATTTATTAGAGGCAACGTAACACTCCTCGAACTCCTCGTTTAATCGGTAATCGCCATCGCTGTAACTCGTGACTCGGCCCGCGTCGCCACTGGTGCGGAGTCCGCCGACGCAACGCCCGTGCATTTAGGAGCGGTGTACACGGCCATTATTAGCTAACCTGACATTTCTAATATCTTCATACAGTGCGCTGAACTTATCAAAATTGTGGGCGAAAACAACTACCTATTGTAAATGATCTTTGTTTATGCTGACGGTATTATTGGTTTTGCTTTAGTTTTAGTTGTTTTATGGTTTTAAAATATGTTTATTTCCCTATAGGTTACTTTGTAGTACCTTTACGCTTGGTTGGCTATCTGTCGAGAACTTAGGTCTTCCGGCAGTTGCACTTGAGATCCTGTTGATTTCCAGGCTTTAGATAAATTTTAAAAGAATACATATCCTTTGAAGTTCCTGTAAATAATACTTAGTCTTTGCATAAAAAAATTACAACAAAACATTAAAACGTCTCATAAAAAATACAATGGCAAACTTATTCCCGCCACAATTATTAGCCTATATATTATTTACTTTTCCCCATCTAACCTTTTCACTATTACATAAAACACTTAAAAAGAATCACTTTGTTCACTTACGTTTTTGTGCAGAAGTGTCGGGAGTGGGCGACGGGCGCGGCGCGGTGCCGGTGGTCTGGCCAACATTTACATTTCAGCACACGCGATGTCTCCCGCTAAAATGCTAAATGCTAAAAGATGCGCATTTGTGTACCCAGCCTTACATCAAGGGCGCGCTTTTATGGTGAATTTGTTATAGAGATAATAATATATTTAATTGACTGATTTGAATATCTTTTTTGGACTTTTATTAAGTAAGATCGTGAAATTAAGTTCAACTTTTTTTGACTTAAATCTTACAATGGAAACTAAAGTTAAAAAGTGGTATTCAACTTGAAATATTTTTCTCAACGGAATGACCGAATTCATTATAGAAACAAACTCGTGATCTTTGCTGCAGCATCTTATTTTTATCTACTATGGTGTGTTTGCCCACAATCTCACCATTAGTTGATGATATGGACGAAGGTGGAGACACAATAATTTGGAGTCGGCACAATACAGGGTGTTGTTTTGGTCGGCGACAAGCGACCCAGGAGCGGTAGTACAAAATATATATTCCCCAAAAATGGACTTAATTCCATTAAATACTGTAAATATGTTGAGAAATACCTTATCCAATTTGAAATAAAATTACCGCAAAGTATGGTCACTCGGCACGTGCACAGACTAGAGCTAGGCACAAGCCGCCATCGCCCCACCCCTTTACTCCCTCGTACTCCCGTTGAGTATTATGTCTACACTTTAGCTTATTACATGATTTTCAAAAAAAAAAAAATTTATTTTTTTTATTTAAAAAAAATAAAGTATTTTTTTAATATTTTTTTTAGCACCGGTATCATTTGTATTATCGACCCTGAGTCGCTTGTCGATGACCAAAACAACGACCTGTACAGCATGCTTCTACCATTATGTGCTGCCACGTTGATATCATCTCAATTCGAATTATGTGGTGTTTCAGCTACGTTGTTTCTAGTAAATCCCCGCGTATCGATCTACTGAGCTTCATATAACTGATAGCAAAGTACTTGTAGATTGATTTGCATAGGAGTCTGCTATCTAGCGAAGCGTAGCATTATAAAGAAACCTGGCAAATAAATAGATTATTTCTTAAATTATACCTGACTTCGTTAAGATCACGTCAGCTAATTTAGTATCTGAGCGCAATTATAATTAAGGCGTCGGACCTCACACAACCTTAATTAACAACTGTCGATTTCAAACAAACAAAAAACATACAAGTTCGATTCAGAGGCGGCGTTGATAACGCGACGCGGTAGATAGCGTTCCGTGCGTTTGGGCCCTTAATGAAGCTATGCAAATTGTGTGCGCCCACGCATGAGCGGCACGTTTGATTTTCGCTTGATGCGCGGTGATTGGTCGCTACCGGTTTTCACTTCAATTGATTTTTATCCATGATAATGGACAGTAAGAATGGTTGTAAAATACTTGCAACCATTTTTATAGCCTTTTAGTGCTAGTGCATCTTGATCTGATAACTAAATATTTGTATAAGCATTTCCAATATGTTACAATCCAATCATTGGATAGATCTTGAAATTTCCATTAATTACGTAAATTTTTCGGTATTTCAAAGAATCGCTAGATTTCTCATAACTGCTCTGGACATTTGATATGTAAGGCGCCGATCCCACAGAAAGAGTTCTTGAGTTCCGCGTTCCGAGTTCTGCATTCCGTGTTGACTATTGTGTACACAGCAAGCAGTCTAGAGTTCTTCAATATTCGCTACTGATCACACATCATACACTTTTTTTACTTTCAAAGGCGCGACATAGCCTACAATCAACGCGGAATGCAGAACTCAGAATTCTAGAACTCTTTTCAGTGGGATCGGCGCCTTAACATTCAATAAATTATTTCTTGTCGCAAGTTTCGCTCATGTCAGCAAAAGATTAGGATTCATTCAGTGTAACATTTAATATTTCCGATAAATCCCAAACGGTCAGTTCCGATCTCGCGATTATTTCTTCATGACATGAGCACAACCCGTCCGCTCCGAATATCGATTGTATCATATCAAATCGATTGTCGTTCATATCGATACAGGTACGAGGCCGTCTCCAAGCTACTCTGGATTTGAAATGCAATTTCATTCTTAGATACGATATGTCTGTTTGATTCGATAGATTGTTTCGTAAATATATTTGAGGGAATTTTAAATTAATTTGATTGTCGGTGTTTAAAAGCGCATATTGTCTCAAATTTTCAAGAATGTAGTCTCAGATTACTTTTACAATATAAAATAATATAATCACGCCGGAATCAAACATCACGCTAATATCAATTAAAGTATGGAATGTCGACCAACGCAAGGGAGTGTCGAAGTGGTGGCCAAGAGATCAAGTCGATATCCCGTCAGAAAATCGGCTAAACAAAAAAGGCAAAGGCAAACAAACAGCCTATTCAGTAGTTGTCATCATTCATATCCAAAGGGAGATTTCGCTACGCGAAACGAGCATACGCGGAGTATGAATTCCTGTAGCGTAGAAGGTCTTACGAGCCTCGAACGAACGTTGAGCTCGCGCTCGCGCTCGACTCCGCCAATTGTCAGTTTATTGATGAACACATGGGTTTGCATCGCGCTCGTGTTATAGACTCGTTGTAGACGCATCTTTATTCATAGCCTACTGAAAGTAGCTAAACTAGTTCCCAAAAGCAGCCAAAAACAAAAGTGGCAACTTTTGTCACTTCCGTAGTATATAGTTTCAAAGTGTAGGCTCTTGTCCTGAATATCTAAGCTAAATCCGACTAGCCTTAGATTGTCCTACATAACACTTCAGGTCACAAACTTCAAGTCCTGAAGAAACTAGGTCAAGGCAACTATCTTCAACATAGTTCTGCGGCGGCAAATATTTTCCTAACTGGTCGGAGCTATAAAACAATCGAAGAAGTAAGATTGTTGCATTGTTTTGGATGGACCTACAATTCTTGATCCATTGAATTATAGGTTTTTGAGATGACTTTATTGTTCATCTTCAAAATAATGTTTTTGTAATATTCCATCTAAGATCGTATAAGTGACCCCTGAAGAGCTTGTACAAATTAATAGAAATATAGTAGAAACCCCTTTTAAAGAATTATTATGATTATCTCTAAGCCGTCTTCTATAATTGCTTTATTTAGACTGCTGCTAACTCCCAAGCTCACTAATGGACGCTCATCCAGTCTGCACACAAATGGCACACAAACTTCTCCGCCGAACGGCGACGCTTTCATTAAACTCATACCTTTTTTCGCCTTTTTCGTGATAAAGTGTGCATATTCAGGGAATCGAGCGGCTGCACCACCCTGCTGTCAAGACGCAGGCGTAGATATGGACAACTACGCCTGTAGTCGGCTGGGGTACGCGTGCGTTCGCGTTTTGTACGGATTATACTGGTACTAAGTTAGTTTGTAGTTTTTATATGGTGAAGTTTTTATATTTTGTAGTTACTGATTTATTGGCGTTTTCATTTCACCTTAAGCCTAAAAGCTTGTACTTTCATCCAACGTAATGTTTGACTGCCAAAAAAGAGAGATCATCAGAGCCGTCGGTTATCAGTCGGTAAATTCCGCTGATCACTCGCGGCCGCTTCGCTAGGTCGTCATTCATGATTTCGCATATCATAAAACTTGTTCCAGGAGTATACTTCTTGTGAAAAAATCTTACAAGTTTGTGAAAAATGAGTTAGTTATTTAGAATCTCCAATATATTTGCAAGCCTGGTATCTAAATGTTTTCTTTACTTTTACAATTTATAGGTACGTTAGATATGGCCAAAGTTCAGGTAAAATTTGTGCTAAAACGCTGTTTTTCGGAGGCTTTTACTGAATTTGTTTCACACTTTTTTTAGTGCACAAGATACTAATTTGTTCAAAACATCTAACGAAAAATGTTTAACAACGCCATAATAAGTACAGAGTTTTTGTATGAAAACTATATCGTGATGACTGCTCTTAATTTTTATTCAATTTATTGTTTAACTTTACATTAGATTTGTTTCATTCTGAATTTTAGTTATTAATCATAAGAGCCAAGCAGCTTATGTATTCGCCGTTGCATTATTAACAGAATATCGCAGAATGTCTCCAACCTGCAGCCTACAAACGCAAACGCCTGACTCCAGCCCTCTTTCCCTCGTGTGCAAAGGCCGGATATGAAGATAGCGTTTGGAAAAACGACTAGTCTCGTCCTCCGCCGTTGACTGAGATGAGTTATATGTTGTTCTTGCCACTTTTTTGTTGCGTTTTGTCGAGTTCCGTTTTTTGTCACCTTTTGTGTTGGATTGTGTATTGAGCTCAGATGTTTGAGCGTCGATTGATTTGGTTCTATGTTTGTTGCTCGAAATGAGTTCTTAAACGTATGTTTAAAGTATGTCTTAGCTTATTATATAAATATCTTATATGATACGAAGGATTCATAATTTCTAATAAACTATTCACTACTTAGCTAATCATGCAATATGTATTCATACCTTTTAAGATAATTTTAGGTACTTAATATGAAGGTAAAGTGAAATTTATATGCAGACGGGTGACTAAGTTTTCACTGGTCATTTAATTTCAAACTGTCAGAGCTCATCCCCAAGCACTTAAAGATGCATAATAAACTTAATATAAAAGCATTTAGCAACCACAGAAACTCTTATGTGACTACTTCACCGCGAGCATTCACCGATACCTATATTTATATATCCAATTAAAAATTATGTGGAAAATATAAAATTCATACATATAAAACTGGGATCGGCATACATCGTGGCACTAAGCGTGTGATGGGAATAAAACCAAACGTTCCTCTATACCGGGGTTCTGTATATAAAGGTCTAAGTTATGCGACGGTGTCAACACCACGCATTATCTCTTTCATTGCTATAAAAAATTTATTGTCGCATAATTTCTGTGTGTGCGTGTGTGTTAGCATGTCTGACCAATCAGACGTTACTGTCAGCCGCTGACATTAGCCGCTAAGTTATGATTGAGCCGCTGGCTTGCCATCGCAGTATTTTAGCTTACAGATAAAATCACACGGTGTTTTACTGCTTTAATATTGTTTTCTTTTATTGCGGATTTGTTGCAGAACTCTGAAATTTTAGACTGCAACATTTATTATTATATTGTATTAAATTTAGACTAAATTGTTATCGTTGATAATTAAGTTTATTGATAAATAAATCTACTAAATAAATGGTCAAATAAATAACGTCACCTTGCTGTCATTGTCAAACAATTTAACGTTATTTAGGTAACCACTTAATCAGCTTATTAGTTAAATAACGTTTTATGAGTAAGGGCGATATGTTTTGTTCGTCGTATCGGAAAAGCTAAATATGGTAAAATATTTCCATTCAAACTAAGTTTTATTTTACTATAAATAAAACTACTATTTCTCCAGTCTTCCTTTTAATGCTAATCAAAATACCGTATAAAAATAACTTTAGTACCAATTT
This sequence comes from Polyploca ridens, assembly GCA_951394255.1. Lineage (NCBI taxonomy): Eukaryota > Metazoa > Arthropoda > Insecta > Lepidoptera > Drepanidae > Polyploca > Polyploca ridens. Next base: position 19,064,493 of record OX596247.1, on the reverse strand, counting down.
TATGTAAAAGTTTTACTATACATTGACGTGCAAGCATTACTCTACCCGCATTAAATATATTAATGAAAAAAGCATTTAAATATATAATAATAAGTAATATAAAGGCGTTATTATCATCAGCTGTTGCGATTGTGTTCTTAATAACTATAATTATAAATTCACAAGAATAGATAAAAGGTAAATGTCGGGATGTCTGTATATGTTTATTTACAGTTGTATACTGTCTATTATAATGATATCTTATCTTATTACACTACTGTGTGTGTATTGAAAGCTCTCTCTGCGATTCTGTCCACCTGTCCTAGAGCTTACGCTTTTTACAAGCTTTTATTTAGTTTCACCTGTTTCGGTGTCTGGTGTCTGTATTCAAATCTTGCAGTGCCATTTCTGGTTTCCGATTGAGCTGAAATTTTTCATGCATATGTAAATCGGATAGCAATTATTATGACATGGAGCTGATCTGAATATGGAGCCGGAAGGTGTCCATGGAAACTCTGTAATAAAACGACGCAACCCCATCGAGTTTGGGCTCGTTTGATTCGTCTTGACAAGGGCTCTGGTTCTAGGGTCTGATGATTAAGTTGCTCGACTGTTATATAAGGTCCTAATAAATTAGTGAACTTCCCTCTTGAAGGATGAAGGTGTCTAGCTAGGTCATTAGTAATCAAAAAATAATATTAGAAAAAAAAACCGAGGGAAAAAAATCTTCTTTGACTTGTATGGAGAGTCTCTATGCAAGTCAAAGAAGTTTTTTTTTCCACGGATTATTTTTCTACTATTATTTAAAACCTTATATATGTCCTATATGAGTTAGCAGTCATCTTATCAGGGTCAGATAACAAGATACATTCATTCACGCGTTTAATATTAACATTTAATAAGGTTATCTAGACACCAATCACCTAACACTGTGTAAAAGCGAACCTTCTCAACGCACATTCGAAATGGGGACCAAAATGACAAAACATGTAACGAACGAGGCAATGCAACGCACTGGTGCCAAAAAAGTACGTCAAAATTCGTCCGCATAATTCAGTTTCACGTTCATACAAACACAGTATAGTAGTACAGGATATCAGCTTGGGCCTCTAAACTCGGTTCAGCGACGTGCCGCTAGAATAGTCGACGATCACGAGCTCACAAGCGGCTTAGAGCCACTCAGTCTGAGGAGAGACTTTGCCTCCTTATGTGTGTTCTACCGCTTGTACAACGGACAGTATTCTGAAGAATTGTTTAAGATGATGCCCACGGCTACCTTCCACCATCGTAACTCTCGCCATCGACAGGGCGTCCATCCTCACACATTGAAACCAGAATTGTTTCGAACTGTGCGGTCTCAAAGGAGCTTCCTTCCGCGGACGCTCAGATTGTGGAATGAGCTATGCCGTGGTTTTCCCAATGGACTACAGCATGGGGTTCTTGAAAAAGGGTGTGAAGAGATTTCTGCAGGGTCGGCAACACGCGAGTGACTCCGCTGGTGTTGCAATCGTCCATAGGCTACGGTAACCGCTTACCATCAGGCGGGCCGTATGCTTGTTTGCTATCTAAGTAGTATATAAAAAAAAACAGTAAAGAACATAAAGTAGTACGAAAGTTGATTGTCCTCAGCTGTCATCGTTCGATGTGAACAATTGAGATTCATGCATGTCACCGCAAGTGCATGCGCATACGCAATAAAAGGGTACGTGATTCATGGGTGCACTAATAAACGCGTGTCTCTCTGTCATAGTTTGTATTGATGGGCTTTTTGACTCGCCAGAGGAGGTATATTGTTCATCTTGGAACTTCTTATCATACGTATATATTCAATCATCAATAAAGTTGAGATTTCAAGCATCTCAAAAATATTGAGTTAAAATTTCACAAGGTGAATTATGGCTTATGATATGACTAACTTTAGTTTCACGGCAAAATGATGATGTTACTGATGGTGTTTAAGGTGTAAGAAATAACTATCTTGAATCACTTAAAACTGCTTCTTTGAACAGTCAATCTTAAGCAGTAAAATAGGTATGAATCTGTATTATCTACTCTAAGAACCTTATTGAACTGTATTATAGAAGTCTCAAGAATATATATTGTTAATCGAAAATAAACCTTATATCATTGGAGCAGGTTCCAAATTCAATTGTTTTTATCTAGACTCAAAACATGAGCATTTATTATCGTTCCAGAATACGCACTATTGCGATGCAACTCAAGCGAAACTCAATCGTTTTTGTGTCAAAGAACACCAGAATGTATGGAAAAGTGACATTTGGCAGAAAATCATGTTAATTTAGGTAATATTTAATCGTTATTAAGTTGATAATAAGACTCAACTGCGAAACAAACTTTCTAAACTTAATAATCACATATAGTATGATACATAAATCAGTTCTTCATAAATAACTTACAACTCGGCGACGTTGTCGCCCCGTTGCCAAATGCCAGTATGGCTGGTGTAATTTGTCCGTCTGTCTGTTTGATTTGTGCCTGCTAATACTCGCGTAGGTATATAATTGGGGCCGATCATCGTGTCGTCCGATCATAGATCAGGTAATATACAGAAAGGATTAGCGTGTATTATACCTACTAATTTATGGCGGATTTGTTGCGTTCCAATGTGATGCATTGTACATGTGATATTTCTTGGATTTATTTGGCATATATTAATAAATTGCAGTTTGTATGAGACGTTGTAAAGTTTGTTGATTTTGCGTGACTATTGTTGCAGTTATTATTTGATTTGTAGATACTTACAATAATCTTTGCTACTTGGACGATCGGCATCAAACAAGCAGTTTTACGAGCTGAAATGCTGTTAGGTACTATCTATATAGTTTCTTCTGGTATTTTATACTTTGCTAATATTTACAACATCAGATAATCATCCAAAGCAAAAAAGGATCTCCAGTTATGTATATACGGTGTTAAATAGCTTGATTATAAATTACTCTAACTCTAAACGAACATGTTATCGATTTAAGCCTACCTTATTGAATTTCTTTAGGTATTTCTCAAAGCATAAGAATCTAACTGTGATACAGACATATAAGGCTTTGCTAGTAGTCGATCTATACTCTCTAATTCTGCCTGGTGATCTTAAAGTTACAATTTTTGTTTCTTTATATGGCGTAATCTCCTCTTGTTTATTAACCTCTCTCTTTCTGTATTTATTATGTATTCCATGTTCCAATTAAGTATGTTTGATTTTTACTAAATACATATAAATTATAACTTTACTATTCGCCGCAATTATAGTATGATTCTTTGTTATAGAATGACTCAAAATTAACTAAATCATTACTATTAATAAGAAAATTATTATGTATTTTGAAGTCTATTTGATCAAAATTGTTGATCGTCTTCGCCTGGTAAATTATGAATTGTAGGTCATATAGATGGTTGTACATTATTGTGGTCTTTAAATTTCGTCTATCTAAATGCCCTTAATTGACTCAGGTTTCTGAACTATATTTTTTCAAGTCACTGTTAGGTAGGAAACGTGCACGGTGCACGTAAGGATTTAGTTGCCAACACCTAAATCTTTATTGCGCCGTCCATTTATACCTACATTACTAATATAAATACTCTTAGACAGCATTCTCTGTTGATTCTTTGTCTTAAAGGTCGGATCATTACAAGTGTTGTTTATTCCACTTTAATTCATCCAATATACATACATTGGCATAAGTGAATGCGGATTTTATGGCGATCCAACTCTTTCAATTTACCTGTTGTCTAATGAATTCCAGCTTTATCGGGAACCCTGTGGAGAAACAAACTGCGAATCATCTCTGTCGAGACATAACAGAATTAAACCTGCAACCCAACACTGAGATGTCCACATTCGTTTCAAATAACACTTGCGTCTCGTCTTGACATTCACGATTGATTCCTCATGCTGCATCTACCGAAATTAAACTTTAGTCCCCGGTGTTACAGTTTAATTTACACGCGAAGACGTGTGCGGAATCTCGTCTTATTAAACGAGGTACAGGGCATCAGTATCCATCATAATTTTGCCTCATTTTGTAATGCAGCTACGAGATGCAATATTTTCATATGCGTTGCAGTTTTATGTTTGCGTTTCTCGTGATTCTTATTCAGGGTAGTTAAGGCTGATATTGCAGTGTATTAGTTGGATTTAAAGTTAGTTTTATAAGTGCGTAGGTATGATATCCCCCGGTCAAACTAGTTGAGTTCTGACGAGAAAGTTGTTGATGTTAGATGCACCGAGGATTTTGTTTCGCTAATCCGTTTACCGCAATTTCTCCTTGGAAATTTAATTCTGAGTTCACTCAGGGTTACGATCGAATGGCCTTTCTTATACATGGGACAGTTCGCTATTTGTATAAAACATATTTTGTTTTGTTGTTTATTGGTTAAAACAAAATGATGTTTATCAGTATGTTGTTTTTATATTATACTAGCGACCCGCCCCGGCTTTGCACGGGTGCAATGTCGTGTGGTGTCGAACGATTTACGTGCCCGCGCCCCTCTCGGCCCGCCCGTTCACGGTATCGCGAATACTGTTTCTTGCAAATTTTAAATCTTTGATATCTTTTGAAATATAAATTATAATGATTTTCTGTAAAAAGCAAACATTGTTTACATTAAATGCCCATCGTAACTAACTTATTAAATTAGATAAGGATTAATATTATATGGGTCAAAATAACTTCGAAAGTATAACCCACAAAAATAAAATCTCAATCGCATAAAAATGGTTACTGTGGGTTATCCACAGGATATAGACATATACCGTTGTAGACTTTTTTGTAGATATTTTTAAGATACACAATTACGTAGTACATCATTTTGATATATCTCGTAAAGTTTAGTCAGCGTTAGCAAAGAAAGCGCAAAAAATGTGTTTACGAAACATTGACTTTTTTATAAGTTCTTTATATATGTAGTGATAGTGAAGTGATTGACCACTTTGACCACATGCTCACTGATGTCTGATGGTGTCGGAGGTGATAAGCACACGCATTTTATAAAACGAATTACTCTTATGCAACTGTCAAGAAAACTTCATTCAGCAATATTGTTTGAGTGGCTTTTAGACCCAGGTTTAGTATGCCCGCATTATTCAATTTCAACACAAACTTTATCACTTGTTCATTGTCAACAGGATCTAAACACAATATGACATGATAAAATAATAAAACCGCATAGTTATTGACAGTCCAGTAATGAGCACTCGTATTATCAGCCACTAGAGGTGTCACTGACAGGCAATCATTGTCCTGTCCCTGGCCCCCGCGCAGGTAATCACGATTATTTTGAAATCATTATTTGAACTCCACACCACAACGCATCTACAATGAGTGTCATCATATCTTTGTTTTAATGATTGAAATGGGATGTGTGTTGGTGCTTTTATAATTTGGTGACGAGGTGGTTAGTTGATGCAGACTATTTTTGATACCTAATGAAGTAGGGGACTTAAAGAGATAACAAAGCCTACTGTATAAAGGAAAACAAGATTTTGTAAAGCAGTGTTTTTCAATCTGTAGGTCACGACACGACCCCTAGGGGGGTCGCGAAACCTTAGTCGGGGGGTCGCCGGCAGAAGGAAAAAGGCAAGGTAGACTTCGCGCAAGCGGGCGTCCAACTTACCTCTTACTTAGTTGCAAACCTCTCGCGGCTTCTTGCAGACTAATAAGTAAAGGTATCAAAATAAAGAAAATCATTATCGTAGTCTTTTAATTTATAAATTCTTTGTCTGTGTGACAAGGGGGTTGCCCGAATTTTTCAACCTGTAAGGGGGTCGCGAAATCAATAAGATTGAAAAACACTGCAAAGGAATGATGCTGAGGTGCCGGAGTCTTCTCAGTTTAAGTGTATTTCGAACCGGTGGTAAATTCAACTGTATGTACCAACTTAACGTTCATAAGTGCCTTACTAGGGCCTAAACTGAATAAATGAGGTACTGTTAAGAGAGGTAGAGCGTAGTGTTTATTCGCTCAAAGAGCAGCTCGACTGGGAAAGTACCTCCACCTTACATAATACCGCAGCCAAATAACTTTATGTTGTGTAAAGTTGTGTTCCTGCGCGTGAGTAAGGTTGCCAGAGCTTATTGGGGAGGTGGGAAAGGTCGGTAACGCGTGAGCGATGCTTTGGGCAGGTGAGGGAGAGTATCAATATCAATCAAGTTATAGTGAGGTCATGTTGACCACAATCACACCATGGTCAGTGAAGGTGTGGCCGAAGGTGGTAAGGAGTCCAAGTCCAGAAGGGAACTTCTAAGTACAGCTATTGGAAAGGAAAACTCTGGTTGTAGCCAGCCAGGGAGTACTACAAAGTACTCTACCACCCATCATGCTATAATATGGTTCTTCGCATTATGCTTTTCTTCACCAACAGCTAAAGGACTGATGTCTATAAAAATGCCTTATCGGATATTCCACGAACAAGATTGTCCTATTTTTTTCTATTTTCCGGAGCCTAAGTATCATCTGTTGCAAGTCCATTGACTCTCATATTTACGACACCCATTACATTTTACGAACGTCAAATCTATAGCGCGATAACAAGAAAATATCTTTGGCCCCAAGAAAAATACCCAGCGAATGTATCATTGAGGAGACATAAGCTGATCCCATTCCCACCATTTCCTTTTATTGCTTCAACAGAGAGCCATATTTGCCTCTATCATTAACACTTTTAAGGTTTAAAATACGAAAAAGTCTCTTCATTTTTTATATTCCAAGGTGGACCACCAAAGCGGGTCTTTCAGGCGTGTCAATTAAGGTTTTGAAATATTTTCAATAAACACAAATTATCGAGCGATCATTCAAATTAATCAGTGACGAAACGGTATATCTTAATTAAAGCTTTATTAATAAAGTCCAGTGAACCAAATAAACTGCATGTTTTTAACGAAAACCTATACGTACGTACAATGTGCATTTTAGTACTCACGACTTTATATAAGAAAAAGATGCGTAATTTATTCAGTTTAGGCCCTGGTAAGGCACTTATGAACGTTAAGTTGGTACATACAGTTGAATTTACCACCGGTTCGGAATACACTTTTTTTACAATTTCTCAAGAGTGTACCAAATCGTGCGTGATGGATATATTTTTTTAATCTATATATTACTAGCAGTATCTCACTGTTTCACTCATATTCTTGGAATAAAAAGTAGCCTATGTCTTTCTCCATACCATAGGCTATCAGTGTGCCAAATTTCATCGTGATCGGGCGAGTAGTTAAGGCGTGAAAGCGTAACAAACAAACAAAGTCACATTCGCAATTATAATATTAGTTAGGATTATAAAGCTCGATTTATTTGTGCCACTTTAGAATATTAATTTTATGAAAATGGTATCGCAGTTCCTTTGATCAACTGTTGAAGGCATTTGAGTTGTCTCAGAACTACTGGATGTCTGGAATATAATTGTTTTTTCATTTAACATTTTAGTTCAATGTGTGGTGCAAAGACACTACATCAACAGTATTTAATATTCGAAGAATAGTGTCCTAACTACAAATATGTCGTATCGCAGTCGTGTCGGTAGTACGAAACGTGACCATATCAATATCCGCCAATATCCAGGTAATGAGGGGTCGGTAATTAAATGTCGTCTGTCAAAGCCGTCGCCGCGTCAAATTATGTATATTCAAAATGGCGGCCGGTGACGTCACGCGCCCGCCCCGACGGACGGCGCGCTCGCGCGTGAAATATGAAGGATTTACCTTTATTTCACAAATAAATAGTTGACGTGATGTTTACTCCAGTTGGCTTTAAATAAAATGACATTAATTCATCGCTGACGAATATTGATAGCTTTAACCTTTATGAATATAAGGATTTCTGAATTATTTAACAAATTAACGCAGGCTTGACTCATATAATGCAGATTTCAAGCTTGGAAACGGCTACTAACATTAATATTATAGTTCTAATATAACATTACTGCATTCATCTTTTACATCAAACGATAGTTAATCACAATGAGGAGTTTTATTATGATACATCTATACTCAAAATACCTGTCAAACTGTTGATTATTCGAACCAATTTGAATCCTAAGTTACGATTTGACAGGTATTTTGACCAAAGAGGTATCTAATGAAAACTCCTCATTGTCCAAAAGTTGCTTTTCTGAGCCGTAGCAGGTAGAGTAATTATTTTATAATTTGTATTAATGTCTTATTATGGGTATCTAAATAACTAAATCTATCATTATAAAAAAAACAGGACTCCATAATTCTATATATTTTTCAGCGTATCGCATGTGACTCTCATTCTTATTCCACTGGTTCTATTCTTTTGCGCTACACCCCAACCATGAGACGTCTCGAACACAAATCACTCAAGATCTCGTTCATAATTTAACTTGCCGCGTCAAATTTGACAGATTTATGACGTTTTATTTCACAAGTCTCTTATTATACACGTAAGTCGACACTGGGGGTATGGTACAATGGTAGGTACTGTAATGGGATCGGTTTTTAGCATCAGAGAATAAGTCTGCAGATACAGTCTACGAAAAATGGCGGCAACGTGGTGTGAAATTAATACTGTATTTTATGATTATTTAACATGTTTTAAAGATAAATTCTGCGGATTTTGCTAGATTTATAAAGTTGGGAGTTGCGTGACGCGCGGTCTAATATTTTGCCTTTTTTATCAGCCGATAATATTATGAAATTATATTATATTTAGCTATTTCTATTATAAATATGAACACTTGATTAGGAACGTTATCGCGTTAGCAGAATCGATTGACTTTAAACGTGTTTATATTTGTGCAAATAAACCGTGGCGTACCATTGGTAGCTTTTATTCATTCATTTAAAAATTAAATTTTATAGAATATAAAATGACCGTCTATAAAAACACTAATAACAGTTTTAATATAACTTTTATTATAACAAATTCCCAAACGTATAAAATGTTTAATTAACGAAAACGTCCCCCGCCCTAAGGGGCGATACAGCCCTGTCTCGTAAATCAAACCAAAATAGTAGATAATAATTAAATGTATGACGAGGTGGATTTATGCCCTAATAAATATGTCAGTCACGGGGATCTTTCGCTACTGCTTGCCCTTAATAGCTCGGCTTTGCCCCCGGGTGCGCGTCCTATTTGGATATGTTTTTTGTTATTGTCACTGCATACATATGATTGTTTATCTCATGTTCTATAGATGGTACATTTATGGATAGAGGATGGTTCTAGTGTCAGATAGTGGTAGCACACTTGTATGACGTGGACATACTGCGTTTCTTTAATCTTCGTGCTTAGAGGTATTAGTATGTTGTACAGTGCTCACGCTTCGCATAAGGTTGTTAACGCATTCACTCTATGGTTGTCCCCATAGTAATTGTTCACTAAATAACTAACAGTGGGGCCGACGATGAGAGATGCGTTTCTGACTCTCTCTCGTTGAAGAGCTGTGCTCTTGTCGGTGTAGCTTCTTCCAGTCTGCTCTATCATTGGCAACATTTTGCATCTCCTTATACGACACGTCTATTTTTGCTTTCACTTGATCTATGTTACTTATTCTTGGTCTTTCTCTTCCTCGCTTTCCCTCTTCTATTATATTTTTGATAAATTCGACGTGTAGTTTAAGATGGCCAAACATATTTCCCCTCCTATTCTCAATCGTCTACATGATGTTCCTTTTCTCTTTTACGCGACTCAATACTACCTCATTCGTCACCCTCTCAGTCCAGCTAATCCTCCATTCTCCTCCAACACCACATTTCAAAGGCCTCCAGTATTTCCCTATCCCTTGGCGTCATTGTCCACGTCTCACACCCACACAGTGCTATGCTCCAACTTATATTGTAATAAACTTTTTAACTTTCCTTGATGTTTCTGACACCTGTTAATATCGGCCAAATCACGGAAACCGCTAATCTGGTTATGATGGGACTTCCCCTAAGCTATTCTTAAGAAAATACTGAATCTTCCTGTGAAAGTCCCATCGAAATAGGATTAGCCGTTTCCGAGAATAGCCCTATATTAACAGGTGATAGAAACGCATTCTGTCGTCGGAAGCACTGTATGTTAGTGAACAACTTTTAGGTCGGCAACGCGCGACTGATACCCCTGGTGTTGCAAGCGTCCATAGGCTACGGTAACCGCTTACCATAAGGCGGGCCGAATGCTTGATTGCTAAGTGGTATAAAAAAATACTTTCAGTAATCGCCAAAGAAATATATCATTCGCTATTCATTTTATACGAGCAAGTTTGTATGAAAAGTTTCAATTTCATATTGAAGACTCAATCTTGCTTGTTTTAAATGTAGTTTTCATACAAAATTATGATATGATAATATTAGTGCAACATAGATAATTAGTAAGATATTTTTGGTTTATATTATATTTAGGAAAATAGTTCTACTATAAATTTGTTCTGTTTACGCCAAACATAATTCATAGAACAGTGGTATATTTCATACAATAGCAAAATCGAGAAAAAACATCTAACCATAAAGCTCCTGTCATTCACAAAGTTAACAACAATAGTGATGCAAAATTAGCAATAGACAAAAAAGTTTTTGTTTATCAATTTGCAGAATTTGCACAATATATTAAACAAAGCCAGATTTGTGTTGTTGTATATGTATACAAATTAGTGACAAAGAGCGTTGTAAATTTTAAGAAAAAAAAGGGAACAAATCATGTTTTTAGTTAGTTTTACTTTCACTTGAACAAGTTGAGTTCAGTGAGATCATAGAGTTAGAATATTATAGAGCAAATCTACTAGAGTACGGTCTGTGAGCATGGGTACGGTCTTGAAATGAAGTGCACGTACATAGTTTGAACGACCAAAAAACGTATAATGAAAGCCAATGGTGCCGATTCTGTTGTAAATCGCACTAAACTAATTTTAGTCACATCTCATCTCTTTCTTACGAACATGATTGAAAAAGGATAGAACATATTTTAACTTGTCAAATTAATGTTTGCCGTCTTATTTTGCGTGTATTTAGGCGTGACCGCGATAGATGGCGACTAAATTTATATTGAAAACAAGCATTGGACTAATTTGACAGGACTAAATTTCTTACATCCTTTTCTTATATTCTTTGTTAGAAAGAGACATAGTGACATTAAAATTAGTTTAGTTGTGAACAACAGAATCAGGGCCAATTTCTCGTTTTTTATCGATACTTTTACCGTGAACAAATGACAAGGTATCCATATCGACATTTTGTCTGACTGTATATCAACTAGTGTACGATATATCTGTGAATGCATCTATATGGAAACTGCTCACGGTTCGCACAAGGTAACGTTAACGCTATCAGTCTATAATATTCTAACTCTATGAGTGAGATGGTCTGCTCAAGTTTGTTATTTATTTACTTATTAAGTATAGATTCAGTCTACTTTGTAGTTTTTGCCGCCGCGCCGGGGCACGCAATTGTTGTCAGTGCGATTAGAATGTAAATATTATGTAATGAATCTAAGCTTGTTTTGAAAAGAATAATTGCTGAGTTTATTGCCGGCTCTTCTCAGCAAATGCAACCTTCCCAACCGGTATTAGAGTATTAGAGTCAGACTTTTCTGTACCTGCGAAGGTCTATTTGAATAAATGATTTTGAATTGGAATTTTTGAATTTGATGCATATTCCATTTTACAAACTTTGACTTATGTGCTTTTATTGCCCAAATTCAAATTCTTTTTTCAAATTCAAAATCATTTATTCAAATAGACCTTCGCAGGCACTTATGAAAAGTCTGACTCTAATACTCTAATACCGGTTCGGAAGGTTGCATTTGCTGAGAAGAGCCGGCAATAAACTCAGCAATTACTCTTTTCAAAACAAGCTTAGATTCATTACATAATATTTACATTCTAATCGCACTGACAACAATTGCGTGCCCCGGCGCGGCCGCAAAACTACAAAGTAGACTGAATCTATATTTAATTTTAATAAATAAATAAATGGCAAACTTAAGCAGACCAACCCCCACAAGCAGCACCTGTTCACAAGTATGACGCGTGTGGCAGCCATCGCCCTCCTCGCCATATTGGAGGGAAGTGAGCGACCCGTCACACGACGCCGCCGCAAGCAAAGGTCTTAAAGTGAGCATGACTTACTTAAGTCTGGCTTAGAAATAAAAAATAAACTAAAGGGAAACTACTAAACACGCAATTTGTTATCACTGTGACTATTGACAAGTTTATACTAAATATCATTTAGGTATATGTATAGAAAATATAACAATTAAGGAGACAGACATAATCTATTGAAGAATTTAGAAATAAATGAAAAACATTAAATTGAATTAATTACTATAAGTAATAATCTGTAAATTAAACAAAAAATAAAAAAAAGATAACTTATAATAATAATAGCATACTTAGAATTAAAATGGACCTTGAACTAGCTGCTAAGTGAAGCAGGTGCAGAGAGAAGCTACTTCCATACATCCTTGTCGTCAATATAATGAGACACTTTATAATAGGCCCTACTCAACAACCGCTTTTTGATATGTTCCTTAAATTTAAAAAAGGACATACTGGTCACGCTATTAGGAATTTTATTGTAAAATTGGATACAATTCCCAAGAAAGGACTTATTTACTTTAGCTAATCTAAATCTAGGCACAGTTATTTTGTCTTTGTTTCTAGTGTTTCTATCGTGATAATCACTATTGACTGGAAACAAATTAATGTTTTTATGAACATACATAATATTTTCAAAAATGTACTGAGAGGGCAAAGTTAATATATTAATTTCCGGAAATACCTTTCGCAGAGATTCGCGAGACCCCAAACAGTAGATGGCGCGAATTGCTCTTTTTTGCAATACAAAAATTGATTCCAAGTCTGCGGCAGAACCCCACAGCAAAATACCGTAAGACATAAGGCTATGAAAATATGCAAAATAAATTAATCTGGCTGTATTAATGTCCGTCAGTTGCCTTATTTTGCTGACTGCAAAAGCAGCGGAGCTCAGTTTACCACCTAAGGCTTCCAGGTGAGCACCCCACTGCAATCTACAGTCTATGGTCAGACCAAGAAAAACAGTCTTATCTACTACATTAAGTTTAGTACCGTCCACAATAACATTGGTATCAACTTTTGGTACGTTTGGTAATGAAAATCTTATACATTTAGTTTTTTTAGAATTTAGCATTAGATTGTTGGCAGCAAACCATTGAGACACAGTTTCCAGAGCGTGGTTAACTTTTAAAAGGTCTTTGTCTTTTCTATCTACTTTAAATATCAGAGACGTATCATCTGCAAACAAAACGACATCTGATAGTTCTTTCACCATGTAAGGTAGGTCATTTATATAAACTAGAAACAGAAATGGGCCTAAAATCGAGCCTTGAGGTACGCCTAATTTGACTAAGGAGCCCGATGACACACTACCATTGATTCCTACTTTTTGTTGGCGCCCTGAAAGATAGGAAACCACAAGATCGAGGGCCACTCCGCGAATTCCATATAACTTAAGTTTAAGAGCTAGCGTTTGGTGATCTACGCAATCAAATGCCTTGGAGAGATCACAAAAGATACCAATAGCATCGTGTGAGCACTCCCAGGCCTGAAAAATATGCTTAATAAGTTTAGCTCCCGCATCCGTAGTGGACTTACCTCTTGTAAAACCGAACTGATCATCATGGAGTATCTTGTGGTTATTAAAATGCCTTAACATTTGGTTTAGTACAATCTTTTCAAAAATCTTGCTTAATGCAGGAAGTACTGAAACAGGTCTATAATCTGAGGGATTGTTTTTACATCCCGATTTAAAGATTGGAACAATTTTGCTGTATTTCATTAAGTCAGGAAAGTTGCCCTGTTCGAGACATTGGTTAAAAATTAGGGCTAAAATAGGGGCAATATTGAAAATAATTGACTGTATAACCTTAACTGACAAACCCCATAAGTCTTCTGTATTTTTCATATTTAGTGACTTAAAAGCCGTGATAATGTCATAGTCATTAACCTGGGTGAATGCGAAGTCTGGAATATTTTGTTGAAAATTATTCTGTAAAATCGATTCTGCTAACGTGGAAGACGAAGCAAGATTTTTAGTAGCCTCCATAGGTATATTTGAGAAAAAAGTTTCAAAAGCAGATGCTACTTCTAATTTACCTGAGATTAATGTATCATTAATTTTAAGAGAAAAAGTATTATCTTTGATTTTATTCTTACCAGTCTCTGTATTAATAATCTGCCACACTGTTTTAATTTTATTATTAGAACTATTTACCCTATTGCCTATGTAGATGGCCTTTGCTCGAATACAAACCTGTTTAAATATCTTGGAATAGTTTCTAACATATATATGAAAGTTTTCATTACTATTGTAAGATCTCTGATGGTAAAGATCATACATGTTATCCCTACTCTTCCTGATTCCTTTAGTTGCCCAGTTACAGAATTGAAGTTTATTATTATTTACCTTCTTAGTTTTGATTGGACAAGATACATTAAATTCGTTGCAAATATCTTTAAATATTTTTTCATAGTTTACATTTGGATCATCAGAAGTATATGTAGTGTTACTAATTTTATAATCCATATTGACGCTGAAATTATTTAATCTTGTTTTATTAACTGACCTAAATGTTTTCGTTACGGATGAACTAAGTTTTTTACACGGAAACTTTACTAATTGGGCCAAATGATCCGAACGGACGCCACTTATTATTGACTTCTCTAAAACGTTACTGTTGGTTATTATGTTATCAATACAAGAGGAAGTAGTAGCCGTCACTCTCGTGGGCTCATTAAATAGATGAGACATATTAAATGATTTAAATAACGTAATAAAATTATTTCTATCTAATGAGGGTATTAGGATGTCAATATTAAAGTCACCACAAATAATTACTGACTTATTACATTTTGATAATTTACTAAGTATTTGTTCCATTATGGAACAAAACAAAGTAAAATTTGACGCAGGAGGTCTATACACACATAAAATAATGGAGCTTTCAATCTCTGCACATGCCACCTCGCATACGCGTTCCACAGAATGACAAGTAATATCAGTACGATTCTTATATTTAATATTACTATTTAGCAAAATGAGGGTGCCGCCACCCTGAGCAGTCACTCTATTGTACGCACTGGCAACAGTAAAGTTATTTACATTAAAAAGCATTCTGTCTGGTTTTAGCCACGTTTCTGTAAAACATAATATATCGATTCTGATTTCATCACATAATAATTCAACGTCAAGTATTTTGCCAGAGAAGCGATTAATATTCTGATGTAGTAAAGTAATGCCATGAGTATGCTTCTCTGTTGTCGGAGTTACAAGTTTAAACAACTAATCACAGTATTATTAGTACTACTAGACAATACCGTTTTGTCACTAAGGCTACATTTAGTTATATTAGCTATAACCGTGTTAATATTGTAAGCTATCAGTGTAGCAATCAAGTTTTTACATTTTTTGGGCATAAACAATGAGTCCCCAGTAAATTTTAGTCCACTAACAAATTTATTAGTGTCGAAATAAGAAAAAACGTCACTATGACGACATGTCAAACTATATATAAAATTGTTCAAAAACAATATATACCTATTTTGTTTATCCGTATAGTTGACGGAGTATGGCAAAGCACATAGAAAAACATTCATCACCTTTAGTTTGAGGAATGTTTCAAAACTATTAATTAATTCTTTGAATTTCACGTTCAAACCATTTCCTATAAGTATCACAACAGTGGTTTGTTTGTCAAACTTAGTACTTACAATTTTATTCATTATATCTGTATAGGAAGCTCCCGGCATACAATAATTAATAACTGGCTGATCCACACGATTATTTAAAATTGATCCAAAATTGACCCCAATTTGGTCAGAAAAAACAACAGTTTTCATGATTGATGCCTCAGAGCTCCCCATAGAAATATTGACACTGACATGTGGTTCAGTGCTTGGAACACCCGGAGCGCCCGGAGCACCCGGAACACTCGGAGCACTCGGAGCGCCCGGAGCACTCGGAGCGTCCAGAGCACTCGGAGCACACGGAGCGCCCGGAGCACTCGGAACGCCCGGAGCACTCGGAGCACTCGGAGCGCTCGGAGCACTCGGAGCACCCGGAACACTCGGAGCACTCGGAACGCCCGGAGCACTCGGAACGCCCGGAGCACCCAGAGCGCCCGGAGCACTCGGAGCGTCCAGAGCACTCGGAGCGCCAGGAGCACACGGAGCGTCCGGAGCACTCGGAACGCCCGGAGCACTCGGAGCGCCCGGAGCACTCGGAGCACCCGGAACACTCGGAGCACTCGGAGCGTCCAGAGCACTCGGAGCGCCAGGAGCACACGGAGCGTCCGGAGCACTCGGAACGCGCGGAGCACTCGGAGCACTCGGAGCGCCCGGAGAAGAGAGATCAACGCATGGTAATGGATTAGTAACATGACAATGACATATCTTTTTCAATGTTAGGGAATCAAACCGTTCTTCATGATTTTTGCACATGTCCACCAGTTTTGTGACTGCAACTATGTGCTCGCTGATCTCTTTCTTAGCACTGTTATATCTGCATGCTAAACCATTAATTAAATCCTCTTTGTGCTTCAGATCTGTTTGTAACTGCAGCATGTCAGTGTCATATAATAACCTCATATTTTGCAAACTGCTATTACATGTTTTTAATTGAGTAATTAGTCCTATACGTTCTTTCCTAAGTTTTATATTTTTACAGAAACTTTCTTTACATTTTATGAGTTTCCTGGTTTTGGTAATGAATTTATTTATTTTAATGTACTTTTTAATTCTATTATGACTATCCATTAAAATCGGTTCATTAGTGGTTGATACATCATTTGTCAAATCAATGGTCTCAATAAGCCTAGAAGTAGGTAAATGACCAGGACAACTCACAACAAGTTCATCAAATAGGCTAAGTGTGTTTTTTTCCTGATGACAACTTTTCTCAAGTTCATACTTAGTTATAATGCCATTGGCCCGGCTCAAGCTGAGTTTAAGTTCAGAAATGCGAGTCAAGGCCATTTCATGATTGTCACTACACTCTTGGAACTGTAACAATAGCTCCTGCAATTTGTTTTGGCGATCATTAGCCTCCGTACAATGTTGGTGAAGTTCAGCCATTTCACTTTTCAACTGACTATTTTTGTCTATGATTTTCTTAATTTCCTCCTCACTTTCCTCTCGCTCCTGCAGCAACTTAGTGCAGTCATCCTGGGAGACCTTGAGTTCTTGCAAGGTCTTCTTAAGTTTTTCCTCCATGTCACGAGCGGTAGCTCTGCGAGTCGTCATTTTAATTGAAGTAGACCTGGAATACACACAGGACAGTTTAAGCAAGTGGGAAGATAAGGATTAATATTTGAGAACCTACACCACAGCCTATACAGTAAACTGAGTTGTAATTAAGAGAATTATTCACAAATAATACAAGATGAGGTACTACTAAGGATTGTGTAAATATTTAATTATTAGTATTACTTATGTTTTTGTGAACTTGGTATATCTATATAATAAATTATAATGTTTAATTTAGTGTTTCTCTTACAAGATTACTGTAATAAGTACTACTTGGGATTGGGTGTCTAATGGAATGCCATAAAGTGTTAAACATTAAAATGCAAAGTTGAAAGTGAGGGGATCGCCAAAATATTGAGTTTATATATCATCAAGGTTACTGCAGTGTTCAGTATGTTAAGTTTTTAACTCTTAACACAATTTGGCAGACAAAATAAGTTGTGAAAATCCCTGCTGGTGCATTTGCATCTGTATGATATATGTAACTCAAATTGACAAGGAATCATAAAGATATGATTCCGGTTCAAAAGATTTTGCTACTATTGATATTATAAGTATAAAATAAGACTTATTATCACAATACTCCCCAGGTTTATTGTTGGTTTTCAAATTCCTTCCGTTGGCTGTCACTTCGCCGGTGAATATCACAGCTGATTTTCGTTATTTTTCGTAAAAACACTTTATGTTTTTATTTTCCAGGAACATTAATCATAAATACTATTTAATTACAATGAAATATAATGTATTTTACTAGAATTAGAATTATAAATTAATTAAAATACAGGAGACAAACTTTTGACAAGTTCACTACAGTGTTGCCCGCCGCGAAAAAAAAAAAAAAAAAAAAAAAAAAAAAAAAAAAAATAACTAATAGCATATTGATACTTACAGAGTACTATATCAATATATGTTTACCCAGTTTTTTCTCATGGATACCTCTCGTCCCCAGTTCGCATATCGCAAAAACTACTGAACAGCCGACATTTTCCCCAAAAGGGTGGCAAAGCAACTGTTATCTGCGTCTCAGCACAGTGGTCCCGCACCGCATCTGTCCGTACATAAATCTGTCGCATATGAAAAGAATTAAAACGTTCTCCATTGTAGACGGCTGAATAAATCTTGGAGATATCTTTGTGAGGGACGCGCGACGCCCGCGGCTTCGGCTCTCGAACCAGAAACGACGATATTTTACAAGTTTTTGACAGCCGATATGGCTTTCCTAAACGGCACCTGCCCACTGTGCACTCATGTACCAACGGACGATAGAAGTTTTTGCTTGGAAGAAGGTAGATTATATATTTTTGGATTTTTAATTAGTCGTGTCATATTCTTAATTACTTCTTATAATTAAGGTTAGTGATATAAATTAAAAATATCTTTCAAAGTGAATTAATGATTTACCATTCGTAAGCCATTTAAAAATACATAAAATCGGAATCCATATTCGACTACCTAACTTAAATAACATAAACACTTATCGGGGCCACAAACTAGCCCCATAATAACCATTTACGAGCGATTAATACGTATTCAAATCAAATAACTTTAATCAAAATCAAAGAAACGGAAAAAAATACGACCACAGCCAGACCACTTAATAAATTGTCTTTGGGCCGTATGGAGAGCAAAAAAAAGTATATAAATCGAATCACCAATAACACTATAGTACGGAGTTTATGGTGATGCCCTTGAAGTTTGTTATCGGCGACGATTCTTTATTGACACTATAAATGTGGAAACATACGGTTTGGTATTGCTGCCGCATCCGCTGCAGCTGAGACGCGGCGGCGGCCATCAAATTAATTAAGGCTTTTATTGACGTCTGCTGATGGTGAATTTACTCAGATGTTTGTAAGTTATATTTATTTAGTTACTAGATTACCCGCGTTCTCGTTAAGGAATAAAAAGTATCTGAATGCAAAAAACACGTACCTTACCTATGTCACTCTGCGGCTATCTATCTCTCGCGCATCTCTATGCATGAAATCATCGATCTGTTGCTTGCTTGTTTGGTGCTGGAAAGACTTATCATAAAAGAACGTTCAAGTCAAGTCTTGTAAGACTTGACCAAGGGTTGGACTCGAGTAGTCATGAGAAAGTCCACCTTCTGGTGCCTGGTTATCGTTGAATTTTGGGACACGTTGTATGTCAAAATTATAAATTTCTTATCAAATCTTAGTGGTAAACTAAAGCATGTAAAAAAATATCACGTATCAATAAATATAATCATCAATTTTAACACATAATAACTAAATAATGTTAACAAGGCAAGTTTTCGCAGTACCTATGTCACTTCTTAGTTGTGTGCCTCATAAGCACTCGTTAATAATTATTTTATTAATTAGCATTGCAAGAATTCGCCCTGCTAATAAAACTGAACGTTCTTTGGAATTTTGTAATGATGATATCTCAAGGGCATTAAGCCTCCGCGGTCGCGACCGCATTATGATCCCGTGAGTTGCTATTACTCTGACTGATTTACAAGGCTTTAGCTTAGCGGAATATGTCCCCAGTCTTGTTTGAGCCACCGGCTCAATAATCGTTAAGACAAGATGCGTTAATTCTTTATACATTTACGTTTTAACGTTAAATAAGTATTCTGTACTCCAGATATTGATGGCTTTTAAATTGCTTTACGATTCGGTCGGTATATTTGATAATAATTCCATTTTTTTAGTTGGAGATACGGCTTGGTACATTATAATTGATTTTCAAAACAGCTGTGTTAAACGTATCAACTGGCTTAATGAACACATCTGTTGCCTATTCATTACCAAAACCTACGATGAGATATCGGCCATCAAAAGTTATATCTCGCGTTCTCGTATCTTGTTAAACAAAAACAAAAATTAATCAAAAAAAGGCTGAACAATGTGAACGAGAGGCCGCGTCCGTCATAAATCGGGACCCTATCACAGCATCGCACGTCACTGTATCGCATTACGACATTGTCTGTTTGATATCGAATTTATTACGGGAGGGGTTTATTCGAATCACTCGAAACGATACGCGTCACCCAGCATAGCGCGGCTCTCATAAATTCTGTGACATATCGTTCGAGTTCCGAGATTTTCTGAATAACCCTTACAGCTCTTCATTAACCGAAATGACGCCTTATATTTACTGCATTAAAGCTTAATTTACATCTAATTGATGGTAAATTAAATTTTGTCCTCCATATCTCGCAGTGTCTTGCTTCATATTAATGATGGTTCTTTTTTTAGTGTATCGAGAATATTTTTATGTGTGTTTAGTGACTTGATGCATCGGATTCTTGGTCGACGTTAGTCATAAACAAGAGATGATAGGTATCGATTGAAATCATTAATGGCTGATGACCCTGTCCTCTACTCGAAATCGAGATAAATATTTCGAATATCCTTGTTGAGTCATGTGAGTGGAAATTAGTAAAACTCTTGGCATTTCTATGTTTTTGGGGAAAAATGAATCTAAAGGTGCTTCAAATCATTGTTTTGTTTACCACAGCACTGGCAATTCTCCGTGGTGTTATGAAGGTAGCGATGATCTCTTAACATCAAGTAGACAGCTGCCTTCAAGTCAACTAACTGACAATGATGGTCTTGAGAAATAGACCACTAGAAACCGTGACCTACTTTGAAGAGAACCTACTTTGACCTACCGTTGAACTACCGTGACCTACTTTGAACTTTTGACAATTTTTAAATGATCTGAGTACTTCTAAAGAAGAAGTAGCACCATTTGATGAATCATAATATGTTTTGTTTCATCCAACAGATGAGAGGGAGTGACCCGAAGGGACGGTGGCGCGACTATTAGAGATGCGCTCCAAACAGCAGCCGCGACCATCCTACCGCTGGCTGAACACCAACGAAAACGGTAAGTCATAGCCTAAGTTATTATCCTGGGAATGTCTATTGGAGACTCCTTATTATCCTCGATTATGATACGTTTACAGCTGATAAGAAACTCTTCCGTAGCCTTATTGTACCAAGTTAGTTTGTTATTTAAGTCAGTGTCTTCTGCACCTACTGGAGAAGCTTCTTTAACATGATTATGTTATCGTAGATGTTCACTATTAAGCATGAGCGTCTCCCGTAGATTTTAAACTACCAATATGTGATTTAGATTTTTTAATTTAAATCATTGACCTTTTTAAGCACACAATGACAGTGTCTTCATATTTCATATCGATACAACAATACGTGTTACATTAAGTTCTCATACAATTCCAATCATGTCTCAATTAACTATGCATGTTTTATCTATGATTCCACGCCTGTTTAATCAAAGTCGTACTTAAATAGATACGTTAACTTTTCTGACTTCAACAATTACTTTTTGCATTGAATCTGATACAATAACATTTTGCTGTCACCTGAAACGAATATAATATTTGTGGCTGCAGTTTTAAGGTTTGTATTTGCATTTGAGTGGTCTCGGGGAGCGCATAAGTTAATTTGTCCAACAATTGAAAGCGGCACCGTGACGTGACAACTCTGAATATTCAACTAAAACTCGCTATAAATATAAAGTTATGGCCGAAAAAAGCGTCGTACAAAACGCAAATGTAATACTACGTAATAACTCATAGGTCTTTTTGTATGTAACTAAGCCACCGTGAAGCGATAAATAATATTTATTTTCGCTATTATACGCGTTTTTGTCAGTTATAATGGGTGCAAAGCGCAGGGCGGGTTTTTTAGTGTGCGGCCATGAAGGACGCGGGGTCCCGCTGTGGCGTCCGTCAGTGGGAACGGCCTTAATGAGATTTGCTCTGACTTATGACTTACTCTTATTGTTTTAAATCATTTGTTAAAATAGTGCAAGTTGCCTGTTATTGTTACGATTTGAATAGAAACTCATGCCATTTTGAAAATTTGTATGGAATATTTTGTGCTTCTTTTGTTCTTGTATGTTTGTTTGACACGAAATTTTACGCTAGTTTTTTTTTTTAAATATGTATGTAATGATCTCATCAAAAATATAATATTGCTCGATTTCTGTCATCATATAAACATCAAATTAAATCTTCACTTCAATCAAATCATTTTACACACAAAAATCCTGAAGAATTTCGAGACATTAACAATTAAACTGCCGTTATTCGACAATTCTACAATCAAGCTTATATCGCGTCCGCTACTCGCCAACCTAAAGGCCCCTCTGAAACTGACTGGCTTGTCCTTGTAATGAAGGAATCCTCAAATGTCCATCGCACATACTTGTGATCGCATGTCTGTCAGTCCGTCGTGGCAACTTAATCATAGTTAGTTATAATACTTTTTGCTTCTTATCAATTTCTTTCACAGGCTCTCATGAATGGAGCTGCTCCATTAGAAATGGTTCAGATCGTGTTAATTGGTTTTTTGATGTAATTTGTATTTATAAAAAGTTTTGTAGTTTATTATGATTTGAAATCATTAAAGGATGATTTATACATTTTAATTATCAATGAAAGTTATCATTGAAGCATAGTAAATACAGTGATAATTTAAAATATGTAATTATTTTTCATTTAGTTAATTAATGTAATTTTTTTCATAAATATTTACTCTTAGGTGCTTTCATTACGTAATTTCAGTCCATATTTTTTGGTGTGCCGTATTATTTAATATTTAAATATTATAGTCATGCTAAAACAACACGTATGAAGCCACAGATTAGACGCAGCTGCATCAAAATCAGCGTATCGCATACACAATAACTTAAAAGCAAAATGATAAAACTGCGCATAGTTTAGTTTAATTTATGGGCCATTGCGGACTTGATTTACAAGCGCCGTGCTTTCTCTTTTTGGTCCTTTTGTTGGACCACGTCAGTCACGGTGAACACTGGAATTTGGGCGATTTTTAAATTGTAGAAAATGAAATTAGAGTGTTACTTGTAGTTCTCCTGAGTAAACTGCAGATTACAATGGTAATCCTATGATATATACACTCGGACATCTGATTCCAAACTAGGCAGAGCTTGTTATATGATTATTGTAGTTTTCGGGCTGGCAAGTTGAAAATCCATCACCAAGATGTTAATATCCATTATAAAAGCGAATCAGACCAGTTTGTTTGTATCGTTTTCACGGCCAATTTTCTGAACCAATTTTGACGAAAATTTGCAAGGTAAGTTTAGACCACGGCAATAAACATAGGAAACTTTTTATTCCAGAACGCGGGTGAAACCGCAATACAGCTCATCTATTTTTATATCTAGACTAGCAGCGAAACCCGGCGTTGCTCGGGTTTAAATACATCGCATGTTTAATGGTATAAAAAATATATAAGGATACATTTTTTAACATATTATAGATTTCTATTTTCGATATTGTGAGACTTTCCAGAACATTCAAATAGTTTGTTCTTTTTTTTACTCGACTGCAATCACAATTGAACTGACGAAAAGTCACTGAATTTCGATTTATATACCGAAATTTCCAGTACCAGATCACTCTTGAATATTTAGATGTACATCACTTCGATTTGGTTTTTATAGATCAATAATAACACTTGTACACATTTTGGAACTTTCCAGACCAATCCAAAAATTCTCGATCATAATAAATTGCACTCATTTATGAACTTCCCAGATAATTCGGAAAATTTCTAGAACGTTCTCGAACATTCTTACTCGATAATAACAGTTTTGAGACATTTTGGAACTTTCTAGATGAAGCCAGAAATTTGTAGAACTTTCTCAAACATTCAATATCGATTATAATAGTTTGCATTCATTCTAGAATTTTCTAGATCATTCCAGATATTTGTTGAACTTTCTAGAACACTCCAGATAAATTATAACCGTTTTACTCATTTTGGAACTTTCTAGATCATTCAAGAAATTTCTCGAACATTCTAAATCGATCATAATCAATTGCACTAATTTTGTAACTTTCCAGATCATTCGGAAAATTTCTATTTGATTTCTATTGATTTTCTAGATGAAGCCAAATCAATTATAACCGTTTTACTCATTTTGGAACTTTCTAGATCATTCAAGAAATTTCTCGAACATTCTTAATCGATCATAATCAATTGCACTCATTTTGGAACATTCTAGATCATTCAAGAAATTTCTTGAACATTCTAAATCGATCATAATCAATTGCACTCATTTCGGAACTTTCCAGACCATTCGGAAAATTTCTAGAACGTTCTTGAACATTCTAACTCGATAATAACAGTTTTGGACATTTTGGAACTTTCTAGATGAAGCCAGTAATTTGTAGAACTTTCTCAAAACATGCTATATCGATTATAATAGTTTGCATTCACTTTAGAATTTTCTAGATCATTCCAGATATTTGTTGAACTTTCTAGTACATTCCAGATCGATTATAACCGTTTTACACATTTTGGAACTTTCCATTCTAGAAATTTTGAGATCTTTTCAGAAGTCCTCATGCGTTAGAAAAGGACAACAATATGTGTTTTAACATTTTCGCCACCCACAACCACCTCCTTCCACCCACCGCGACCAAACTCCCTTACTACCACCTGGAGACCAAGGGGTATTTACCACCCCAACAGAAAGTTGATTGGGGTTGGTGGTGATTGAGAAAACTGCGTATTTACGTACCCACAAAAGCATTTTATATATATTATTAGATTTCAATAAAGATAGCCTTTACAAGCTGGTAACGTTAATACTGATATATCATAAATGCTGTAACTTTTTCAAACATCGTTTAATCTCTTCATATTCTCACCGTTTAAACCACTTTACACATTTTTTACGCTCCAACGTAATCATTTGACCGACACAAGTTTTATTACCAGTTTTTATGTACGTGAGAAAACAATTGTTAGTCCACAAACTGTCGAACCACAATAAACGTGTGGGGCTCTACCTCACTTTTGTTGTTTTAACGACGGCCTCTTTGACTTCCAGTCTTTAAGTTTTTATTGGCAATCCTTTATTGTTTACTCCACTGACATCATTTTGTTTGAGAATGATTTAAACCTTTACTTTTGTTGTACACTCTATAATTAGTTGTGGTCGCATTGTGCAATGACGTATCCCCCTAAGCACCTGTATGCGTAATTTTATTGTCTGTTACTTTTGTTCGATATTCTAATTCTAACTTTTATGTAACTATCCAACAATACCAGTTTCCCGTTAAAAACTATATAAAATAAGGGAAGCATGGGACACCGCAAGAGCAACTTTATTGTCCAATGAATCGGCATACTGTACAATCGTAAAACCTTTCATAAAACAACGAAAAAAAAATCTGTCGAGTCCGCATAAAAGTAGTGTTTACAAACAGAGCAGGGTTAATCTTTACGATCGGCTCCGAATAGGCCCGAATATACCCGATGGCTGATTTATAGAGTTCGGAATAGCTCCCGTCTTTTAAACGATCCATCCGCTCGCCGCTGAATTTACGGCTTCATAGAGTTTTATAACTGATTTTATCAGTCGTAAACTTTTACAAGGCGATTTGGTCGCTACTCATTAAAGGTGTGCGTACACTTGCGTTTATGCCTTGACAGGCTTCTTCTCAGGCTTCTTTCGTAGGTATCTGTGTACATTAACTGATAAGCTTCTGATTTTTTCTGGTTCTATTTTTATTAGAAGTTCCATAAAAATAAAATTACACTTCTTGAGTTCAAAATTTTACGTGAAAATATTATATATTTTTTTATTGGTTTTATATTAAAAATGATTCATATTTTTATACATATAAAGCCAACCCTTAATAGTTATAGCTTTAAAAGATTTTTATCACATTATAATCCTTATTTCATACACGTCGTCAATTATCCGGAAAACTATAAAAAGTGTTGATTTTCATATAAATCATTAACAAAATAGATTTAGTGCCTGCGTTTAGGCCATAAAGTGAGTTTAGTTGTCAATAAACGCACGTAAACAGTTGTCGAGTTGGGTGCGTGATCGTAAACTGTTAATCGCCGCGTGTGTGGCCACACACCGTGTTACTTAACTTTGCTCATGTCAGTAAGTTTAGAATACTTGAGCAGTAACTTAATATTTGTGGTCATCATATTTATAGTTTAGTTCATCTCTTTAAGAAGAGTTTAAAATATATGTACCTACGCATTCACTACTGGAGAAATTCCACTATAACATTGCAAGGAAGCCATCGCACAATGGTAGAGCCCGATTGACTAACAACCACTTTAAGAATGAACGATAACCTAAAAATGCGCCATTAATTAAACCAAAATAGGTTGATACGACTCGAATCAAAAAAACAACACAAAAAACTGTTTAATATTTGAATGCGAAGAACGGTATTCGTATTTCAAAATGAAGTAGACCCCAGAATCCTTCTAGCAAAATCTACATATGACAAATGATGCTAATTACCGGATCACTTCAATCTAGCGTAGGTGCATTACCATCAAGACATTTTAGTTTAGCATGACTTTCGTCTGTCAGCCAGTAGCTGGAGTAACGGGAGGTCAGACGAGCCGGCAAGTAGGTGTGAAGTGTGAAGCCGACCTCGTAACGTGATCCCTCGCATCCTGCTGGACACCAGCTTATGAATGAAACTGGAGACCGCGTGCGCTTCTTGTAAAGGTGTGCTTGTCATGGCATCAAACTGTATAGAATGTGATAGCACTTGCAATTTTTTAAATACGCAATTCTGAAAAAAGCCGAATGACAAAAACGGCTGTGCTACAATATTAATTGAAGCTATATACTTACAGCTAGATATTTATTCTAAAGTAACACAACACAATTACATATACAAAGAAATTAAAACAAAAAAAAAAACAGATATAAAAAATATAAATAATTGTGTTGTGTTTGTGTGACACCAGAAATGGACAGCGACTCAGTTGCAAACTGTAAGCCCAGTACAAGTACCGGACTACAACACTGATTTTCAGTCGCTGCCAAAGGTGAATGAATATTATATGTAAAAAATGATATAAACTAAATTATTTTATTTCTTCCGTTGTGTAATTCCGTTATGTAAAATTAATTAAACAGAACAGTAGGTACACATAATATTGTTAGAGTAAATGTTAGACCTAAAAAAAAATTACTAAAAAGGGATAACTCAAAATGTTTAACGATAGATTTACTAATTGCAAAAATATTTATTAATAGATCAGAACTAATCAAGAAAGGACAATTATAATAAGCACGCCATTGTGAACACAGCAATTTTTGAAACAGGAGTAGCTTATTATTGCACGGCTGATTAGTCTGAGCTGACTCGAGAGAGTCACTCAGTCTTGAGTTGATAGATAGACGACATCTAGATAGATATATTTTGCTTACACCATGATACTATTCTGATAAGCTTTTCATAGTTACTGTATTTTGTGATAATGAATGATTAAGATACTTCTCTACATGGATTGATTTAATTGTGAATTGATGGTTATACTAGTATTGGCGCTCGATCAGACTAAGTTCTTGACCACTTCTGGATTTCCCACATACGATATGGGATTCTAAAAGGTGTGGAAACTAATCTTCTTAGTTGGCCCATCGCAGTTCCCTTTCGCAGTACTTTTAATGTTCTTATCTACATAAGACGTAGTAGCACTATAATCCGGAGGATCATCTGCCAGCTCCTCAACCTTATGATATATAAAATAAACAGTCACTTTGAAGAAACGCAGAATATTATTTTAACAATTCTTATTAAAACTAATCTGATCTAGGCTTATATCCTGATATATAGCTGCTTATTTATCTAACTTTGTTTCGTCTATCTGCTATCAAATTAATTGAATCATTGCACATTATCGTAGATACTAATACCATGTGGCTGTGTTAAATATTCCCAGATCATCTCTACTCATATGAATAAATGTGGCCACTTAAATCATGAGGATTATTTAGATCATTTTCTTAAATATAACTCGGATTATGTCACATCTCATCCAAACATGTTTATTCGTACAACTTTGTTGCAGTTTCACCTGTCTTGTATATTACATAAAATATTTTATTTATTTCGTTTAAATGTTAGCTTCATGTAGTACTAATATTTGCTGGTTTGTGTGAGTGATTTAATCTGCAAGGATTTTGTCGAGGAAATGTATTTAGGTATGTGGACTTTTTGCACTAGCATGATTTTATTCTGATTTGTGTGCTTATTTTGTGCATCAGGAACTCTTCTCCCTTTTTCTTCCTAAATATGTATATTGCCAATTAATTAAATCTCTTTTCCTTCTTTCCTATCTTCTTTAACTTTCTTTAAAACTGAAACTTGTCTACTTTAGTCCTGCTATGTTTTGGATTCTCCTATTTTATGATTAACAATTCGTTTGTTCGTGATTACGCCTTGAACAATAAATGATAAATATCAACGTAACTTATGCATATCAAATATGATCTTCTGATTCTTAAGACTTATGCAAAGATGACTTACGATTCAAATTATGACAACAGTCAGTCTTCGAATAAAACCTCAAAGTCATCCAAAATGTGATAAAGATGTGGAGAGACCATGGAGATAACGATCTATAGACAGACAATTTATGTACACCATTAAGCAAAAAGATTTATGCTGTCAATAAAATAAAAACTGGTTAACTAATTAATGTTACTAAACCAACTCGATTGACAAGATGTCTGACGCCTCGTAACACGGGGTCTCAAATGACAAATTTCTCTTAAATTTATGTTTCCTTTATTACATGGTTCCATATGTCTTGTGAGAACCAAGGTTTTAAAACATATAAATTGTGATGTTACCTTCATTTTATCACAATAAAATGTGAATAGTTTTACTTGTCAATCTAGAAATTACGCCATCTCTATCGATTGTTAGGTTCTTGATAAGGACAAAAAAGGTTTTAGCTATTACATCTGCTTTTAGCTTACCGTGACGGTTATTAAGGGCAATATTACGTTTACTTTTTTTAAGTCTCTGATACTATTACCTACGTGAGGAAACAGTCAATGTTCCCTGTTAGAAATTCATAAACTGTTAATATGAATTTTCAACGCTTGTGTTTTGCATATCAAAATATAGTTTCTAAAACTATTAGGTATTAATAATGTATTTTTAAAAACATATTTTGCTACAGTTTTATGATGTGTATGCATAAGGCATCTCGGCCAAGATATCGGGTATCGTGACGGACACAAGTAATTAAAATGCCAATAGATTATATTAATTACCCGCGTCAGAAGCTGATTATCTAATTATACGTTTTCTACAAGTTGAGGTCGTAAATATTGTGGTTAGCTCAGCTCAGGGTAACGGTAGCTAGGCAGATCGCTGATATACAGGTTGTATATATTGAGATTAACCTTTTGAAAATAGGTAGGTATAGGGTTGGCATGAGAAACAACTTGAACAGTCATGTTCAAAATTATGTTTTTTATACAATTTTTCAAGATATTGTCAATATATTATTATGGAAGGGTACTAAAATGCCAATCTGCTTTTGACACTGACCGTACTACGGGACATAGTTAGAAAAAATATTTTGAATACATTTCGAACCAGAAAAGGGTGTGAAGAGGCACACCCTTGCAGGGTTGGCAACGCGCGAGTGATACCCCTGGTGTTGCAAGCGTCCATAGGCTACGGTAACTGCTTACCATCAGGCGGGCCGTTTGCTTGTTTGTCACCTTAGTAGTAAAAAAAAACAGTAGGTAGGTATAATTTGGTGGTTTCAGTATAAAAAAGTTATTCAGCATGACATTCATCCTATATAATTGACTAAATAAATACATGAATATAAACGGAATATGGGGAAACTGAATATTCGGATCATTTTAATATTAATGCGTCGCCAAAGTTATGTATAACTCGTATGAAGAGTGACAAATAAATCAAGTCCAACTGACATTCCTGGCTATAATAAAAATGTCACCGAGTTTTAGTTTATGCAAATGTGAGCGATTCCACTTTACGTGCGTGTCGAGTAACAGTACCTAATGCAAACATTAACGGCAGTAGTAAGAAAGTTTCAGTAGTTGACAGGTCAAACCTAGGCCAGGCCAGAGGGTCTACTACGAAACACGCTCAACATTTACGTCTCGTCAGTTTTGCTACAATTCTTTTGGTCGATATTTGACAACGATGATCGGACTACCTTGTAGAGTTTTTCGTAGTACACCTTCAGGGGTGCACGGTAGTGCTACCGCAAAGTTATTGTGAAATTTATGAAAGTGTTAAATCTTGCTGCTAAAAGTTCATAATGTTGTAAAAAATATTAAATAAATTAAAATAATTGGGAACTGAAAAGAGGAAATGTAAAGGTTAAATTATTAATAAAAAATTACATCAAAATTGAAATAGCTTCAAAATCCTAAATTCGCTAAATCCTGTTATCTGAGCAATTTCCAATTTCAGACAGAGTCGTTTTGCAGGTACAGTTGAATGATTATTCAAATCGCGATCGTAAATGCCTAAAAGATAAAGATAATTGTTC
Organism: Polyploca ridens; assembly: GCA_951394255.1. NCBI lineage: Eukaryota > Metazoa > Arthropoda > Insecta > Lepidoptera > Drepanidae > Polyploca > Polyploca ridens. The sequence continues at coordinate 19,033,933 of OX596247.1, read as the reverse complement.
TGCCAATAGATATTTATCAAATGAATAGTAAAACATAAGCGAATTAAAAAGAAATATCTAAAGAATTTTAAGTAATCGTTATGCTTAAGGATAAGATACGCGTAGGTGGTGCCTAAATTCTTCGACTACTAATTTACTTTAAAATATTTTTATGGACTTTATTTTATAAAATTCTGCAGTTCGTTTTCAGTATTAATATTAGTGAATAGAAATCGGACAGAAGTTGTCATGTTTGTGAAGACTTTATGAATATTCAAATGAACTAAGCGCTTAGATCATCATAGTAAGTGTTTGACTAATGTAATAAATTATAAAGTATGTTTGTTTGTTTCTTAATTCACGCATAAATTAATATTCATTAAATGGATTTTGACAGATCTTGGCTCACATTTACATAATAGGCCGCACGTACGACTATAGTTTTCTTTGCCAGTATCAATTATTTTCTAAATTTGTTACTGTAATGTATTTTGCATTAAAATACATCGAAACTAATATTAAAATTAGTTCAGAAGTATCGACCATAAAAATCTAAAAAACATTGCCTACCGATATATAATTAATTAAATACATAATTATGCTAAACAAACTGACGAAAACCACTCGATTGTAAATCCATCTGATTAATTCTTCGACAAGACGATTATCATTCGAATTAACGATTAACAATCGTATAGCGAGGTTGACACTCTTTTGACGCGACATGTTTATTAGCACGACCGAAATATTCCCATAAATTATTTAAATTATACTCTAAAACCTATTAATAGAAAAATACTATAACCACTTTGCGTCCACAAATTTCATCAAACAAATCTGTTATTCGAATTTGGAACTTATATCACTGGCCGAAGATAAATTTGAATTAGATTCGGGCCTCGTCAACCGCATTAATGTTGTAAGTTTATTCACTTAGTTCGATTTTCGATTTCGAGAATCGTTATCGATGGTCCATTCAATAACCGTTTGGTATCGATATAAATTGTTATTGGCGACGTGAGTTACCGTTTCGAAGATGGTATTATACCTCAGAAAGACAAACGCATAAATATCGAATGGTAGGGTTTATCTTTATTCGTTATCTATTCGCGGCAAGATGGAAAGCTGTTGAAAGTTTGAGTGGGTGATGCTCCTTTTATTATGCAGTTGGTTTTGTTGACGCCATCTTCAATCGATTGGAAGATATCCGGAAAATATGATATTTGATACTTGCCGGATTCTTCTCAGTTGAAAGCCGAGTTCCGAACCGGTGGTAACTTCAGTCAATGTGACCTTCATAAGTGCCCTTCTGGGGCCTAAATTGAAGAAATGGCTTTGACTTTGATACGAATAACTTGATTCAAATAACGCGTCTCTTTACCTATATGTTAATAACTGTTGTTCAGATTCATCATCTTCAACAGTCCCGCCAGTCTTCTATCCTGTGCAGGGAATAATATCGTCAGACCATTGGGCCAGTAGGTCCACCGGGCAATCATCGTCTATATCTTTGCTACCACTCCAATATTGCCATGATCCATTTTCCATCTTCCTGCTTTGCCAGATACACTGGCCCTGATTCTGTTGTTTACAACTAAACTAATTTTAATCTCACTATGTCTCTTTCTAACAAAGAACATAAGAAAAGGATGTAAGAAATGTAGTCATGTCAAATTAGTCCAATACTTGTTTTCAATATAAATTTAGTCGCCATCTATCGCGGTTAAGTCTAAATACCCGCAAATGAAGACGGCAAAGACTAATTTGACAGCATTAAATATGTTATATCCTTTTTCAATAATGTTTGTAAGAAAGAGATGTGATGTGACTAAAATTAGTTTAGTACGATTTACAACAGAATCGGCACCACTATCCTCATTAACGTGATCATCATCACTAAAATTTGTGTTTATTATTAATACAGTAGCAGTAAAATATGCAATCTGTAATCAGGATTGAATTATATTAATGCCTTTTCTCCATAAGTTAATAATTTCCCTCAACTTATTTTTATTATGGTCAGCTAATCTTCGATTAATCCTCAGATAGTCCATAAAAAACTTGACCGTTAAACCAAACAGATTCACTTCAAAATTATTTAAAAATGGAATCAATTCAAACGCTAAAAATAAAACGTACCTCTCCGAGATTTAAAGTAACTATCATTCGATTTCTATTCGTATTGTCAGTGGAATCGATTAGGGCGGGAATCGAGATTGATGTTAATGTCCCCTGTCTACTCAACCTGGAACTATTTTAACTGTCCCGGATTGATGGCGACCGGTGGGCGTACAGGAATAGAGCGAAGTGGATCTCAACTAATTTATTAGTATTGTTCGTGTGGGGACGCGGACGCTTTGGGTGGTATGAGGAACGTGTATTAATTTTCACGAGACAATATATCGGGATTAAGGAAATTTAATGTTAAATTCTGCACATTATATGACGATAGATAAACTCATTATCTGATATGAGTGAATAATGTAACGTTATTAGTACCCTATGTAATTCCCGCCTGGCTAGCAACTACCCTCAAGCTCAAATTAAAAATCTGTTGTCAAATATCGGTGTGTTTCAATGCCCGTTTGTGGGCTTACCAACTTTGGCTGCATCATCACTGACCATGGTGAGATCACTGGCCTACCCATGAAAAAAGTAAAATGGTCTCAAAAAAAAAAGATAGCTGAAATAATGCTCCTTTTTCAAATGAAACCCACTCCACTCAGTATCGGTTACGAACGTCAAGTAGTACGAGTTAAAGGATTAAGAAGTTCAGCTAAGACGTAGCGCTGCTCCGGCGCGGGCGGGTGGTACGGTGTGGTACGGCGTGGTAGAAATGAAGTGTAACAGCCGCGAGCCACAAGTCCCACCACCTCCAGGTAGCGGAGTTTACAGGCTGATTGTAACACGCTGTGACAAGGCGTTCGGTGCTCAACTTTCTGTGGGTGTCGCATTGTATGAGATGAGAGCGGTTTATGATTTTCGGAATCTTACATGTTTGTGATGCGATACTCAAAATTTTCAATGAACAGTAAAGAAATAATTGTGAATACATTGTTACAGTGTTGGCAACGCACGAGTAATACCCCTGGTGCGGCAAGCGTCCATAGGCTACGGTAACCGCTTACCATGAGGCGGGCTGTATGCGTGTTTGCTACCTAAGTAGTACATAAAAAAAACAAAAAAAAAAATATAAAAAATAAATCATAATATTTAATTAGTAGATAGTTTCCTGTCCCCATACATAGTATGGGTGTTGAGCATTGTTCAGATAAAACGTTTTTTTATTTTCAAATTTTGGTGATATATTCTAGTATGAACTTTTACAAAAAAAATATCGCACTGCCCAAATTCATAAAAAAAATCTCCGAAGTATAATCAAATGTGGATTTATGAACGTGTAAAATGAGATGCCGAATCTAATGTAATTTATTAGAATTCTAATAGAAATAATTTACTTAATTCAGATAAGCACAAATATAATAAAATATTAATAAGATTTAAATCTAATATTGGACACATTATCTCAAACTTAAACATTGTTTAAGTAGCCCGAGTAGATAAGCATTAATAATTCTATGAAACTGTTAAGACTGATTTAATATCCCACGATATTATGTTAATATACAGATAAATATCTTGAATTATATCGATGACTTTTGGGTATCAATGTAAATTGTATTTCTATATTACATTTTAGACTTTATATTGGTTTTAAACTAGTTCTATTAGGTGGTTGTTTATAATTTTGAAAAACTGTTATCGAAAAGATTGCCCAATTTTTATAAAAATAAGTTAAATAAATATAAAATATCACAACAAATTATAATATGTAGGTTTTTTTAATTCATTTATAACAAACATCTATCGATTCACGGTAAATGAATCAAAAAAATTCTATTACCTAATTGAAACAAGAAAACAATTTTTAATATTTTTTTAACCTTTTTTCAACATAGTTTTGGTGATCTGTAACAGAGGTTAATTTCTATCACAGACAGCAGCTCTTAACAATTACTGTATACTTATCTTTTTAGTTTGTTTTTTTATGTACCTAATATTGAAATTTGTGAAAAGAAATACAATTATTTTTATTATTATATTTGCTCCCCGTCGACAAAACGTTAAAAGCCAAGCTTCCCGCTACCGCTCACGCCTCGCACCACACCGCAAGCACGATCGCTGATAAATTCTATCAATAACAGGGGCGGGAGACGTCGGGTGCCTTCAATAGTGTTTACTTGGTGAGATGTGTAGTTTAACGCGGCTCTTATGCTATTGTCATAACCTATCATAACTGCTGTTTCAAAATTAATAACATGAACTATACAATGTTTAAAATTTTCAGAACTAATTAGTGGCTTTAATATTAAATTATTAACGGATAGTGCATTAGTTTCCTTTTAAAGTTTCATGGATAAGGAGGTATTTTACTTCAACGCTATTGTTTTATCGTCAAGCTTCAAAGTCAAAGCGGTATATTCAGTTAAGGTCCTAGAAAAGCACTTATGGAGTTTAAAGCTAATGAAATCAAAATCAAAAAAAATGTATTAAATTTAGGCCCTGTTAAGGCACTTATGAACGTTAACAAAAATGACTACACGGGTTCGGAATACAACTTGAGCTGAAAAGTCACCGGCAAGAAACAGCGTGACCTACGTCTATTCAAAACACCAAAAGCAGAAAGAAATAAAAAATGTGCATACTGTATTGGTTTTTGCAAATAAATCAGGTTACTTTCATTCTAAGAGTCAGTTCACACTGAGACGAGACTCGACGCGACGCGGCGCGCACTTTTTAAGATCACGATACAATATATTGGCTCTTTTTATGTGTTCTATCGCCTATCTAATGGGGAGTGTTCTAAAGAACTTTTCAACCTGGTGCCGTCATCACCCTTCTACCATCGCACCGTTCACCGGCGATGTGGAGTTCATCCTCATATCCTCGAGCCGCCTCGATCGTCCACACAACGGTTCAGTCGGACGTTCCTACTGCGGACCATTAGGATATGAAATGAGCTCCCCATTACGGTTTTCCCTCAGCGCTACGATATGAGGTTCTTCAAAAAGGGCATGAAAAGAGCTCTTCAAGGTCGGCAACACATCTGCAATCCCCCTGGTATTGCAAATGTCCATAGGCGGCGGTAACCACTTACCATCAGGTGGACCGTCTGTCTGTTTGTCAACATATGGACATAACAAAAAAGAACTTTATTACTACACAAAAAGGTACCACATTTCAATGAGAAAATTCGAATACGCCTCGCGAACCAAATGCATTGTCACGTCGCGTCGCGTCTCGGTGTGAACGTCAGTTAAGAGGACTCAATTCGTCATACTTTTCATACAAAACCTCTGTACTTATCATGGCGTTGTTAAACATTTTTCGTTAGATGTTTTGAACAAGTTAGTATCTTGTGCGCTATATCTAGCCGTGTATCTAGGCGTAATTTAAAAAAAGTGTGAAACAAATTCAGTCAAAGCCTCCGAAAAACAGCGTTTTTGCCTGAACTTTGGCCATATCTAATGTACCTATAAATTATAAAAGTAAAGAAAACATTTAGATACCAGGCTTGCAAATGTATTGGAGATTCTAAATAACTAACTTGTTTTTCACGAACTTGTAAGATTTTTTACAAGAAGTATACTCCTGGAACAAGTTTTATGAAAGCGAAATCATGAATGACGACTTAGCGAAGCGGCCGCGAGTGATCAGCGGAATTTACCGACTGATAACCGACGGCTCTGATGCTGTCTCTCTTTTTTCGCAGTCCAACATTACGTTGGATGAAACAATAAGCTTTTAGACTATGCTTGCGTTGAAGTTGCGCCGGCCACAGAGGGCCGCCTTAAAACGAAGAGCGTAAGGGTCACCTTATGCTTTCGTTTTTGGGCTTAAACAGATAGAGGCAGTCTTTGTTTTTAAAACTATTTTTAAATTTAGACATCTACATATCTTTCAATATACTTAATCTATCTTCTTCGTCAGCGAAGACCTCTCAGTACCACTTCAACATGTGACATGTACAACAGTGTAAAATATCACCCGGTGTAACTGTTAGCAACAAGCTGAATCGTGACCAGCCCGGCCAGTGGACACGGACAGGTGTACCTCGTAACCATTTCTAATGTTCCACCAATGTTGTATATTTTGTATCATAAATATACTTCAACTTGGAGATAGAATACTTTGCGATAGGGAAGTAGATTGTCTTGTTCCATGTTGAAGATTGATCGAAGTGTTTCAAGTGTTGGAAACGAAACAATATGTATGTGCAAAAAATTTATATAGATATTCTGTTATTTTACTAATAGATTTTCAGATGATAGTAAGTTTATTTACTTATCATAAACAATGATTTTAACTTTAGAATCTTGAAGAATTAAAACCTACATTCTCGGATTCTGGATTCTAAATCTCGGATTGTAGAAAAAGGAAGCACATTCTAATGAAGTTCATTACCATTGACTTACTTAATTTATTTCTATAGATGCTTGGGTGATGATGACGACAAAGGTGATAAGCCCAAAATAAGCTGCATAATAGTGCTGGTGCTTTATTGCAAACATTGTTTTTTTTAATATCAAACTTTTTTCGATAACCACACCTATAGTACACATAAATGGAATTCGCACGGTACTGACAAGAGATATCTTTCATCAGATGAAGCTCTAAATTCCTCAATAAAGCAGGTGAACAGCTGGGTGTGTCACGCTGTAGATCAAACGGCACATAACCAAATGTCTTGCGTACGCGCAGCCGCAGCGCACCGCCGAATGAGTTATACGCTCGTGATAGTTCACAGTAGTGTTGCCAGGTTCCGTGTGTCAAATTTCGGAACGTAAGGATAAAATAATCGGGATTTTGGTTTTCAAATCGGGACAGTAGTGAAAGTCTGAATTTGGTGAGAAAATATGAAAGCAAAAATATTTTTATGTAGTAGCAGCTTAGTTATATTCTTTTCCTGTCAAAATTATCAAATATAGTAAAGACTCATGAGGTTAGTGAAAAATCGGGACATTTGGCGTCCCGATCAAGGGTTAATCGGGACGTGTCACCAGACCCTTGAAAATCGGGACGTCCCGCGCAAATCGGGACACCTGGCAACACTAGTTCACAGTGCGATAGATCTATGCATTTCAGAATGGATTGTCTTCTTATTGGCTTTTGCTTGATTCATGTGCACTGTCGAGATGGGCTGACTGAACTTTGGGATGCACGGTTATTTCTTTCTAATGCACCTTGAATTCTTCAATTACCACTGAGCTATCATCGCCCTACAAAACCTATGAATGAACTGTTCAAGGACATTTATTCTTTCGTCTTGAAAGTTCTTTACTGATTCTCATGATTATCAAAGGTCCACGACCTGGCTACAATAATCGGAAAAACAATAAACATCAGATTCGCACGTCCAAGCGTCGACGCGCCTTCATTATATGCCGTAAACCCTGAATTGCTCGTGATTACTGACCTCAGAGGGTATTAAGTTATTATATTTTTGGAACAGGTGCGGTTTGATTGGATTTAGATTGTTAGTTTAAGTTTGGGAGTGAATGAATAAGTGCTTTGGCAGGATAGATTTGTGCAAATTTCGTAAAAGAGTCGGGGAACTTTTGTTCTAAGAAATAAAATAGGACCTAGCATTAATTCTCAAAATGTAAGATGCCAATGCTTTCTTCAGAGATAAAATACATGAACCCCTTCGATCTTTTCTTATAAAATCATTGCGAATCATCCAAGCTAAACCATAAGACTCACAACCAATCAATCTCACCGACTCTAACAACCCTGTCTCGTGTGATTACCTCGAGGCGAGGCTAATAAGACGAGGGGTGGTCGTGGGGGGACGGGGGTGGGGTCCTCAAGGCACCTGTGGATGGCGACTTGTTGCGCGACCTTGTAAGAAGGATTTAAGTGCTCGGATTGATGCGTTTTTAAGGCCACTGTTGGGCTTGGACAAAATAGTGTATTAAGAATCTGAAAAAGTTTATTACAGTCTTGGAGTTGAGACGTTTCATCTTTAAAGGGAAAAACTGGCTAATATTTAAATAGATTGAGCAATCAAATGTGTCCTTCTATTCTATGAATAAGTTATATCCCGTGTCCTTTGCGTTTTAGTTTCGTCGAAATTTTCCAACACTTTTAGCTTTTCTAAACCTCTCATATTCTGTGATCTTGGTAAAAATATATATATTTTTTTTTTTTTTTTTATACGACTAAGTCGGTAAACAAGCATACGGCCCGCCTGATGGTAAGCAGTTACCGTAGCCATATGGACGCTTGCAACACACGAAGCATCGCTCACGCGTTACCGACCTTTCCCCCCTCCACTATGAGCTCTGGCGACCTTACTCACGCGCAGGAACACAACTTTACACAACATAAAGTTATTTGGCTGCGGTATTCTGTAAGGTGGAGGTACTTCCCCAGTCGAGCTGCTCTTTGAGCGAATAAACACTATGCTCTACCTCTCTTAAAATTACTTCTTTGAGAACATTTACTTTAGAAATCTGGAAATTTTCCCCAAGACCCGCCTTCTAGTTAGTGCTAGCCAGCTTGCGTTCATCTTGTATCCCTGTCACGTTAAACCACAATTAATCAGGCATCTTTTCAAAGAGTAACTGTAGAAAACCTCCGTGTTTATCGTCCCGCGTATATTCACAAGTCGCCGAGGTGTGGTCCAGCGATTTATTGAGCTATTACGTCTCATGTACATCGCATGGTGTCAAGTACCAGCCAACTTTACCGTTCAAAAAGATTTAATTCTCACGTTTTATGAAAATTATGTTTTTTGATCAGGAAATACGTTGGTCAAGTTATCGTTGATTCTGATACGTGTTTCGGTCACGAATATAAGAAAGAAATCGACTAAAAGTCACTAAGGAAACAATTGACTAAATTTTTTGTCACTTTTCCTGATGTTTTCAAATAAGATGATTTAAAATTAAAGTTTTAATCCTAACTATTATAAATGCGAAAGTGAGTTTGTTTGTCATGGATCATCATGACATTTTGGCATGCAGATAGCCTATGATATGGAGAAGGAAATAAGCCACTTTTTATCCCGGGAATGCGGGTGAAACCGCAGGGGAAAGTAGTCAATAACGCAAGCAGAACATATTTATATGAAACATGTATAATTCAAACTAACCAGTTTCATTTATTTTCAATAATTCATAGTTTTAAAAGCCACATGGCAACATTCTTCAAGCGCTTAACTAGAATATGTAATCCAGCTAATAAGAACAGCATAGCATAATGAAATCCTGCGTGGTAGATGATTATCGACAATTTTGCAATATAATGAATGGCGGGTAAATGTTGTAAGGAGCACGCGGGATGCGCGTACGCACAGATAAAGGTCGCTATTATCTTACACGGGATTTAGTGCTTGGGGCACACTGAGATCAATATATTTTTGTTTAAACTTTTTTTTTTTTTTTTTTACTGTTTATAGTCCTGTGTTTGACCGCAATCTCACCATGGTAAGTGATGATGCGGCCGAAGGTGGTAAGCACACAAAGCCTAGAAGGAGCTGGCTCTTGGTGGTAGCCAGCCAGACGGGTACTACAAAGTACCCTACCACCGTGCTATGGTTTCCTCACGATGTTTTCCTTCACCGAAAGCTCAAGCTCATTGTAGGATTCGAACACGGGACCTTCATCTTCATTTAGCGGTTTAGGCGTGAAAGCGTAACAAACATACAAACAAACAGAGTTACTTTCGCATTTATAATATTATATTATATATATATTATATATAATATATATGGATGGATGGATAGTATGGATTAGTTAGGATTATTATAATAGAGATTGCAAGCAAAATATTTCCAGTGATTGTTTTTATTTTTCTATAAAAATTTAGGTTTCGATATTCAAATAATTTTAAAGAAATCTAGAAAAGATAACTCGGTTATTTTTCATCGCTTGGCAGCAAGTTGATTAAATTACTGTCTCGTCCTTCTCATCCTCGCTGTGCCCACAACCTAACAAAATATCCCTTATTACTCCTACATCGTACATTGTCCATTACATACAGACACGGTAGAGGTGCGTCTTATCGTTAATTACCGGTTCGTGTTACCGGTTTACCGATTACCCTCGTGATTTACCAGTACGCGCGCATCATATTTATAATTTCACCGATTTTCAATTAGCCCGAGTCAATTATCGGAATGTGCTTTTAACAGCCGTAAAGAATGACCTCAGGGTCTATAAATGTGCTAGACAGAACTAAGCTTTATGTGCTTACTCACATTCTTCGCTTATATAACAATCAAATGTAAACCTTAATATCATTTAAATACCATTCATAATTTAATCTTCGAAGGAGTTTCTAGTCTTCATAGAAAAACGAATAACAGCCAACCTTATAGCACTACTTCTGTAGTTGACTCTGAGTCATTGGCTGACTCAAATAGTCAGGTGAGTCCCCTTTAAAATTTCCTCATAATAGTTCTTCCATATAAAAGCTCTATCAGTATATTAACTACTTTGCGGTTTTTTATGTCTATCATTAAGCTGTGTCATAGATTTAGAATATTATAGATGCATTCACAGATACATCGTACACTAGTTGATTTCCAGTCAGACAAATTGTCGATATGGATTCCGTGTAATTTGTGTTCGGTAAAAATATCGATAATAAACGATATATTGGCATTCATTATATCGGTGCTGATACTGTTGTTTACAACTAAACTAATTGAATCTCACGTCTCTTTCTAAAAAATAACATAAGACAAGGATGTAAGGAATTTAGTCCTGTCAAATTAGTCTAATAGTCTAGTTTTAAAAGTTACATCTAAATACCAACAAATGAAGACGGGAAAGACTAATTTGACAGCTTTAAATATGTTCTATCTTTTTGAATGATGTTTGTAAGAAAGAGATGTGATGTGACTAAAATTTGTTTAGTGCGATTTATAACAGAATTGGCACAATTGGCAGTCATTATATTGTATATTTTAGTCGTTAAAACTATGTACGCACACTTCATTTCAAGGCATTTTGCCCGTACTCGTGCTTACGGCACCTCTAGGTACTCTAGTACAGTCGCGCTCTATTAATATTCTTAATCTATGGCTGTGACCGTTTGTAATGAAACCAGTCAGAATATACGTGCATAGTAATGGTTGGCTCAATACATTTGAATATGATGACGATTTATATCTATATTTTTTTTTTTATCAGTTATGTGCAACGTTAAACACGCAGATTGCATAATAGGCAAATATGACACCAATCAATAATTCACTATATAAAATTAAAATAAGATAAATATAAGCATTAATGGACCAAAACTCAACTCGGCTCTATGTATATTTTTAATCTCGATGACTGAGTTTAATCAATCGTGATTACCAACAAAAGTAATCGAAAACTGATCGTCCGTCCGTCCGGCCCTTTCATCTGCCTCTATTCACGGATAGGCCCCGAATCTTAGAATAAAGGGGCCCATTGTCTTCGCAAGAGGCCATTGAAACGTTTTGTAGTGCGGGAGCTCAAATTAACATTCATTGTTTTTTTAATAATTACATTTTGCACAGTATTTTCAATTTTTTAATTTTTATTCGATTCCTAATATATATTTTATTGAAATTAGTAGGTATTAGTATTTGCTTAAGAGTATACCCATAGAATTATATTTGCTATTTAAAATTAGTGGTTTGAATAAAATATGAAGATTTTATTTGCTGCTTTTACCGATAATTTGAAGGATGGCTTTAAGTAGTTATGTTAATTAATAAATGTGTAAATTTCATACAAAATTTGTATATTTTTAAACTTAGATTAGAACGATATTTAAATATTTTTTATAACAAAATACGCAATATAAAATTTTTACTTGTTCCTAATTCAAATGACATACTAATTTGGTAAGAAAACTAATTAACCTTTTAGTTTATTTATTATTTTATGTTAAAACAAGTTTTTTATCACCTTGAAAATCAATCAAGTATCAGTTTGACTTTGAAAATCTACAACTATATATATTGAATAACATGTTAATATATTTTTTGTGTTCTATACATATTTAATTTGCAAAAGAACTTTAAAATAAAATTACACTGCATTTTTACTACCAGCTCTTAGACTATCTTGGTTAACTGTTGTCGTTGCGATATCATTCGTGTCAATCGCGATGCAGTTTTGATACTGTCGCGATACCGTTGCGATAGTAACGCGATGTGACTGCGCTAGTCGGCGTGTCATCGACATTTCTAAAATCATTGCTTTTCAAGTTATCTTTTCTTATTGATAGATTCAACAGTTTTGTGAAACGCTTGATTAGTTTTTAATCGAACAGCAAAAATAAGGAATCACCGGTGTGGATGCTATTTCTGCTCTTGCTTCGGAAGGCACTACGTAAAGCCTTTGGTACCGGCTATCATTAGTCCAGCTAGTTGGAGGCGTCCTAGGTGGCTTGAAATCTGCAACAGTAGGTTGACCTCTAGCCTACCTCCACCGATCCGCAGTGGGCACGCGTGTTGGAGTATCTCCCCGTTCCCTTTCACTCTTATTTCTGAAGGGAAGCCTGTCCTCATCAATGGAAAATTATCGGCTGATGATGAAGCTTGTGTTTAACCACAATCTCACCATGGTATGTGATATTGTGGCTGAAGGTGTTTTTATTATATTAAATAGGGTTGCGTTGGGCCAGTGACCCGTCCATAAAAGTCCAGATGAAATCTGTTTGCTCTGTCCTTGAAAGTCCAAAGAAAACACTACTGCCGGAAGAAAGATCATTATAAATGAGAATGCAAAACGTTGTATCCATATGCTGGATATGTCAACAGCTGGATGTGTTTTTCTTCCCAGCGTCTTGTTATTCTTTGTAAGAATGGATAGTGGTAGGTAGAAAAAGCATGGCATGCGTGGCAGTAATTAATGTAGCTTCAGTATTTAATTTAAAAAGTTGATTTTTTATGGTGGTGCAGGCTTGTATGTCGCGCGTGAGTAGAGAGTGAAATGTTTCAGAAGCGGGGCGGCGCCGTTGGCGCGGCGGGCGTGTCGAGGTCGTTGACATTGCTTGTGACATACCAATTTTTATATTTATATTATATCCTTAAGTATTCATTTTAAATTACACGCACACACTATTATATATTTATTTTATTTCATTGTTTTATCATTTCTAATTTTTTATACGTGTACTTACGACCGTGACTCACTAAAGGCGTCGGCTGAAAATCAGCGCTGCTGACAGTAGTCAGTAGCACCATGCTGAGCTGCGCCTTTTTGACGGCACAGACCTACTGGTTATTTTTAAATCAAATATTGTAAACTATATTATGTTTTATGTTTTAATGTGAGATTTACGTCATCCTACGATTCCCGTGGTTGCATAAATTCAGAAGGCATTTGAAGTTTTCCCGCTCGCACTAGCCTATGAATCCCTTATTGATTTGAAACTTGTGCCTTATGATGACGTATGTGAGCTATTAGAGTTTCGATTGATGATTTTACTCGCTACATTATACCTTAGTTATAAATTATAACTAAACCAATCGTTGAGTACTCTGATTGAAAAGCCACTGCCGACAACATAGACCTAAATCATGATTTACCCCGTGTTTCACTTAACCAAAGACAAGACAAACCGCTTCTATAAACAGAACACTTTACTGGCATCCACGCTGGCTCCGCTACAGTCCACACAAATTACGCTGAAGCAAGTAAATATTAATTCCGTACCATTCACACGAATGAGATATGACATCGCTGTCTAGCTTATCTGAACGCAATAGTACGCACTTATTATATACGAGACTTCCGTGCCTTTCACGACGCTGTTCTCCAACAGTGTAAAGATCTAAGGATTTGCTTATGCGTAGATAATGTAGCTGTAAAAAAAGTCTTAAACAATACAGGTGATTATTAAAAAGAAAAACAAGAAAGGACAGACCATACATAGTATAAAGAAGACAATAAAGTCATGTAACATCAGAAATGAATAAGGACTCAGTTGTAAACTATAAGCCTAGTACAGGAACTGCATTGATATGGAGTTGGAGACGTATTGACCGAGGTATTTAGCATTCCGGCCAAAAATCTGAAATTTCCAATTCCACCAATGATATCTAAATCCGTGATCTACGGTTCAAAATCCAATGTAGCTACATAGAAGACGAGGGATCACTAATCTGATTTGATGGTTGATGATGACATTAAAATAATCGTAAGCTCCCTGCTGATTTTAAAGTTAGACCTCCTCGGGATACATTTTCGGGATGCGTGGGAATATCTAAATTATTGACATACAGACTTCTCATACCATTTATAGCTATATCTATCCCTTTAACATTCCACACCTCGACAGATCTATCAAATAAGGTAAACGTGGGTACTGTTCAACGACAGAAAGTGTATTTATTGCCAGTACAGGTGGTTTAGTGACTACAGCCAATAGCATTGATGTTGCTGCCCACCTGAGCTTTGAAACCTAGATAGGTCTAAACACTACCATTCTGCGTCAGTTACGTCAATCGTACGGTTGATCTTTGGTTCCTATCTCTACAATCTATTTGCAGCTAGCTATCTTTTTCAAGGAATCATCTACTGAAGTCAACCCAGCAATTATGAAGCTAAACATTGTTATAAATGTTACATGAAGTTATATTCTTTGTGAAATTATTCGTCTACTAAGTATAAACTTGGGAGTTGGTTATAAAGATGTATCTTTAAATGTAGATGAAACATGAAGTAGTCAATCTAAAGACAATGTAAATCTACAGTTAATACGGAACAATGGAAGCTTCAATCACATAAAAACTTCAATAGTCCCACCGGCTGATGAGTAAAGACCCTAATGCACAAACAGTCATACAGAGCGCAATTATATCCATAGCGAGACACCATAGCACCCGGCTCTATGATAATGCACCGTGAGAGATAATAAATAAGCTCTCATCATTTACATTGTGCGAGTGAAATGGCGCGACGTTTGAAAAGAGACGGCGGCATGTTTATGCGCGGTAGACGCCCACGGTGCGCCCGCGCAGCTTTTGCGCCAGTTTTTCTGCAATAAACTTGAAGTTAAGTGAAGGTAGTTGACATGCGTCGTATATTTCAATTTGCGCTGTCCTCATATGGATGTTTTGTGTTGGTAAATAAGTTATTTTTTCTAGATTTGATTTGCAATATAAGAAGCTTGTTAAAAGGTCTAATATGTGTATTTTAAATTAATTATTGCTTTATGAATATGAATCACCTCTTGACCATTACCTAGGCTACTAGTTTCCTTATTTAATCACTCAAATACATTCATAGACATGTTTGCGACACAAGGTTTTTATATTCAAATCGGGAAGTGGGGCGTGCCTATATTTGATATCTCATTTTATTATTCTGACCTCTATTTCTTATGTTTAACTATTATATTTCTTATAATTGTACTAACATCATCATTTACCCTAAAATGCTCATCAAACCCACCCAGCATCTCTTAGCCTCCATCTGTAGTAACCAAATCCTCTTGTTCCCTCAGTCATGTCACCTTGATACCTTGACTATAAACATTTAAAAGATAGACATGCAAGTTCTGCTCATTCAACCTGACAAGTTCTGCGATAAACAGCGCTTGGCTTGAATGGCTGTCTAAATACAATATTAGAATCTCGTTGCATTATTATAAAATCAAAACCCTTTGAAATGGCGTAAAGAATACAAATATGCGACACCCACGTTTGAGTTACGCGACACGTAAGGTTGCGGTGGGGATATGAGCGGAACTTGCGAGTTGCGGAAAAGTTCGCTTATCATACTCATTACTTATTCAATGTAGCATTACAAAAGCCTGCGAGACTCCTGCCTTAAAAAATATTCCCTTAAATAGCAAAGGAACAGATAAGGAATGGGTATCAGTATAGAATAATCTGAATACTTCCGATCGTTTACTGTATTTACCCAATTTAATTCTGGTTGATACTGTTGACCAAAGAAAAAAAAATGCACAGATCTTTAGTACCTCAATCACTGAATTGCAATAATTCCTTGATTTTAAATACTAAAGATAATATGTACAATTTCAATCTCGCTAAGCGATCAGCCCCGCTATTAGAACCACCACATCTTTACATCATCTTGTAGGATAACTCATTCGTACAGCGATGCAGAATGTCCTGATGGCATTAATAAAATGGTGAGCTCACGACAAAGGCTTCGCGTGGTCCGTGTGACATCATATGTCGATGTCACTCCGGCTGGGGTTAGCGTCATGATTGTTGTGGTTTGAGGCACATTTTTTGACCTACCGCAAACATAGTTAAGTTTACATTAAGCTCTATTTGGCTAAGCATGTTAGAATCTAGACAATTATTCCATGTTTTGTACTTTGTGTCTAGTTACAACTTAAAATAATTAGGCGTTATAACGTGATCAACAAACAAACATCCACATTAACTTTCGCGTTTGCAATATTAGTTGAAAGGATCCTATCGAATTGGCTCCAGAAAAAAAAATGTCGAAGTTAATCAACAAATCAAAGACCTTCTGTTGGTTATTTGAGTCCATCCTGATTCTTAAAACGTGCAAGCTGATATTAATAATCCCACCAAAAACATTTTCATGTAAAATGTTGCCGCCAAGACATATGGCTCGTACTGTCAAAAAGTTATCAGATCTCATGTAGAGCCAAGCTTATAACTACATGCACTTACTCTATAAGCCCTAACTTCACAACCTCTACACACCGTAGTCAAAATTTGTGGCTTGGCCGTTTCGCTACCGTCACATGAGATGAGCATCTTTTTTGGTATCGATAGGATTATATGTAAGTATATGACCACAATCTAAAGTTGAGAGGATACAGTAGTGTTGTTAAAAGTAACAAAAGGCCTTCTGATGATCCGTAAACACTTAAGTCTCAAGGATTTTCACTCACTCCAGGACCATAAAAGTAATCACTGCAATTAGTCAAAATAATCTTTGGTTTAATTAAATGTCAGATATAAAACTGATAACTGCATGCGACACTGACTAATGCATAATACCGTTCAAGGACAGCGGTCGGCTTTATGCAAAAGATGCAATTTTTTACATGACACGTCTAATAAAGCGCTAAATGAGATCAGAGTCGTTCGGATGAAATATGACAGTGCATTTGGATGCGGTTGATTGTGCTCATTCATTGTCTTGAGGACAATGAAGTCTTTAAGGGTGTGAGGGTCTTAAATCAAATTAAGTATCGATAACCGAGTACCTAGTAAGTTTTGTTCTCTTCTCATTATAATATCTTCAAGGTTGTCTCGTTTCTGTTTTTATTCTGTATTTCTGGTTATTCATCATATCAGCCTAGGGATGTCCACTGCTGAACATAGGCCTCCCCCATTAACTTCCACTTCGAACGGGTTTGGGCCGCTTGCATCCAGCAGCGCCCAGCGATTTTGAACAGATCCACCACGTCGGTTCACCTGGTGGGAGGTCGTCCTGCTCGGCGCTTTCCAGTAGGTACGTGGTTCTGGTTATTGCCTTGCAATAATGTCACTTCATACTACAAATTTACCCACGCCACGATCAAACTCCACAATTTTTAATGTGATTTATTACAAACATAGTAACTAGACCTCAAAATTTACGAAACTCAGAAGCGACGAAACATAACGCCATTTTATAATCTCCATATATTTTCCAAACTCGTAGACAGTAGCTAATTTGTCATTATTAAAAAAGATTATACTATCCAATCGCCAACACTTGTAATCTTTAAACTTACGAGTGTCAACCAAGATCGAACCCCACGCATGCGATCGCGGCGTGCGTGGGCGCAGACACTGACGAAACTTAATTAGTGGTCCATCTGTCTTTAGCCGCATCCATAAAGTTCCATATTTATGGCTCCGGGTGTATTAATCGTACGTAGGACGGTTTTATTGCGCTTTGATGGATTTTGAGCATTCTTTATTTGTTTTCTTGTATTGTGTAATTTGATTCACTTCAATTAATAGCAATGTTTTATAGTTAGTTGTTCATTTACGCATAATATTTGTTGATCGATTTCTTAAATTTATGCCGGAAGAATTTTAAAAGTTTTACATAGGGTATTGTTGCATGTTAGTCGCTCAGGTTTAAGCCTACTTTATTATGTAGTCGCCAGTTTTATATGCCAACAAAGATATATACTTTCTCTGGGATATCCCAGACTAGTCAAAACCCGTAAAAGTACTGTCAAACAGCAAACCAACTACTACCTTAGCATGATAGACAAAAAAGGCTCCTTAGTCCACACTGTCACAAAACTCGGGTACTCAATTTATTTCAGTACCTCCATTCGATAGCCAGGCGCCAAGGTCCAACAATCGGGTGGACGTCGCAACAAAAGGAATGGCTTAAACTCATTAACTTTCCGTATCGAGTGCTCGGGAGGTCAGGGGGAGGGGTAGAAGGGTAGGCGGGGGGAGGTTGCATCGAGTGACATATTGATGCAGTTAAGTAGCGCTCATGGTGTTGAAGGTTATACATTTTGAGATTACTAGGTTTTGGAAAATATTAAGTTTTTAATTATTGTAGTAGCGTTTGTGCAAGATTTGCCAGTACTTATTTATTTATTCAATCGCAAATAGTAAAGTACAGTCTCTATGGTACGCACGACGACGGTTCACCGTTGCATGGATTAGCAAACCTAGATGTATGGCCTAATGTTGCTGACGTTTACAAAGCTTAGAAGACATGCGCTGCCTGAACGATAGTTGCTTGGTGACATTTCTACCTTGAGATGGGTAGGCAGCGGGTACTTCAGAGTACCCTACCATCAGGCAAACCCCTTATTCATAATCGCTTTTTAACTAAATCAGTGTAATAGTGTGCCCCGTCTCACTCTTTCGATCACCAATTGTCACCTGTCAGATAAAGACCGCGGAATTGTAGCTAATCTACGTTTGATAACTTTATCATGAATAAGGGGGTTAACATTTAAGATCTGATCAAAAAAATAACCTTGCACAATCTCTCGTATAATGTTTACTTATGGAAATAAGACCATGTAGAAATTAGATCCAGCACGTCACATAGAAGTGTCTTCTACATTCAGCCCAGGAGAGGGAGGTATCGAATCCAATTACCCGCTCCGAGCGATGACGTTAAGAAATTACGACTCATAACCGATAGATGTCGCCGGTGATGCAGAAAAGAGGATTATTAGGTTCCGTATATTATGAGGACGCTATTAAGGCTGGCTGGATGGGATCTTTGTTTTTCTTCTATCTTTGGAGGCATTTTGGTTTTTTGCATTTCGTATAATAAGTTTCTGCGTTTTAAAGTAGATTTTTCAATAGTCTGATAGTTTTTGCATAGCCTTTTATATGAATGCACTAAATATTTAAATTGGATGTTCTTTTTTATACTACTGATTTTCAAACAACCATACGGTTATTTGAAAATGGGCGTGTATTCCGTGCCTTGCCTTCATCATAAATAAATAAATATCATGGGAAATTCCTCACACACGGTCATCTGATCCCAAATTAAGCAGAGCTTGTACTATGGAAACCAGATAACTGATATAATACATATACTAATTTGTTCATGTTAGTAAATACATACTTAATATACATAATTACACCCAGACTCAGGACATACAAACATGTTCATGCACACAAATGCATGTCCTGAGTGGGAATCGAATCTACGACCTGCGTCGCGATAGGTGGAATCTTAACCAGAGTCTTCCTGGCGAGCAAATAAACCTAGTGAACTAGCTCTCAAGTACTGCTGCCTAGATACCCCCGTGGCGACAAAACGTCTACCTACACAATATCACAAACTTACAATACATACTTCAAAACGTCACATTTTATATAGGTTAAGCTAATTTTAACAAATACTTATCATGGAAACAATTACTAGTAGTTGCCGATAAGATCTAGAACGCATTGTATTGTGAACCACAATGTGTTCAACTAAACGGTCTGTGAACCTGCGCGGGCGCAACAATGGCGCACTTATAGTTTATAGGCTTTATTAATTGTTGATAATTAATCGTATCGATTTTCAGTGAATGTTAACTATTTAATTGTATTAAAGGTATGTAATTTTATGGGCTTGTATTAAATTTAATTGAAATGGAAAAATCCAGCCAAGTGTGAGTCGAGCCTTGCTCTATTAAGAGTGCGTATAAAGCAAAATGACAATCTTAGAATTGAAATTTACCCAAGTAAATAGTATTTAAATGAAAAAATATTTTTATATGGGTATTTTCATTATATACGCGAGGGTTCTATCTGAGCAAAAACATAATGGAATGAAATTTCCTCGATAGAAAAAAATCACAAAGTTACCTCTAATAATAATGAATTTTCGGTTTTATTCGTTCATGGTGTATCTAATTAAGACAAAAATTCGATAAATAATATCACTAACATATGACCTAGGGCTGCTACTAACGATTTTTTAAAATATTCTATACTTTACGAGTTATTTAGATAAAAAGCGCTTAGTTCATTTTTGTTCCGCGGAACACGCTATCTCCATCTCATCTCCACGCGAAGATTAGACATAAGTTTATTTCATCTGACATTGCCATATTTTTCTGACTTGGTACGCACTCTTAAGGTTCTGTACATGACTAAAACTACATTATGAATCAGCGTTGTCAGTATTATTTGTTTAAATACAGTATATCTTAAATTTTGACATCCCATTTTTACTGTTTATAAGCCTGTGTTTGACCGCAATCTCACCATGGTAAGTGATGATGCGGCCGAAGGTGGTTAGCACTCAAACCCTAGATGGAACTGGCTCTCAAGTTTAGCTATCGGAACACACCGAAAGGTGCTTGGCGACAGATTTTCAACTTGACAGTGGTAGCCAACCAGGCGGGTACTACCAAGTACCCTACCACCGTGCTATGGTTTCCTCACGATGTTTTCCTTCACCGAAAGCTCAAACTCATTGTAGGATTCGAACCCAGGACCTTCGTCTCGGTATCCTACGTCACTACCACTGAGCTATCATCGCCTTGAATAATAATATAGATGAACCATATTGTAAAGAAATAAGGACTTCTTTTCATTGTATTTTTATGAACGTCAAAATGTATTTCTTAAATTTGATGGACTGTAAATAGACAGCCATGAGAAAACCCAGTGTAGTATTCGACCCACTGCATTCGACGTCATTAATTTGTTTTGTATATTAAGTTTGGTAATAATACCTCTAAGTAACAGTAGGTTTGTACATATAGTTTATTTTCAGCTGTGAACCGGTAAGACGTTTGACAGTTATCACAATACCACACACACATACATGCACAACTCATTAACAGCGACTTCATTTGCAAAGAACAATGGGCGTAAAACGTTATAGGCTATAAACACACGGTAAACTTGAATAAGACATTACGTTACCGGTGCACTGACCCGTGGACGTGAACTGTGTATTGTACCTTACATAATACATACATAGTTATACTAGGCCCATAGTATTAGAAGAACTGTACTTGTTTGGTCTGTTTCTACAGATTCGATATATTTTTAATAATTTTATCAATTCGACACGTATGTATGTAATATTATTGGAAATGCAATATATTCACATATGATAATCTATTAGGGCTTCCAAACAAATATACTAAATTTCATAGGTGTTTGTATGTATGTATGTATGTTTGTCCACGCATATCTCGGAAGATATTAATCGGATTGTAAACATTCTTTTTTATTGGTTTACATTTACTTCAACTTAGGGAACAATGCAAGTTTCATAGACATCGGTTCAGTAGTTTTCAAGATATGGACAAATATATGTGACGGCCTGGTTTATTGATACGAGCTACGGGTGGGGTGTCAAAGGAAAAACATCTCAAAACCTTGGTCTTTACTCGTAATTTTTTATTTTGACGATCTGATTTCCATGGTTGCCTAAGTTACCCTACTTGGGTCTGATTCCCAATCAGAATAAATATTTCTGTACGTGAAAATGTTAATTAGCAATAATTAAGCAAGTTAGTTAAAATAACATTTGTTCTACTTATATTTATCTTTGGCTTTTCAAGCTAATCTGTAATTCCAGATAGTCACTATTCTTGACGTATACCTCTCTTTTTCAATAAGAGTCAATAGGCAACTACTCAGCAAGTGTATGACATCCTTAGTTTCGACATAGCTCCTCCCTGAGTGAGTCTGAAGCACAGAATCAGTATCATCATCATCATTTGCCAGCCCTGTTCCCAATCATTTGTGGTCGGCGCAATATGTACGCTTCTTCCATTCGTCTCTTCTATCCGTCATACCAGCATCCACTCCTTTCTTACCCATATCATCTTTCACACAATCCATCCATCTCTTTTTCGGTCTTCCTCTTCCCGTATATCCATCCACTTTCATATTCTTAACTCAGAATATTCAAGTTTATATCATAATAATAACTTTGATGGGGTTTTCAGAAAGTAGTGCTTGATTTCGCAAATCCCTTCACATCAGATAGATAATTATAATCATCAAACTGATCCTAACAATTTTACCAAAACATTAACTCAAAGGATGGTGGGCAAAAAATGCCTTCAAATACACGTTCACTCTTAATTCTGAGTTAAAATCAATTCATTAGTGTCGAACGAATAAAAAGCTTGCGAGAGTCCCACCCTGGTCGACATTAACAATTCAAGAGGTGCAAAGAAAAATAAAAAAATTACCATCGAAGGGGCCACCTTCTTGTATGTCTTGTAGGTATGTAAAATGGTAATGAATATGTGAATATAAAGTATATAATCCTAAGTATAATAAATGTATTAGATACTTACAGATATTATTCGATAGTTTTGATTGATATTGATTTATTATTATGATTTTTAGGGTTTCGTAGCCAAATGGCAAAAAACGGAACCCTTATGGATTCGTCATGTCTGTCTGTTTGTCCGTCCGTATCTCACAGCCACTTTAAGAACTATACTGTTAAAACTTGGTAAGTAGACGTATTCTGTGAGACACTTCCAAAGTGGTAAAATGTGAGTCCCCCCTGTAACTTCTAAAATAAGTGAATGATAAAACTAAAAAAAATATATGATGTACATTACCATGCAAACTTCCACTGAAAGTTGGTTTGAACGAGATCTAGTAAGTAGTTTTTTTAATACGTCATAAATCGTAAACAGCAATTTACCTTTCAATATTTGGCGTTTTTTTTTCATAGCAAAGTTGAGTTAGTTAATATTACACGGTTATTATTACTCCGTGTGTGAGTCCGACTCGCACTTGGCCGGTTTTTTAGTTTATCCCTAACTCCAAAGGCAAAGATGTGATTTTATGAGCTTGTGCATTTAAATAAATTTATATCCCTAGTTCTGTAAGAGATAGCGAAATAAGGCCCTTTAATAAGTTACCTTATTTCAGCTGATTTATTCTAATCTGAAACCGACAAAAAATATCAGGAAAATATAAAGAAAATAATTTTAATTAAAAATAAACTCAATACTCCGTCTCCACAGACCCCCATGGCCCCATACTTGGGTCTTGGATTTTCTTTTAACTCCATCGTCAGTCGAAATGAAGTACCCCTTCCGTACGTTACTCCGGAAGTGGACAACCGGGTGAAATGGCCGCCACGTCGCTTCTGCCACAGTTAATATTAGTGCAGTGTGTCAAACTTTTATTTTTATGTAAAGGCAAGCCGTCACTCGTTTCACCAGTGACTACCGCCTCTAGATTAGTCTAGAGGCGGTAGGCGGTAGCCACGGCGATAACCTAGCTAGCCAACCAACGGTATTACCGTACAAAAATAAAATTTGACATAAATAATCTTATATCTAACTTAATTCCATACTGAGTCCACATTTGATAATGAGAGCTCTTAAATGAAATGTAATGATACCGCAGCCAAATAATGTTGTGTACCTGCGTGTTGAGGTCATCAGAGCTCCTTTGGAGGGGGAAGGAAAAGAAAGAAAGAAAAATGCGGTCGGTAACGCGCGAGAAATGCCCCGGGTATTGCAAAGCGTCACACAGGCGACCATAGGGCTACGGTAACCGCTTACCATGAGGCGGGCCATACGATTTTTTTACCGCGTTCGTTGTATAAAATAAGAAACATGAAAGTGTGATTGGAATTTAGATCAAAATTTTACGTGGTCTACGATTGCATAAGGTATAATTTTGAAGCTAAAAATGAATTAGGAATTCAGCTACTGTACATATTCCAACTGTGTCCAATCAAGGGGGCTGTAGGTTTTAATTTAAGTCTAGTATAAGGTTTTAACATGTCTCTACCTTTGAAAGGTCCATGTCTACGATTTAATCGAGAGGTTTTTTTACGTATGGACCGAATTAGGGAAGTGGGGGTAAAGGAGGGATTAAAGGAACGATTGAGTAAAGGGTTGTCTGCCCGTGATGTTTGCTTTGTTTGAGGGTGATTTTTAAGGTTTATAAAGAGTTTTGGTTCGGTCATGTGGTATCATTGAGTGCTTAGTGATATATAGTAGAAAATTGCGGTTTGATTCGCTTTTATTGTCCAACCAAATGGGAATTAAAAAAAATAACGTTTATTACTTACTAAACAAACAGCTATATGTAGCAATAAGGCTATTACAGTCAACTTTAAAACTATTATTTTTAACTGAAAACCTAATCACGTGGAATTTTACATAACAAAATAGTGAAACCCATAGAGTAAGAATATTTTTTTTTTTTTTTTTTATTGTTTATAGACCTGTGTTTGACCGCAATCTCACTATGGTAAGTGGTAGTATTGATAGAGTGATAGCGTTAACAATATTACCTTGTGCGAAGCGTGAACAGTTTGCACTCATAGATATATTGTACACTAGTAGATATACTGTCAGAAAAAAAATTCTTTATGAGTTCCTTGTCATTTGTTCTTGGTAAAACTATCGATGAAAAACGAAAAATTTGCATTTAGTCGTTTTAACCATGAATGCACAGTTCGTTTCAAGGCAGCGTTATATCTATATTTATTATATCTCTATGGTAAATAAAACCCCAGACCCAGAACGTGAAAAATATTTAGTCGTATGTTCTTTACAGTAAGTTAATACAAACTAGGCTTCTATTCATTCACGACTGAATTCCTTA
Source organism: Polyploca ridens (assembly GCA_951394255.1). Lineage (NCBI taxonomy): Eukaryota > Metazoa > Arthropoda > Insecta > Lepidoptera > Drepanidae > Polyploca > Polyploca ridens. The sequence goes on along the minus strand of OX596247.1, from coordinate 19,008,924 downwards.
AAAAATACTTTATTGAAGTCCAACTGTACAAAAGGGTATAGTAGCAATAATTCCAAAGTCAGATAATCAATAGGTATTACCTATTAAAGTATCAAGAAAATGTTGTAACTGTACACTTATATTTTTTTTTTTTTTTTTTTTTTTTTTATTATATGCTAATGATGCGCTTTGACGCATTATTGCGTCTCTCAATACGTCGATTGTAATTCTTTCTTTTTTGTTACAGGTATGTTAAATTCTTCAATTCATAGAAAATGGGAAATTAACCGTAAGTATACTATAATTTTAAGGCTTGGAGTTATAAATTAGGTGCTTTTGGATATTGCGTTATGTTTTTTATTTTTATTTTATATTAAGTTAAATTCATAGATTTTATAATCATCTTTCAAAAACAACATCAAGATGGTCCTTTTTATCGAAAGTGATAAATTGTTAAGTCTGTGTGATTTGAACACATTAAAGCTTAGCGAGAATCTTTCCAGTCATAGAAATCGGTTACTGATGATGATTACAAAATTACTTTGTTGTTTGTTTGCTGTATTCGTTGATATACGAAATAGGAACATACTTCGGTTTATTTACAACAAATATGTACAAAATACAATCTATATATAGAAAATTTCCTCAAGCCTGCCGCTGCTTCCGATTAACGGCAGGGTTCCCAGAAGGCTGGCAGCGTTTCCTCTTTGGATAGAGCTGACGCGTTGGCGGAAAAAGCTCCCCGCCCGCTGGTCTCCGGAGGTCTCGATCAATATTTGGTTTGGTATTGTTAAGTCGAGTTTGTCACAACACTAGCTCGACTCGCATCAGCGTATCCCGTCACTAAAGGACTATTTAAAAGTTTTGACAGATCGAGACAAGATGGTTTCCCGCATGTTTGGAAGAGTTTTATTACATGTCTATAATATTATTTTTAGGGCTTGTTTGATGTAAATAAGCTCTAACAGTATGGTAACGTCCTCCCACATTCAAATGAAAATCACACATATTTATAAAAACTTATGACGCAGAAGGTTTGTTCTAAATGCCCTCATACTTAAAATGTAGATCAATATTATGGTAAAACATAGATTTATAAAACATAACGGCAAAACTATTGACTAAAGCGATTGCTCAACTTATAGATAATGCTCTCCCAAAAATAATTGGTTAATTATGTTAATAATTCGTAAGCGCCACCAAACTTTTTTATTGTCCCTCTTATACGACTATATCAAGGCATAATAAAAGCTATAACCAAATACAATAACGTTTCTTTTATCTCCGCCCGTGGCTATTTCAGTGGAAATTTCTTCATTTCGGACGGACTGTGTCGACCTGCGTGGGCGCAGGTCGCGTGTGTTGTATCTCGCATCGGAAGCTATTTTACAACCGTTTTATATTCACGCTATCGGTATAGCTATCGAATAGCGAACGCCTCTTCACTTTGCTTGTTTGGGGGTGCAGTGACGGCGAGTTTATAGGCGGAGCGTTTTGTAGGGCAAGTGAATAAATATGAGGCAAAAAAATGCTTGAGGTGTTATAACATTTTCAAAACGACAACGTAGAAGATCTAAGTTTAAAATCTCACTTCCGGCGTCTTGTGTTTCCTGACACAGCTAGATAAATACTATAAACTATAGATAAATACTATAGACGGGCCAGTTGGCGCAGTTGGTTAAGGTTCACCTTACGCGCCGCAGGTCGTGGGTTCGATTCCCACACAGGACATGCATTTGTGTGCATGAACATGTCTGTATGTCCTGAGTCTGGGTGTAATTATGTATATTAAGTATGTATTTACAAACAAAAAGTAGTATATGTATTATATCAGTTATCTGGTTTCCATAGTACAAGCTCTGCTTAGTTTGGGATCAGATGACCGTGTGTGAGGAATGTCCCAGGATATTTATTTATTTATAATAGACTAGTATTGAATTTTATAATGTAATTTTTAAAGTGCTCTTTGCTAAAATTGTTCTCATTTTGAGCAGACTTTTATATTTAAAGTATAATTCTTAAAATTTTATTCAATTGGTTTATATTTTGTAAAATTATACCCGCTAGTAGTGGAGACACACCTGAAACAAATCATATACATATTTTTATAGACTACATTACCGACTCACGTCAATTCCCTCTATGATTTCACTACACTAAACAAGTTTTGTGTCTAATTTTATTTCCAATATAGTTCGAAATTGATTGGCTATTATGACAGTTTCATAATCAAAGCATTATGAGTTATATCGTTATTACCATAAACTTTAAAATTAAATGATTTTTTTACCACTGTTGACAAAGTAATGAAGCTTTGTGATTGGATATTTATTCTATATCAAATGGGAAAGTTCGAGTTTTTATAGCAAAATTATGTGGTATATTTGAAATTTGATATTATTTGTATTATATTGGTTTTTATGTGTTTGTTTGTGAATCAATAATTTTCGGTTGTTATGGGCTCTTATCTCAATGTACTGCGGTTCATTGTTGCGTTTAACTTAATCATTTTATTTAGCTTTTAGTTCAGTACTTGCTATAGTTTATTTGCTTTTCAACTTTAGAGACTAGTTTCTACCACATCCTTACTATATTAAGGGCCGATTGTTCAATCCTCAGATAAAAGGTCGAATAACTGTCTAACGAATAAAGTTATCTAGCTGTTTATCAGTCTGATAATTGGTCACCTATTTTTCAATCGTCATTTATTCCATGGACAACTATCTGGCCGAATATTTCAACTCTGGCCACTTAAACTTCCGGTAAGTGAAACAAATATATTGCGTACCCATGCGTTAGAGCAGGGCAGACTATTTGTATTCATTTTGTCATATCAACCAGATGTCCAGATGTCATTATATTTTTTTGGTTGTTACGTAGGTATTGGTTATGTTTGGCTAGTATTTTTTGTTAGATGTTGTTACTTTTGTTATTTTATTGAAATTATGTTAATATTTTTTTAAATTTCATCTCTGTATAATAGGTATAGTATCTGTGATGCGTGCAAACTAAATTACTTCGACAAATTTTTATCCTGCCTGCGCGGGCTGTGAAACAGTCAGCGGGTTGTTCCGATTTTTACCCTGCCCGCGCGGGCTGTGAAACAGTCAGCGGGTTGTTCCGATTTTTATCCTGCCCGCGCGGGCTGTTAAACAGTCAGCGGCACGTTCCATCAAAGAAAATCAATCGAATAAGCGTTTATCTGGCGATGGAAGCGGCAAATAGATATATACCTCAGTTAACAGAGTTATTGCACTGATAAGTCTTATCTGACTATTGAAAAACTCAATATCTTGCTGTCTATCGAATAAACGCTATCTGTCTATTTATCTGGGGATTGAAAAATCGGCCCTAAGTTATTTTAGAAGTTTTTGTTTTATTTATATCAACGTTACTAAAACACCAAAAAACTTCCGACTTAGCATCTTAATTTTAAAGTTGTCTTTTGAATGTGCATTGCAAATAGTATCATCGGATTGATCTGATTAGTTATTACTTCCCGATGTCGTCATAGATACATCCCGCCACTGAAAAAGCTCGTCACGAGGATAACGTCATAATCCATCATCTGAACATGTATTGTCGTGTATGTATGTTAACGGTCTGGGACGTCTTTCAAGGTCTGTGCTCTTTATATTGTCGTCGTAACACTCCTGGGTCTGGTTTCAGTCTGTAAAGTCACTTCATGTATTATTGTTTTTCTTCAATGTCAGTCTTATTCAATTCTCGATATGTTTCGTCTAATCAACCAGTCAGTCAGTCATGTCACGGCCACGGAGGCTGAACAGCCCCAACAGTATGGTCCTACCATACAATTTTGTAGACGTAAGAATATCGTAACTTTGAAAATTCGAGAATTATTCTTGACGTGAGACTAAGGGCTGTTTTTAAAATGGTTAGATTTGCGGAATATTTTAATTTGAAGACCAGTTTCACTTATCAGAGGAATACCTGAAATTAATAGCACTTTCATATGGTGCAGTTAGACTACATCTTTCGTGGCTGTCAATAGCCACTGATGTAGGCCTCTCACAAATCACCTTGAGGCTCAAAGCCACTTCAAGCCTAAGGTGACCCTCCTGATAGTTCAACTATCATGAGTCTTGCAATAACATGGTTATAATGAGATTTCCCGTGGTAATTAAACAGACCGTCCCTTTGAGTCCCTCAGACAGATGCATTAACTTGTCAATGGGTATACTGCCTTATGACGTAGGTATACAGGGTGTTGTTTTGGTCGGCGACAAGCGACCCAGGAGCGGTAGTACAAAATATATATTCCCCAAAAATTTACTTAATTCCATTAAATACTGTAAATATGTTGAGAAATACCGTATTCAATTTGAAATAAAATTACCGCAAAGTATGGTTACTAGGCAAGTGCACTGACTAGAGGTAGGCACAAGCCGCCATTGCCCCACCCCTTTACTCCCTCGTACTCCCGTTGAGTATTATGTCTACACTTTAGCTTATTACATGATTTTCAAAATTTTAATTTTTTTATTTTTATTATTAAAAAAAAAATAAAGTATTTTTTTTATATTTTTTTTAGCACCAGTCTCATTCGTATTATCGACCCTGAGTCGCTCGTCGCTGACCAAAACAACAACCTGTATAGACTATCTGTGTATTGACTGTCCTGGCTGTTTATCGAATATGCATTTCAATATAAAAATCTTATCGGGGAACCTTATTTCTCCACCGGCCGGGTGAAATTTTCGACGTTTCTGAAAAAAATCTCTTACATAAATGTGACAATTGATTTTTATTTATGGAGATAGATTATTGTATGGAAATAGGCGTGTATTTCACCATAACAAGGGATGATGTGACTGAAGAAGTATCCTGAAGCCCAGAAGGGAAGGTTCATGTGAAACATGAGCCTTCCGTTCTGACGCGGAAATTGAACCTAAACCTGAGGTAGAATACCTCACCACGACGTATGAGACTCGAAGAGACATTTCTATAAAACATACATCATACAGTATGATGGAGGCTGTCATTGTGCGAGTGTGTCGTGAGAGACAAAAGGCCGGCGGTATCCGCACGGCGTAGTTTTTATATCCGCCGCGTCGCCGCCCGCTCGCGTCCGTCGCCGACGTTTATCCGCCGACGTGTGTTACGTACCTTATGTAAGTCGGATTTACAAATATATTTCAATAAATGTCATTTTAATGTTTAAAGGGAAGCTATTATATAAAGAGATGCTCAAGTATATTTTTTGTATGTTTTCAATGGTAACGAAATATCTATAGACAAGGCACGTTCACAGTCTAAGCTTTTTATTCAATTGACGTCCTTTTGAAGGTCGCTACTGCGGTACTGACCACCTGGTTTGAAAGTAAGTCTTCCTCTGAGAAGAATTGACAGAAATCTCAGCAAAGAGTCTCAGCTTTGGGAGGGCTATGTCCAGGAGTGAACTACGACTGATGATGACGATATAAAAACTTGAATTTTTGAAATCGAATCAGACCATAAAGACTCGACGGATCGGGTTACAATTTGGCATATATGTAGTAAATACCCTGAAATACGATACTTTTACTCCTGGAAATGATTAGAAAACTTAGCAACCCGTGTAAAACTAGTACCTTCGTAAAGTTAATAAAAAATCATTTAAATATTACTAGGAATTTTAAACGTATGTAATGATATGAAAATAGTTGACAGCATCGGAGATACAGTGAAATCCAGTTCCAATGCTCATTACCACATAAAGTGAGTATGTTTATGTTATATATTAAATTATGCACATTTATGACGTCCCGAGGCCCTATGGGTATCAAGAACCGTTTACACAGTCCACTGCTTATGACAGAGGGTTTCTTGGCGTTGGGTGTAAGGTATAAGCGGGTATAAGGCTGTGTTAAGTTGGTGTTTAACGGGCTGGTTGATGTAAAGGTTAGATACCTTGACTGCCATGCTACTAGGTGGTTTAGGTTTAAAGATATTTATTCTCAAAAAGACTACATAGTCACTTACATGAGAACAAGCTTATAAGTAAAATATTTTTAACAATTTGTCATTCGTCTATAACGTCTGTTTTGTACTCATTTAATGCATCCCGCATATTATTTTGTTCATAAGTATTTTTCTGAAACATATTGCCTAAGTTTACTTTTTAACACATTAAATGAGTTTACATTTTTTATGATTGATGGTAAGTTATTGTACAGCTGTGCACCTTCAGAAGTAAAATTAGTTTTGCCATAGTTTGTCCTTGTCTTAGGGAGTACCAAATAACTAGCTCGACGTGTGATCCGTGTTGTTACTTGTTTCAATTTCATAAAAGATAGATTAGTATGGACTGAGTTATTTAGTATTTTCCTTACAAGAATGCATGCATTGTAAATATATAGTTGTTTTATGTTCATCAATTTTGATGGATTGGATTTTTGGTTTGAATTTGTAATGGAATATTTGTGTGCTTGAATATGTCTGTTCTGGGTTCTGTTGAGTTTGGAAAACTGAGTTTATATTTATGTTTTCAATAGTTCGATCCATTCTATGATATTTATTTAAATCAAGATTTAGCACGACTTGAGACTTGATATTTTTGATAGAGCTTTTATTTATTTTATAAGTCGGTAAACAAGCATACGGCCCGCCTGATGGTAAGCAGTTACCGTAGCCATATGGACGCTTGCAACAGACAAAGCATCGCTCATGTGTTACAGACCTTTCCTCCTCCCCAATGAGCTCTGGCGACCTTACTCACGCGTAGGAACACAACATAATGTTATTTGACTGCTGTATTCTGTAAGGTGGAGGTACTTCCCCAGTCGAGCTGATCTTAGGGCGAATAAACGCTACGCTCTACCTCTCTGAAAAGTATAAAGCTGGTTTAGTTTAGTAAACTCTTCATGTACTTAAGAATTATTATTGAAAATGATTGTATTTTTAAAAAATCCAAGCACACGCATTGTGAGCACCTCTGTCGCTCATCCCTTCGCCCAACCGCCAAGACGGAGACAATTGGCACGTCACCGGCAGAGGTCGCCGCTTTTGCAAGTAACCACAAATCACGGGTGTCGCCGGTCAAACGCCGCCCGGCCGCCTCTACTGTGTGTGTACGCTTCATTAGCCGCACTTTACACGGATTGTGACGTCATTATTTACACAATTCAAATCATTAAATGTAAAGGTCTTATTAAAAATCAAAAAGTCATTTATTCAGTTTAGGCCATAGTAAGGCACTTATGAACGTTAAATTGGTACATACAGTTGAATTTACCACCGGTTCGGAATACACTTAAACTGAGAAGACTCCGGCAAAAAACTATTATAATATAAACACTAAAACATAAATAGCTTTAAAAGATCCCTGGTTCAAATTGTACCTTTTCTGTACTTTGTACAATAGTATCATTTTTGGGACCTCGCCCTCAAGTCAAATCAAAAAAGAAATTAGCTGGATAAATGCTCAAGGAAAGAATAAACCTGATGACAAATTCTTGCTTATTTTGCTAGCAACCCAGAATAAAGTAGGCGTTGCTCACACTCGCGTAAATAATACGTTACTTTTTAACGTAGAACTTTCATATCAGTTTGAGTAACTGCAGAAAGCGTTCCTATAGCCCGTGATATCAATCTCAAGCCATGCTGATAAAGGAATACTGCACCACTCCGTAGATGGCCCAGCACCCGGATTTTATTTCCAGAAGGCTGAGAAGCAGGCAGACTGTCGCCCATGAACATAAGCAATATCAGGGGATTGCCATTGTGTTGCCAACCTTTTGAAAGCCTAGAAAGTTTCTGGCTCTCAAGTGCAACTGTCAAAACTTGACGATGGTATCCAGGCTAGCGTTTGCCACTGTGTTATGATTTCCTAACGATGTTTTCCTTCTTCGAATCAAGGAAGTCGTAGGAACACCATCGTTTGACTTACCAACTTGCAATGTAACCTGAAATTTCACGGGTCGCGCTACGCTGGGGCGCCGACACGCTGTTCACGGCTAACTCGACGTCATAAGACGCACCTTTTAAATAAACCTTTATAGATATGCGTAACTATATAAAACATGAAGTCATAATTTGTCAAAGGACAATATCTCTTACGTCGTGACGTTATAATTTCTTCTTTAATCATCGATCTTCAATAGCAATCGTACCCACACCTTCACGGTTCAAATCGAATGTACCACGGCCAGTTATATTACAATGTTCCACCTGTCAATTATTCATAAGTCGAGTTAAAGTGGCTTATTACTCACGGCCGACGGCGGATTTTAATCTGCGACTGATAAAGCGAGCGATCGCGACGAATAATCGCAGTCGCGAGTGTGTGGGCAAACTGCACCCTATTTGTTATGATTCGATGAGAATTTTCTTTTGATGTTACGTGGCTTTTTTTGCTTTAATTGAAATGATTTGTAGGTTTTGAGGATTAGTTTGGAATGCACTTTTTTAAGCTTTCGCGAACTAAATTCATTGTAATATTAATGTATCGGGTCACTTTTTTAGTCGCTGTTAACATGGCTTATTAAAAAGCGGCGTTAGATAATATTTTAAAAATAATTTTGAAGATTTTTATTTTATTTATTTTTCAGGTGTATATTTTCTGCAGAAATTTAATTTAATCCTATTATAATACAAACACGTACAAAATATCGACGGAATTTAGTATAAATCCCTTTCAAAAATCCGACGTAGTTAATGTAGATAAAACTACTTTACCAGCAAAAATCATCAAAACACAAAAAGCAAAAAAATAAATTAATTTTTAATTCCAAACCAACCCCTTCCGGAGGAATAAACTCAAAGATAACACCGAGCTAAATACGAAACTTACCACTCGAAGGTCTTATAAAGCTCCGGCAGCTCAGGGCCGACGTCCCTGCTCCCTCGGCGGTCGTCACGAGGAATCACTGCAAGCCTTGCATACAGCTGAGTTAGACAAGGACGGTAGATCCAAATAGTTGGAGCTAGAGGGAGAGGGGAAAGGCGTTTTGCAGTCGTCATAATTTCGCTCGGCAGACTAATAATAAAGATAAACTTGGGGTGCGGGGTACTGCGGATAACACAGTAATGTTTAGTGCTCAGAGTGTGTTATGGTGACTTTTCTTACATTTTTTGACTGATAAGCTTGTTTTTCTAGTGGAATAATTAGAGAACAATGTTTTTTGAAGGACTGTGCTGTTCTGTTTACTGATTTTCATAGTTTTTTTTTTTAAATTGAAATAAGTTTTAAAACATCTATGGAAGTAAGGATTGGCAGTTCTTCTGAATCGTCGTACTATATTAGTTAGATTTGTAACTGTATATGAATTACTATCCTGCTCAAATGGCCTACGGTCTTATGTAGTATAACTAGATATAACAGATGAATTATGTTAAAATATTTAATTCACAGATATTGGCACTGATTCTGTTGTTAACATCTAAACTAATTTTAATCTCACTATGTCTCTTTCTAACAAAGAACATAAGAAAAGGATGTAAGAAATGTAGTCCTGTCAAATTAGTCCAATGGTTGTTTTCAATATAAATTTAGTCGCCATCTATCGCGGTTACGTCTAAATACATGCAAAATAAGACGGCAAAGATTAATTTGACAGCTTTAAATATATTCTATCCTTTTTCAATAATGTTCGTAAGAAAGAGATGAGATGTGACTAAAATTAGTTTAGTGCGATTTACAACAGATTCAGCACAGTTATAAAATTCATCCAAAGCAGTAGAAGCTGACTCATATTCATAAGTTGTACGATAGTACTGATAGATATAATTAACATTTAATTACTTTGACATAAAACTACAACTAAAATTTTTGAGAAATGTTTGCTTTACAACAAAACAAGTGTCACCTATATCTAATCTTCGCAAGTCTAAAATAATTGGCAGTAGCACAATTTTCAAAATGGTCCTATATCATCTGTAGCATCTGCGATGTTATGATATACTGTGCCGGTGCAACGGACACTTATCCAATGATTTGTTGCGATCAACCGTCAGTCGGCCGATGTTGATGTAATCTCACACTCCGCTTTGGTGGAAACGAGCCGGTATCGGCACAACATTCACCTGGCTATTGGGTACTGTATAGAAATGTCAAATGGAAAGTTTCTTGTTTAACCATATACAAGAAAATGTTGTTTATATTACATAAAATTTGCTGATTCTGTTGTTTACGAACTTAATTGAAGTCTCGCTATATTTCCTTCAAACAAAAAATATTTTTTTTTTTTTTTTTTTTATACCACTAAGGTGGCAAACAAGCATACGGCCCGCCTGATGGTAATAAAAATATAAAAATGGTGGTATATAAAAATAGGATGAAACAAATTTAGTTCTGTCAAGTTTTCAACGTAAAGTTGCCATCTAAATTGTTACAGTATTACCCAACTGATAAGGCGCGGCGTCGTGAATCTTTGTTCGCATAGAAAATAAAGTTGGCCCCGAAGATTAACGAAAGAATGCTTAAAACTTTTAATCAACCTTAGGTCACTACTATAAGGTTCATAATACACCGCAGCTGTTGGTTCCGTCTCACTCGCAAGTCACGCCCCTCCGCACGGCGCGCGCTAACATGGCGGCAGCTGGCGACTAATAGCGTTTCCCGCGCTTTGAAAATGTATCTTCTGTGCAGGTACATCGGTAAGCCATATCAGTTGGGTACTACTGTAGACTATTTTCTCGTTAATGCCAATGGTCTAATTTTACAGCTTTAAATATTTTCTATCCTCTTTCAATAATGTTTGTAAGAAAGAGACATAGTAAGACTAAATTAGTTTAGTCTGTAAACAACAGAATCAGCACCACTGTTGTGTTACATTAGGTACTACAACTCGTTTTTTTCGTAGCGCTACGACGTAGTGCTACGGCCTACGAGCTACGAATCTCAATGTCAATGAACGAAATACTCTACGAGCTTATTATCGTTGTATTGCGATACGAGTTTGGGTTGGGATTAGTAAGTAAAGATTATTTTGAGAACCTAACTTAAGAGCGAATAAATGGTTCTTTATAAGCGAATAAATTTAGATGAAAATTGCCATAATGGTAGCTCGGATTCTGGAGATGGACCGGTCTTTGACCGGTTTTTTCGAGAATCTGTTAAAGCCTCGGGAGATAGATTGTGTATTATGAATTTAGTTTTCACACCGACCTTTCTAACTTCACGGGAAGTGTCGTAAAGGAGCGGGAGGGAAATTTTATTCTATCATATGTAGAATGCGATTTAAATTACATTTATATGTGTGGGGCCATATGAGTCATGAAGTTTATAATACAGGTCGTTGTTTTGGTCAGCGACGAGCGACTCAGGGTCGATAATACAATAGATACTGGTGCAAAAAAAAATATAAAAAAAATACTTTATTTTTTTTTATTAATAAAAATAAAAAAATATTTTTTTTGAAAATCATGTAATAAGCTAAAGTGTAGACATAATACTCAACGGGAGTACGAGGGAGTAAAGGGGTGGGGCGATGGCGGCTTGTGCCTAGCTCTAGTCTGTGCACGTGCCTAGTAACCATACTTTGCGGTAATTTTATTTCAAATTGAATAAGGTATTTCTCAACATATTTACAGTATTTAATGGAATTAAGTTCATTTTTGGGGAAGATATATTTTGTACTACCGCTCCTGGGTCGCTTGTCGCCGACCAAAACAACACCCTGTATAATAGAAAATCGAATCAGTAACTAAATAACTGTAGTTCTCGGAAATTACTCAAAATGTTGCTTGGCCAAAATAATTGAAAACTTTAAAATATGAACCTGAAAACTGGTCGAGTTGTACTATTGTTTGGGAATGACAAAATGTCCAATCCAGCTTATAAAACAACTAGCTGTCCCACGCGGTTTTACCCGTGTTCCCGGGGTAAAAAATGCCTATGTCCTTTTCCATACCATACGCTATCTGCATGCCAAATTTCATGATGATCCGTTGAGTAGTTGAGGCGTGAAGGCGTAACAAACAAACTCACTTTCGCATTTATAACATAAGTTAGGAACTTAGGATAGTCTTTATTATTTTTCACAGACCTAAATCCTATTTGTATGTTTGTTTGTTACCAAGAACCTCAGCCACACAACCGATCTTGGTGAATTTTGACACATACATTTAAGATGCTTTTATCCCGGGAAGTCATCAGATCCTTCGTGAATGCGAGTAAAGCAGGATGAAAACTAGTTTAAATTCACTTCTTTAAACATTAAGGTTATTCCGCTGGAAATGTCAGGGTACAGTGTTATATAAAACTTTTTAATAAACATTATGGAAGCCACCGGCACCGAGGTGGCTACCAGACTACAAGTCGCATAGACATTCCCATGGTAATCAATGTTCATATCTAGACGTGGCTAGACTTGCCACAGTGCCAGTGCTGTCTGCAGGTATTGGGGATTTTTACTCATAGTGTTGATGTTTACAAAATAAAATTAAAGTAGGTATTTCTTTACTGTGTATCGGCCTGTGTTTGACTGCAACCTCACCATAGTAAGTGATGATGTGGCCGAAGGTGCAGCTGTAGGAATACACTCATATGTGCTTGGTGACAGATTTTCAACTTGAGAGCCAGCCAGGTGAGTACTACAAACTACTCCTCGAGCTACTTTTTCACATGTTTTAAGGCGATGATAACTCAGTGGTATTGACGTCGGATACCGAAATGAAAGTCCCGGGATTGAATCCTACAATGAGCTTGAGCTTTCGGTGAAGGAACGTGAGGATACCATAGCACGGTGATAAGGTACTTTGTAGTACCCACCTGGCTGGCTACCACCCTCAAGTTGAAAATCTGTCGCCAAGCACTTATCGGTGTGTTCCCACATTAGCACTTGAGGCTTTGTGCGCTTACCACCTTCGGCCACATCATCTCTTACCATGGTGAGATTGTGGCCAAACACAGGCCTATACACACTTAAAAAAACATCGCATTTCTTTTTTTTATCTTGCAGGTTTCCTCACATTAAAGCTTAGAATTCAAATATCTCACTAAAATTTACATGACTGTCGGAGGATGAGTGTTATCACCTGATCCACATGGACTTAAATCTAATTCAGCAACATATCACAAGCCACTAAAATTATCGAAATTTTCTATAATATAATTACGATAATAATATGACGTCTTCAAAATCCTAAGTCCCTACACACGTCACATCACTCACATCACGTCACGTCAGTTCGTATCGTACGCGACGCGGCGCGGCGCGGCGGCGTCACGTCGATCGTGACGTGTGACGCGCGACAACCGTCACGCGGAATGACACGGCTTACTTATTCATAAGGAAGCAGCCATGTAATTATGCCTTTTGGAATTTATTGCTCGGATTTATTTATGTTTCAAGGATGGATTTAAGGGAAATTGAGATGGTTTCATGTATAATCACTTATGGTGTTTGATAATCAAAGTAATTTATTACGCATGTCGTGGGTTCGATTCCCACACAGGATATAAATTTGTGTATATGAATATTTGCTTGGCCTGACTGAGAAATCCTAAATAATATTATAATGCGAAAATGAATTTGTTTGTTACGCCTTCACGCCTCAACTACTCAACGGATCATCATGAAATTTGGCATGCAGATAACCTATGGTATGGAGAAGGACATAGGCGTTTTATCCCTGGGATAAAAAGCCTATGTCTCTCGGGGGACAACTAGTTATCGCGATATAAGTATATTAAAAGTACTCTTTCCGTTGTCTAGTTTCCATAAATGGAACTAGCTGTTCCCCTCGGTTCCACGTTCCCAGGGTAAAAAGCCTTTGTCCTTCTCCAGACTATTGGCTATATGCGTGCTAAATTGCATCGCGATCGGTTCAGCGGTTTAGGCGTGAATGCGTAACAAACATACAGAGTTACATTCGCATTTATAATATTAAGTATGGATAATAGAACCTCTGCAGATGGCTGTGTGCGATGGATATCCCAGGGTATGTATTTATAATATAAAATTTCAAATCAAAATCAACAATTACATTCAGATAATTTTTACCTAAAAAAAATTATTTTTTATTCCAATTTATTTCAATCATAAAGATTTGTAAACAAATATAAAGTGTCAGAGTATTTTGATCAGTATTTTACAGTGTTATAAAATAAGAAACTGTACTATTCTGTTTCCTGTTCGCGGGTAAGTGGTAAAGACGATGCAATTTGCTCTGGACGTGCATCATGCGAGGTATCTATCAAGCTTGCTATCAATCATTGCCAACTCAACCGAACACAACCCGTTCCAATATATCTGGGCAAAGATAAGAACGGAATAAGAAGATTTTTCAAGAAATGTATCCAAGATATTTAAAAAAAAAATTGTCTTGATTAAATAAATAAATATCCTAGGACATTCCTCACACACGGTCATCTGATCCCAAACTAAGCAAAGCTTGTACTATGGAAACCAGATAACTGATATAATATACATATAATACTTTTTGTTTGTAAATACATACTTAATATACATAATTACACCCAGACTCAGGACATACAGACATGTTCATGCACACAAATGCATGTCCTGTGTGGGAATCGAACCCTCGCCCTGCGGCGCGATAAGAGTCTAACTTAACCAACCACGCCAGCTGGCCCGTCAGATTGAAATTTATTTGAGGATTTGATTCAGTTCTTGAATGATATAAACGGTAACAAATATCCTAATTGGTCTTCGTGTAGGTAGTAACAGCTACGTGCTATGTAGGTACGCATTGTTTAAATCGTGATGTTTTTTTTTTAAATAAAATTAACAATGTGTAAAATACTGCGAAGCCTTTATGCAACAAGGAAGCAGCCTTTAACCAAGTTGCGTTTAATTAGGGCGTACATTACTTGCTGTATGCAAGTTTAATCCCACAAATTGGCCTTTCTTAATTAATCAACTACATTGGAAGTTAGTGCACCTACGGGTCCTACGGCCTACGCAGACGCTCACTTTCGCCTTAGCCGGAAAATCATGTTCCCCTATATTTAATTAGAGGGCCTAATGAATTCCATCTCGGGTAGCCGACGCGGTCTAATTAAGGGGACACCGTACACTACGCGACGACACGATCACGCCGCGCTGCTGTCGCGGCCAGCGAGACATGGAGTGCGTGTGTGTACCAGCTTTTATTTTGTCCTAAGCGCGAGGTATGTGAAGTGACGTTTTAAGGCGCTGCATTTAACTATAAGGCATCGGGCAGTATTTAATTACGCATGCCATTATCACGTTTATTTTGTGTCTGTGCGTTAAAGACGCTGTGATTGATATATGAGTTATCATCGTATTTATTTATGAGGAATTAAAATTTTGTGTTTATCTATCGGATGTTATCCAACTATTCCGATGTTTATTGGTACAGTAGTACCCAACTGATATGGCTTACCGATGTACCTGCGCAGAAGATACACTTTCAAAGCGCGGGAAATGCTATTGGTCAGCAGCTACCGCCATGTTAGCGCGCGCCTTGCGGAGGGGCGTGATTTGCGAGTGAGACGGAACTAACAACTGCAGTGTATTATGAACCTAATAGTAGTGATCTAAGGTTGATTGTAAGTTTTAAGCATTCTTTCGTTAATCTTCAGTGCCATACTTTCTTTTCTGTGCGAACGAAGATTCACGAAGGGCCTTATCAGTTGGGTACTACTCTATCTCTTATTTGTCATTAGAGCATAGATATGAATAAATCAATAATATACTGACTTTTAAAGTCTTATCGTAAACCTTCAAGAATCGTGGGCTTATCATTCTGTGAGTCTGATTTAGTAGCTGGTGTCCGTGCCGCAGCAAATTCTAAACACAGATAGTAAAATTGTTGCTAATATGATCTTGCGTCTGCATAGGATCGCTTATATGTCGGGAAATCGTTCGATAGAGCACGCGGTGCAGTGCGGTGTAGTGCGGTGCGTCCGCCGCGCCGCACCCGCACGGTCGTGCATCTGATATGCGCCCGCGCCGCTGTGCGCCATCTATCGTCGCGCGCGGCAACCGATCTAAATAACGAGTCGATCGCGCGGATAAATCGCCGACGTCGCCTTTCCCCGCTCGCCGCTTGTTAGGTGCTGGTAATTAATGATCGCTCTCAATCGTTGTTTCCTTGCCGGCTATTATGATTTTGTATAGGCGAACAACCGCCGTTGTTAATGTGCCCCTTTAGATCGCCTTTCTCGTCGACGTCCCCCCGACAGGTTTCCGATAAACTAACAAACTTGCATGTAAACGCTCTCGGCCCATTTCAAAATGCTCAGATACGTCACCGGCGCGGGCGCGTTGCGCAGCCGGTGCGCCGCAAACTGACAGATAAATGGTCGCCGTCGCGAAAGAATCTTACGAAATCGGCAGACACGCGGACGGCCGACAATCTCTGACCCGTGCCGATCCCCATAATGTTCTGTTTTTGTCTCGGTCCTCCCCCATAAATTATTCTAAATCGGGCCCTATTAGATATTCAGAGGTTAAAACGGAAAGCTGGTGCATTTTACTAAAACATTCCCGGGGCTGATCGTATATCAATCGCCTCGATACCGTCTCGTAGTTTCGGTTCCAGGAAACAATGCGTGCGACCTGCTACCTGTTGGCTGTCGCTCGCGATTTGTGGTCGCGGTCGCGCGCCCGCCCGCCTGTGTGCACTATCGCGCAGCCACTCACCCAGCCAGCCGCGGGCGCACACACTCACCCGCCGATCGCTCGCATTCAATGATATCGTCCGAATAAATCTCGGAACGTGGTAAAGCACGAGATGGCTCGCCTTTGTTTCTCCTCCCGTCTCTACCTATATGTATGCATTACAATATTTACGGGTAAGTATACATCAAATCAAAGCTCATTAAGTCGCGCGTTCGTCGGTGCCGGTCCCTCGGCTCGGCTCATGTAAATGAAGTCTTAAACGGCATGACGTTGACAATAACGTCGTCAGGCGTCTTATGTCACGCGGTGCGACAGAGTTACGGCGGCGGAGCGTCGCTGGCCGACATGTTTATTCAAATCTTAATGCCCTATCGTAATATTTTAAATTTATAACAGTCATCTAGATGGGAGCGGAGCGGAGATGTGGAATACTCTGTCTATTATTGTCACAGGTTTTTATTCTATAAAATAAAATGTGAATTATCGTGATTGGATTATTTAGAAAAGTATTTGATTTGTTGGTGCGCATTTTATAGCTCTTTTATGTGAATGTGGTGCTATTAAAATGTTTTATTTAGTTGAAATGTGCTGAAGATATGAATTTATAAAGGTCTTCGTTTATAATACATAATTTGCTATAGTAATAAAGGGAGGGAATGTAATATTCTGACATCTCTCACGTTGTTAAAATATCAACTGTTTTACAATTACAATTTACTAGTAGGTAACTAACATAAAACAATTACATTATATAAGGAACTCCTTCCATCCATCGACCATCTACATCCCTTTTGTATATTTTATACACCACATAAACTCGAAAATTTATCGTCAATCGTCCAATTCAAGCAACAAAAGTCGGTATAGCTCGCATCGAATTAATCAAAGGATCGTCCCACTACGACCGATCATAAACTTGGACAAAAAACAAGTAAAAAAGGCGCATATATATGTCGTATAGACCAGTAAAATAGATAAATAGTTCCACGATGCCGGCTGAGTATCTAATTTAATTTTATGTCCATGTTGGACCTTCACTACCTGTCTGCGGTAGAGATGGGTAATGGGTAAAAACCCATTCTTACCATTTGGGTTAAAACCGGGTGATTTGGGTTAAAACCCGATTTTAACCCATTTTTGCCCATTTTACTGGGTGAAAACGGTTATTGTAAATTATTTAATAGTGGAAGGTAGTGTTCACTAAAGCTAATAAAAAATAAAAGCCTTTACTGAAATCAGGTACATTTACTAATGATGTATTTATGAAAATACAACATGTAAAAGGAGTAGGCAGTCTAAATATCTTCACTTGCATCGGAAATACGGTCACTATTTAAAAATTCTATATAGTTCAAGCCGGACGTGGATGGTTCAGGGCTGTTAGTATGTGGAGGTGTGGTTTCTATGAATCTTCGGGATGTATTGGTGGTGCAGGCATTCAATCGTCAGTGTTATCACTTACATCAGCGTGTTTGTGTAACAAATTCAAATTATACGTAAAAAAAATGTATACCACTAAGGTGGGAAACAAGCATACGGCCCGCCTGATGGTAAGCAGTTACCGTAGCCTATGGACACTTGCAACACCAGGGTTATCAATCGCGTGTTGGTGACCCTGAAGAAATCTCTTCACTCCTCAGTTTTTCAAAAAGCTTTTTTATTACTCTATTGGGAAAACCACGGTGGGCAGCTCATTCCACAATCTGAGCGTCCGCGGAAAAAAACTCCTGTGAGCCCGCAAAGTTTGAAACAATTCTGGTTTCAATGTGTGAGGATGGACTCCCCGTCGATGGCGAGACTTGCGATGGTGGAAGGTAGCCATGGGCATCAAGTCGAACAACTTTTTAGAACACTCTCCGTTGTACAAGCGGTAGAAAACACATAAGGACGCAAAGTCTCTCCTTAGACTAAGGGGCTCTAAACCGCTTGTGAGCTCGTCAACAATTCTAATGGCACGTCGCTGCACCGAGTCTAAAGGCCCAAGCTGGTATCCAGGTGCTACCACCTATAGATGACAGCAGTACTCCATATGAGGCCGGACCTGCGACTTATAAAGTTGCGGACTTTGCCCCGATGCAATGTGAAGTACTGCCTCGCTCTGTTGAGCACTCTAAGCTTTTCGGATGCCATCTTAACCTTGTCTTCTAAGTGACATCGGAACAAAACGTCGCTAGAAATGTCGACGCCAAGGATCCCGATGCTTTGACTGATGTTCAAGGAAGTGTTCTGGAATTGTGGAGCCATAGACAATGGGGTTTTCTTAGCGGTGATCGCACAGGCTTGAGTCTTGGTGGGGTCAAATGGACTAGGTTTAGTCGATCTCAATCGGAGACATAAGTTAGTGTACTATCGATTTTAGTCACCAGCCGTTCGTGGCTTTCCTCCACCTCGGAACAAGGGATATTTGCACGGCCCGTGGGACACCCATTGTTGTCCTCTGTACTGTCGTCCGCATAGCAATGAATATGCTGTCTATTGACAGCATATCATTGATATGCTGTAGGAACAGTGTTGGGGACAGCACAGAGCCTTGCGGGACGTCAGCATTTATGTCCATGCTATCGGAGCAGCTACCGTCGACGACGGCGACGGCTCTTATGCATCTACTGGACAGAAAGCTGGCAACCTATTTGCATAATCCCTCGGGAAGCCCGTATGCTGGTAACTTCGTAAAAAGGCCCTCGTACCAGACCCGATCGAACGCATTCGTTACATTTAGGCTCACTTCAACAACGGTGCGTGAGATATACAAGGAGGTCACCAGCAGAGCGACTGTGACGGAATTCGGAAACCATATTGTTGGTCGCTCAACAACTCGTGATCCTCCAGGTATCTCAAAAGCAGCGTGGTGATCACACGCTCTATAACTTTGGAGAGAAGGGCGATGGGCCTGTAATTCGCCGGGTTTGATCTGTCGCCCTTTTTGGACACTGGGTGCACGTGGGCAGTCTTTCACGAAGACTGGACTTCCTTTTTGGTGTAGGAAGCGCCAAGGATCGGCAGTGAAGTAATTTTTCATAAGAATAGAATAGAATAGTATTTATTGTCAAAGATGAAAACACATAAACTAAAATAAAGGTACTTAAGTGCAACATGCCATGGCTCGTCATATTAACATAATTTACATTGTAATTAATTTTAAAATATTACTACCTGATTTATAAATTGACTATACAATAGCGGGCTATTCACTAACGTTCTTTCCCACCGGAATCTGAAATCGTTAAGGATTAAACACTAGTGGATTCGCATTTGCGAGAAAGAATGAAGGTATTAAAATCCCTGGTTTAATTTAACACTTTTTAGTGCAGGGCTTTTTAAAGCGTGTTTTTTTAGTTTTTATAACTGTAAAATATTTTTTATTTTTTAGTCAACATAAATTATTCATACCATTTTATTATGTTACTTATACCATATTTTCACCCAATATCACTTTCTTTCACATTTATAATAAGTATTTAGCTTCAGTGCCTACTCTTTGACTCCACCAACAGACTCAGAAAACCATATTTGGCCAAAATGCGCATAATACGATTCCAATACGCCCAAACACGGCTAGAATACGATGCTCCGCTATGGGGTTCCAGTGCCAACCCTCCGACTTCATCATCAGACCCTGAAAACTATACATGGTCAAAATTCATCTCACGACATTTCCAACAACCCCAAACACGGCTAGGATACGATGCTCCACTATGGAGTTCCAGTGCTTACTCTCCTACTCCATCATCAGACCCTGAAAACCATATATGGTCAAAGTTCATCTTACGACAATTCCAACAAGCCCAAACACGCCTAGGAAACGTTGCTCCGTTATGGAGTTCCAGTGCCTACCCTCCTACTCCATCATCAGACCCTGAAAACTATACATGGTCCAAGTTCATCTCACGATAATTCCAACAAACCCAAACACAGCTAGTATACGATGCTCCACTATGGAGTTCCAGTGCTTACTCTCCTACTCCATCATCAGACCCTGAAAACCATACATGGTCAAAGTTCATCTCAAGATAATTCCAACAAGGCCAAACACGGCTAGTATACGATGCTCCACTATGGAGTTCCAGTGCTTACTCTCCTACTCCATCATCAGACCCTGAAAACCATACATGGTCAAAGTTCATTTCATGACAATTCCAACAAGCCCAAACACGGCTAGGAAACGTTGCTCCGTTATGGAGTTCTAGTGCCTATCTTACGGATCCATCATCAGACCAGCTCGATGGTACCAAATTATTGTATTGTCATCGGTACTTGATAAGTGTGCAAAATTTCAGTTTAATCTGACGTCTGGAAGTCGATGAAAATTACGTTCGAAGATTCCTTTACGTACATACATACATACAGGTGAAGCTAATAAAAGCGTGTTAAAAACATAAAACACTGCGCGCGCGCCTAGCATCCCCTCCCGCACGGTCCTACCCACGGAATTGAAAAAACAAGGCAGAAATCTGCAATATTAGTTTCCACCCGCCCAAACCACCCAGTGGGTGGATTAAAATGGGTGGAAACTGGGTTTTAACCCACTCATGGGTTTTAACCCGGGTGTTTACCCATCTCTAGTCTGCGGCCGTCATAGATTCCGATGTCATGGAGGCCAATTTATTACTTAGTATATCATCCAAACTTATGTCTGAACATAATAAGTTTCCAAGTGTAAGTTCAATTTATTGTTTATTGGTGGGAGTCGACTTACGGAATGACGCAGTCCATCCCGAACTGCAGCTGTTAAGACCCGCGGAGACTGTTCATCTTATATAATTTTTTCTGATATTAATCAATTTTTTTTTCACTTTTGTAACACTGTTAGTTTTTATGCCTATATAGTCCTATTATTCATTACTTAACCAACAATTTTGATGACAATTTATTATATTTAATCCGGCGTAATGTTTAAATACTTTAACAACTAAAAGCATACTAAGTTACAAAACAAATATGCATAAATTGAAAACTTATTCATGGATCTTGTCAAGAAACCGCAAGTTATGTCTCTTTATAATAACTTCTTATTTTACTGCAACATTATTTTTCCATTGTGCATACCTGTGCGCCAAAGCAATGAGCCAGACGACACTTATTAAATGCATTTATAAATGACATCGTGTGTCGTGTGTCATATCTGAGTGCATAACTCAGATGTCAGATCAATGTTATCATTGGCGCGACATGAGGGCGTGTTTTTGGCAAGTGTCACTTGGTGTCGCTTGTCGTGAACACGTCTCCGCGTGTATTTATGATTGTGCGACTGTCGCGACGCGAGTGCGCGGACATCTCGCGGCTATCTCTGACATTAGCGATTGGTTATGAAATAAGCGACGTAAAGGTTAGGAGTTAGTACTGATAGGTGAAGCACTGCTGAGGTTTATGCAATTAGGGCGGCATTTCGATGGCAGAGATGTGTGAGTTTGATGACTATTTTGCTAGCGCATTGTTACTGTTTCACAGCAAGTATCTGTAGTCCGACAGAATTTATGATATTGTCGTAGACAGAATGAGTCGTTCAGTTTTAAATCCTTCTCAATTTGTTAGAATACCAATTATACGATTGATGATCCACCGTTGTCTAACCTGATCAATATAATTATAGTGTATGACCAGTAAGTATTTAATGAAAGAAATTAATATATTGAATCCATCTTGCCGAGGCCAACAAACACGCTAAAGTCTACTTCGCAACTATTATAGAACTCAGTCATTCAAGCATATTTTCATTAGGACGTTCACTCATAAATCATGTTGCACACAGTTTTCCGTTTCATCATACATGTTTTCGAATCGGTGTAGACGTGTGTCAGGAACCAATTTATTGCTAGAGAAAACGCATTACGTGCGCATGCGACGACAAAAAAAGCGACGAAATAAATATTCAAACACGATTAGCATATCAATATATCAATCAGAGCGTTCCAGAGATGGCACGGCACTGGATCATGCGCAAAGTGCCACTGTCATAGGTGCGCGAGCGCAATTAAACCGCGCTAACTGATATATCACGCGTTTAGGCGGGCATTATCCGCCGCCATCTTGGTTATGACGCGGTGTTTCAACGCATCGTGCGACCGGCTAGTTTATTTCAGTGCTTTTGTTGTAACGTGTTGATTAGTTGTGTAATTTCCAAGTTCTTTATGAGTAGTTGACGTGAGCTGATGATGGCCAAGATGCGGAATGCCAAACTGTTCTCTGCTGACATGAGAGAGTATGTCAAAAGCGTTAAGCGGGAAATTTATTTGACGTATTCCCCACTCTATACATGTTTCGATTCTGTTTTTATTATCTGTTGAGAGGTATAGATAGTATCGTTTGGTGTTAATTTACAAGGCGTTGTAAATCTAAAATATAACGAAATGTCAAAGTTGTTTTTGCCGACCGAGTTTGGCTTAAAAGGCTTTGACGGAGACATAAATTTGAATCTCACTAGATAGTTCTTAAGTAGTATAGTCTGATGTGAGATAATATTAATCAGCCTACTTCGGTAATTATGGACTGACCAGTTTAAGATCCTAGTTGATTAAGGGCAATATGATTTAAAGGAGTATTGCTTAATACATTTAAACTATTCTCGGAATTAAGGAACACACAGGGTTTTTTTAAAACGTGGGTTAGTGGAGGATTCGAATACATGGTCTACACCGTTGTATGTCCATTACCACTGAGTTATCGTACCCTTAACTATTCCTTCTGAATACATATGCGTTACGTGAGTGTCGTTATTAATTGATGGAATAGAAAAAAGCTCTTAAATTTCACCTATTTTAAAATTCTAAAATCGTACCTACCTCACAAAGGGTTAACATAAATACGTGCTTAAACACAGCTGTCATTATCGCGGTGACAACTACAAGGCGTCCTGTGTATCTAACAACAAACATACAAACGAAAATGACGCAAAGGAAAATAGACTTTCCCGACAAATGATAAGAGTCAATTAAATAGTTTGATATAAGTTTGTATGATTGTCGGAGGCGTAAAGCATCTGTCATTGGTTAACAAATGTAGACAGAAATTGATGCGTGCACGGACAGTGAAAAACGCGGAATCGTGCGTCCGGCGACTATTTTTAGTCGCGCAGCTGTCGCGTCGCGTCGCTATCGAGCCGGCCGCTTCATGCTCGTCTATCGCAACCTTTACATTAGGACACGTGTAACTATGATATTTTTGAAAGTGTTGGAGGTATTTTTTCGAGCATGACTCACTAGATTTTATTGATGATCGTCATGCATCTGAATTTTATATTAATCTTGGCAAGCTTGAAAGAATGGAAAATAATGAAATCATAAGTTTACCGGTCAGTGATCTTTTTGAATACTGTCGTATGTATTTTGTTATATTTTTTATTCATATTTCCATTCAGGATTCGAGCCTATATCGGGCTCACTCTGTTTAAACGTTTTTACCTGGTGCCTTTCAATCATCACCCCTCGCCGAAAATGTAGAGCTTCATCATCGAGCCACCGCGATCGTCCACGCAACGATTTAGTCTGACCTTCCTACTGTGAACCATTCGGGCGTGGAATCCCTCTAATGCGGTTTTCAGACAGAGCTATCAAAATCAAAATCAAAAAGTCATTTATTCAGTTTAGGCCCTAGTAAGGCACTTATGAACGTTAAATTGGTACATACAGTTGAATTTACCACCGGTTCGGTGCTACGCGTACGTAGCACTGACTGAGGAGAAGGCTGACAAACATGCAGCCACCACTATGCTAGTATAGGTTTTCTCACGATGTTTTCCTTCAGCCAAATGAGGGTCGAACCGGAACCTTCATCACGGTATACGAACAACACTACCATTGAGCTATCATCGCTTTGAACTTACCCAAAATTTCATTAAACTTTTCATATCCACTGGAATCAAAGGAAATTCACCCTGATTACACATTATTAGTCGACTTCATGGGTCAAGAAGGACCTGTAATACATTTTATGTTCCATTTTCATACAGTTTATTGGTCTTTGACGTTGACGGATCAGTACCTCGAGTGTAAAGAATTGACGTTGCGTTAACTACAAATTTGTATGGGAGAAATTAGTAATATGAGTATTCCGCTAGAGGCGCTGTGCCAATTCCTATACTGGGTGGAGACTTCGAGATGGCATATTTTCGAAACCTATGTTGGGTTAGTCATGCTGAACAACTTTTACTATGGGACCAACACGGAATTCTCAAAAAAAAAAATTATCTCTTCATAGTAAATGTCAACCTTGCTCGATCATAATGTATGAAAAGTAAAATTTATTTTTTGAGAATTCCGTGTTGGTCCCATAGTAAAAGTTGTTCAGCATGACTAACCCAACATAGGTTTCGAAAATATGCCATCTCGAAATCTCCACCTGTTATAGAAGTGTCGTAAACGCAAACGCGTTAGTAAGCGTTTACTAACTTCAATTCTTTACACTCGGGGTACTGAAGTCTGACACTGCATGGTCTAATATAAACTCTATGTTTATTGTTTATACAGCTACCGTTTCGACTGTTTGTATTAAGATTGCATACTGTTCCTCTAACTTTTACTGTGTCTATACTCTATCGTCTATGACGCATCAGTGTCATAGAGTGGGCGATAACTATATGTCGACGGGATCGCAGAAATGGTGATGAGATGACCGAAAGAGTGCGTACCAAGCCAGAAAAATATCGCAATGTCAGATGAAACAAACTTATGTCTAATCTTCGCGTGGAGATGAGATAGTGATAGCGTGTTTCGCGGCACAAAAATGAACGAAGCGCTTCTTATCTAAATAACTCGTAAAGTATAGAATATTTTAAAAAATCGTTAGTAGCAGCCCTAGGTCATATGTTAGTGATATTATTTATCGAATGTTTGTCTTAATTAGATACACCATGAACGAATAAAACCGAAAATTCATTATTATTAGAGGTAGCTTTGTGATTTTTTTCTATCGAGGAAATTTCATTCCATTATGTTTTTGCTCAGGCAGAACCCTCGCGTATATAATGAAAATACCCATATAAAAATATTTTTTCATTTAAATACTATTTACTTGGGTAAATTTCAATTCTAAGATTGTTATTTTGCTTTATACGCAGTCTTAAATAGTAACGACTTAATCTCTGGTGATATATTGCTGTTCATGAATACTCGTTTAGACCGCGCCTATGCTTGTGAAGTTGCTTACTAATATGAACTAATTTCAAATCTGTTAAAGTAAAAAGTCTAGCCAAACTCGATTGTTTATTTATTATATATCCAACGAACCTACTCGCCATTAGACTGTACAAAATATACTTTATATATTACAAAATTTCAATAACGAAAAATTTTTTTGTAAAAAAGAAACTTACTTTCGGTCAAAGTCAAAGCCATTTATTCAATTTAGGCCCTAGTAGGGCACTTATGAAGGTCAAAGCTACTGAAGTTACCACCAGTTCGTAAGTCGGCCTTCAACTGAGAAGAACAGGCAAGAAACTCAGCAAGGTTACATTTTTAAATATTTTTTTTAACAATCTGACTACTGGCTATTTTTTCCGGCTATAACCGGGAACACCTTTTTTTAATTATTCCTTAAATATATTTTTCCTATATTTTCTACAAAATCATATTGAGGTTTTGAAGTATCGTGCCGTTCTCAATTTTATCAAACAAAAAGGTTCCTTACAACCTTAACAGAATTCAACCATAATAAATATAATACTGTCAAATAAAGAAACGTAATACCGTCCGTAACACATAACACTAAATCATAAACATAACATAAAAGAAAACAAAAAAAACTACAAAGAATGACGGCAGAGATATACGGAAAGTCGGAAGAAATGGCTCGGAATCGCCTTGGAATCGCTTGGAATCTATAAATCTATGGCGGCGGGCATCCCGATCTTGAGGGCATCACAAATATGTCAAAAACAGCCATAAAACGTCGCAGGATATCACCCGGAGATAGTTTATTATGAGTAGGACAATGAGACTTCTTCTGAAATATGTTATTGTTCGAGACTGATGAAATGAGAGTTTTTACTTTGACAATTTTTAGGGTCTCGCGGTGTGGGGCAGAAATCCAATCCTTATAATTTTATATCACCGAAATTATGTATTTATGGTTGAATGGATTGAATGAGATTTGTCACATAGAATAAAACAGGGTTTATTTAACATTTATACTCGGAGAAAATTTGGTTCCTCAGAAATGCGAGAAAAACTACGGGGCGAAATCTAGTGCTGAGTAATAATTTTATGTAATACATATATTAGTATGTATGACTGGAACAAGTTCGATGGAAAAAAGATCTTGGTCGATCTCTTAAGTGAGAACTTAAAGAGACCACCATTTAATTACTTATTTAAAATTGACGTTTAACTATGGTATTGTAATGTGCTTAAGAGCTAGATAAACCTTTCCATTTACCATATATTTAACATACTATCAACGACTTTTAAGAAAAGATTAATAAATTCTAATAAAAATCTAACAACCAAAGAAAGCAAAAAATAATACTTAGGTACACCTAAATAAAGTTACTATGTTACCAAAGAAAAAAAATATTACCTACGGAACATTCTAATTCTATTTCACGCTTGTTAATTTTTTTCTCACGACTAAAGAGAGATGGCCGTCTGTGACGGATACCGAAAGTTTTCGATTAATGTAATAGCTTGTTTTAAACTGTTTACTGTTGTTTTCATTGTTATTACTTCGTAATGTTAATGTACCTGCTTTATTAACAAAACTATGTTAATTTTGACGTTTATTACGGCTTTTAATGTCTCGTTTTAAGGCATTGCTTTCTTAAATATTTGACACGGATAAATCAATGTTTTTGTAAAAAAAATATGTCCTATTATAACTTTTTTGAAATGCTATTTAAATACATCATTTATTTTAATTTTGGCATGCTGACCCCAAACTAAGCAGTGATTTTACTTTATAATTGATAGATAGGTAACAGGGTATAGCTGTATATTTACTAAATAGATACATATTATAACACTATTAGGTACTTATATTATAGATTATTTTAATAAAATAATATGACTCATAAAATATTATAACCTTAGTTATTAAATTCCTGTTATTATTAATTAAAATCGCATTTATTTCCATGTCGAAAGCAGTTTTAACAGTTATATAATTATAATATTCTTTAAATGTTCATAAAAAGATACGTGGAATGTAATTGAATTACCAAATACTGCATTTAATTTGACCTTAAGTGTACAACCACTTACTAAAATAGCAAAAAACAAAAAAAATATGTCGTCAAAATTTAACATTAAAAACCTTTTTGTTCTCGTCGTTACTACAACTCGTTTTATGACCTGATAACACATTTCCTTATTAAAATAACGATTATATTATTAATATATTAGTTACGTTATATTGTTAATAGCTATAGTAAATGTTGAAAATTAACATTGGCGCCACTGTTCTTATGTAAAGGTATTTTACATTTCTTTGCATGTTTTAAAACGGATAGTATTACTCGTATATTATTTAGCTAAATGAAATGATTATGGATGCAAATTTAATTGGTTTGGACATTTTCCGTTGTCATTAAACATAGTTCTGATTTTATCTACGAGTTAATTATTTAAAGATTTTTAACGATAGGACGGTAGTTAGGGTAGCTATTACTACCTATCGGCAAGTTGGCGTGGTTGGAAAGACCCCTACATATCTCGCTGCAGGTCGTGGATTCGATTTCCACTCAGGACATGCGTTTGTATAAATGAACATGTCTGCATGTGCTGATTCTGAGTGTATTTTAATAATTACGTGTATATAAAAAAAAAAGTGTATGTAGCTATACCGATGTACCTGCGCAGAAGATACATTTTCAAAGCGCGGGAATCGCTATTGGTCGGCAGCTGCCGCCATTTTAGCGCGCGCCGTGCGGAGGGGCGTGACTTGCGAGTAAGACGGAACCAACAGCTGCAGTGTATTATGAACCTTATAGTAGTGACCTAAGGGTGATTGTAAGTTTTAAGCATTCTTTCGTTAATCTTCGGGGCCATACTTTCTTTTTTGTGCGAACGAAGATTCACGACGCGCCATATCAGTTGGGTACTACTGTACGAGCTCTGTTTAGTTTGGGATCACATAGCCGTGTGTGAAGATGTCCCAGGATATTTAATAACAGTTAACAGCTATTAACTAAAGTCCTATGTACCACACAAATAGGTTTTACATGAGTTGACGAATACAGGTTGTTGTTTTGGTCAGCGACGAGCGACTCAGGGTCGATAATACAAATCGCACCCCCCCTGGAACAAAGATGCAAGTCGACTTGCGTGTTTTTTTTTTTATTGCACTAAAAAATCAAGAAAAAGCTAATACATATTGTCAATTTTTTTCATAATTTTTATCTTCAAAATGAAGGAATAAAATACAAATATGTAAAATATTGCAACATTAAAATATTTATATTTCCATCATAAAAACGAAGTTAATATATTTGCACTTAATTATTCACTAAAGTTCCATATGACTAATAGCATATTCATACTTACATACATTTTGAACGAATTTATTTGGTGGGTATCGTAGTGCAAGTCTAGTTGCTTACTTTATCCACGAAACTTTTATCCACATTATATTATATAACAATTGATACGTTATTTACACAAACGAGTAGCTCGAGGAAAACCTATGTAAACGACACTTACACATTAAATGCACTACTAAATCAGAATTCAAATAAAGAGTTATCTGCAATAATACCGAACAGCGAGATTTCCATAACATGTCAACAATGCAATATTCATAATTACTCCATCAAGTGTTTAATATGTTTCGAAGAATAATTACGCAACGCTCTTTTTTAGGTTTTTCTCAATACACATTGAGTAAATTTAAAATATAAACACGTAGGCCCCTCACAGGTAGTTTTAGCTATCATTTGATGTATACTACATATTTTTAATAATGTTAATAAATTTTTAGGACAGTTTTCGCTCCTGAAACGTTGTCACTTTTCACTTACAACATTCTTCCAGGAAGGGTGCGAAATGACACTGGTGCTAAAAAAAATACTTTTTTTTTTTTTTTTTTTTAAATCATGTAATAAGCTAAAGTGTAGACATAATACTCAACGGGAGTACGAGGGAGTAAAGGGGTGGGGCGATGGCGGCTTGTGCCTAGCTCTAGTCTGTGCACGTGCCTAGTAACCATACTTTGCGCTAATTTTATTTCAAATTGAATAAGTTATTTCTCAACATATTTACAGTATTTAATGGAATTAAGTCCATTTTTGGGGAATATATATTTTGTACTACCGCTCCTGGGTCGCTTGTCGCCGACCAAAACAACACTCTGTATAGTATGAACTGAATACCACTCCTGTAAAATGTCATTGTTATTAATTTAATTCGAATTAAAAAGGTACAGTCGCAGTGCAAAGTCATTAGCCGTCCGGGAACGACTTGATAAATATAAATAGGCACAATTAGCGTTGATTTATGCCCGGGCGGACGGATTAAACTCGCCGATTAATACCAACATCTGCGGCGATCGATCCTCTGACGACCTTTAACTTTTCTCCGTGACTGTACTTATAGGATCTGTCAGTGGAATTATAGGCTCTGTGGTAAGGGATAGCTGTTAGTAATATAATAGTTTAATAGACTACTTAAAGTTTGAAAAAAATACTAGGGTTTATTGTAATATTTTTGTCTATTTATTTATGTGTTGATTTGACCACAATCTCACCCCTTTGGTGGTAAGTAATATACTGAAACACTGAATAAAACTAAGAATATAATCTTAAAATATAAAATTCTACTGCACGTTTGTATGTCACTGAATTATGTATATGTTTGTATGTATATCACAGTCGATAATATAACCTAGATACCGAATGCAGCGCCATCTGCCGGGCTGATTTGTGAATCTACACCATCCATAGGCCACTCAAACGCATACAAAAAAAACATTCAAATCGGTCAAGCCGTTTAGGAGGAGTTCAGTGACAAACACACGTACAGTAGAATTAACTCACTGGATGGTTTAGATAGGTTAGGGTAGAGTAGGTTAAAGTAGGGTAGGGTACGGTAGCACCAAAGGGTAGGGTAGCACCACGCGAACGAAGTCGCGCCGGGTAGCTAGTACTTATATGTATAATATTTTCACCATTTTTTCATGTACAGAGTAGCATAAGTTATGTTAAATACAAGACAGTTGCAAAATAAACAAACAAAACAATGATAAAATGCAAAAACTGTCTCGCGAGGTCGGCCGCGATGACGTCGGGACGAATTAAGCGCACCTCGGACAAGGAAAGATGTGGAGTAGTTCACGCACTGAAGCTATATATTTTTTATTGCTTAGTTTTGTTCCGCGATTTCTCTTGAATTCCATAAACTTTCCGGATGAAAGTACCTTATGCCTTTAACAAATCGATAACCTGTAATAGATTAACCATGTGTACAGATTTAAGGTGTAATGTTTTTTAAACTAGTCTTTTAATAAAATCATTATGCTTAATGAGTGGGTAATAAAGATTTAAAAATAATATGAAATGTTTTATAATAACTATATAATCTTACTATTCACAATTCCAAAAATATATAAGAAATGATTAAAAACCACGGCTAGGAGCGATGAGGTTAAAAAATACACTTACCCAACAAAAAACCTAATATGTGGCAATTAAATTTTAATTAAATTGCTTTATCATCCTGATAGATTGATATCTGTCTCTTTATTGTACACCAAAAAGTTTAATCTTTTTAATAACACATTATATTGTCTAAATTTACCATTGAATTTTTATCATGTAGCATCTTTTTCCCGATCACAAAAATATTACAAAAGTAAAAAAAAGATTATACCCAAGAGCGACTGAATAGCTCCCAAAGCCCACCGCCCACTCTTGAGTCACCGCGTACACACTACGTACACAGTGCGATGCAAACGTCACGCCTTGTCTATTCTCTGTTATTGTATACATGTTCTGTACACATACTTGTTTTAAACCTTTCATACCATAGACACTATAGTGGTGTTGTGACGTAGGGTGGTTAAATGCTGTCATTATATTATGGAGTTATGAGTTTTAATAAACAAATAAGTCGGTAAATAAGGCCCGCCTAGTTGTAGTAAGCAGTTACCGTACCATCACTTTCGCGCTACAACTCTAGCGACCTAATTTACGTGAAGGTACACAAAATTGAGTTATTTGGCCGTGCTATTCTGTGAGATGTAGGTATTAGTCCGATCGAGCTGATATTTAGCTAACCTCTCTTAATAAGTAGCTGAACAGATCTTTTTCAAGACACCTGTACACTATAACTCTATGACGTAATAAAAACTTACATTTACAAAACTCTTGTTTACTTTATCATTCCATAATATGGACCTATAAGTGTGCAGGTGTTTTGTAATGGATCTGTTCAGTTATTTATCTTGCTGACAGTACTATTCTAACTGATGGCTGTATTTCGTTTTTAAATTGGTAGTCAAAGTTAATGCCATTTACGCCCTAGTAGGGCACTTATGAACGTCAAAGATACTGAAGTTACCACCAGGTCGTAAGTTGGCCTTCAACTGAGAAGAACAGGCAAGAAACTCAGCAAATTAAATATTTTAAATATTTTTTGGACAAGCAATTTTTTTCCAAAGTATATGTTTTTGTTTATAGTCTTGTATGCATCTTGTAGGAAGACAAAAATCTCACCAAGTGATGGAATAATACCCGAAAGCGAAATGCATTTAATGCTCAAAACCTGAACTGTTTCGTAATTACTCTAGGAAAGATTTCTGACTTCATTGTGGTAGCCAGCCATCGTTTAAACTACAGTAGCAATTTCACCATTGTGTAACAACGTTCGAATAAAGATGACTTAAGAAAACTTGAACCGGTTATCACAACCGGTAACTGGTTAATCCTCTTGTCACTTTTGAAGATACTGAGTGCTGACCTACCCTAATTCATATAAGAGTGAACGCCAGGCGAGAAATACAGAGTACCCTACCATCGAGGAATGATTTCCTCGTGCGATGTTTTCCTTCACCAAAAGCTAAAGCTTATTGTTGGATAAAGACCTCACGACCTTTGTTAATACTTGCCAGACTCATAATACAAGCTATCATGTTGCAGAACCTGCATTTAATGAAGAAACGTGTGTTTTCTTTGGATGAAAAGTCTCTATATTTCTAACTAGCTGTCCCGCGCGGTGTCACTCGCATTCCTGAGGGATCGTATCATTTCCCGGGATAAAAAGTATTCTATGTGTTAATCTAGAATATATTTTATTTGCGTGCCAAATTTCATCCAAATCCGTTCTGTAGTTTTTGCGTGAAAGAGTAATAAACATAGATCCGTACTCACAAACTTTCGCAAACTTTTTTATAATATTAATAGGATAGTAGACTATAGACTTTGTCAAAAATCAGCTTAAGTGACTCTATCATAAAACGCTTTTTCAAAATACTTTTTTTTTAAACGAAGATGTCGGTAAACGTACGGCACGCCTGATAGTAAGTGGTTGTCGTAACCATATGGACGCATCAACACACGTGCAATCAAAACGTGAGCGAATAAACGCTACGCTCTACCTCTCATAAAACTCCTAAAATAAATAATAATATACTGTTTAGATCTATTTAAACGCAATAAGCAAATTTTTAATTTTTTTATACCTCTATGTCGGTAAACAAGCATACGGCCCGCCTGATGGTAAGTGGTTACCGTAGCCATATAGACGCTCGCAACACACGAAGCATAACTCGCGCGTTACCGACCTTTCCCCCTCCCCAATGAGCTCTGGCGACCTTACTCACGCGCAGGAACACAACTTTACACAACATAAAGTTATTTGGCTGCGGTATTCGGTAAGGTGAAGGTTCCCCAGTCGAGCTGCTCTTTGAACGAAATAACCTCTACCTCACTAAATTAAGCTGTAAGGATAAAAGATTCCTGAATAACGAGTTTATCAGTAACTTCTTATCCTAGCTGTAAGTCACCATATTGCAGTAACCAATCAAACTCAACATCTCTTAACTAGTACTCGATCGATATAGTTAATAAACAATCGTTTACAAGCCGACAATGTTATCAATAGCAACAGATAAGCGTCTCGGAGTCAATAAATCCATTGCGCATTTGTGACACACATGTAGGGTGACCATCTGACTATACATTGTTTATTTATTTATTTATTTATTTATTTATTTATGGACAACCAACAAAACAAACACCAACACTTGCAAATGGATACAATATCTTAATATTAAAACGGATTTAGTGATGCCTTACTTACAGGTTGCCACTGCATGCAAAAGTGGATTTATTTATTTTAATGTATAATAATAAGCAATATGCTACTCTAATGAAATAATGTGAGTTAATCAATTTGAGAATTTAAATGTAATAAGTATGTGAAGTTAAATATTGAAATAATGCAAAGAAAATAAAGTTATGAGGAGGGAGAACAAGATTTTATTAAGGTTATTGAATCTGAAATAGTTTTATGATTTCGTTTTTAAATTTGTTGTGACTGTCATGAAATATATCTATTGTTTTATTTTTACTTATATTATTGTATTGTGTCTGGAGCCTATTAATGGTTGAGTTTTGTCCTAGATTGCTCTTAGCATGCTTTGATTTGAAAATTAGAGGTTGTTTAGTGCTTCTTTGTGATTTTTTAGGTGCATTAAATGTAATAGAATGAAGTAGACTAGGGCAATCTAGGACACCGTTTACAAGCCTATGCAAGAATAAATGATCGAGTAATTGTCTGCGGTCATATAAACTATTCAATCTGAAATATTTTAAGCGATCCTTGTATGAAGGAAGTTTTTTAGCAAGCTGACCTTGGTAGCTCAAATGCCACAAGAACCGTTTTTGGACACTTTCAATGCGTTTGATATGAACTTCGTAGTGAGGTGACCACACGGTGCTGCAATATTTCAATCCAGATCTAACAAGGGCGTTAAACAATGATATTTTAGTAGACGGATTTTTTAAATCTTTACTGTTTCTGAGAATAAATCCCAGCATTTTGAATGCATTAGTTGTAATTTTATCAATATGAATATTGAAGCGAATTTTACGGTCCAACTGTATACCAAGATCGCGAATTTCGACCACTTTCCTGAGGGGATTATTATTAATTGTATAGTTATGAATTTGATCTACGTTGCTCCGCGAGAATCGAATAAAGTAGCACTTTTCAGTATTCAAAGACATCCGATTTTCAGTACACCATACAGCAAGCCTATTCAAATCCTCTTGAAGTAGATCAATATCTTTCTGTGTTTTAATCGGTCTAGCAATTTTTAAGTCATCCGCAAAAAGGTATATATATGAATGCTTGAAGGAAGATACTACGTCATTAATAAAAATGCTGAAAAATAATGGACCCAAATGTGATCCTTGCGGTACACCGGAAGTAGCAGAAAATGCCTCTGACGAGTAACCATTGACCACTACCTTCGAAACACGATCTTCCAGGTATGACTGGCACCATGCAAGTAAGTTTCCAGTAAGGCCATAACGAGAAAGCTTGTGTAACAGTATTTTGTGATCCACTTTATCGAAGGCCTTACTGAAATCCGTGTATATAGCGTCCACTGATACACGTGCATCGACAGCATCAGCAATATTGGTTACAAAACACATTAGATTTGTAGCAGTTGAACGTGCTCTCATAAACCCATGCTGATGTGGCGTAACTAATTGATTTATATGCCATGATATAATGGGGCACAAAAGAGACTCTAGGGCCTTAGCAAAAACAGATAAGATGGATATCGGTCTAAAGTTTACAACAGAAGAGACATCACCAGCTTTATGGATGGGGACAATTCTGGCCTCTTTCCATGCAGCCGGAAAGATGCCTGTAGCCATCGATTGGTTATAAATAATGGACAGGGGATATGACAGTGATTTAGAGCAACGTACTACAAAAAGAGATGGTATTCCATCACCCCCCGCTCCCTTGTGTTGATCCAATCTCTTGAGAACATTAACAACATGATCTCTAGAAAATACGATGCTGCCAATTGGGTGCCCATTATCGTCTTCTAAATGTTTGTTTCCTATAATATTTTGCTGATGATTGTCAACCGGATTGTATACGGTAGAAAAGTATTTAGCGAAAAGATTACTAATATCCTGGCCGTTAGAAGCTTCATATTTATTGTTGAAAATTGAACTTATTTTCTTTGGATTTAAAAATATAAGGTGCAGTAGGAACTCTATATTCTCTATGTGAAATAACTTGGAGACTTGAAAGTCCTTAAAACCTGAATTATGCATTTTTGAGTGACCATGCTTCAACCCAAGCCTGATAATTTTAAAGGTTTTGTGCATTGACATTTGGCGCGCAATTTCATCCGTGCGATAATCAAAATTTAGCAAATTCTCGAAAATAAAAATGGCTTCGACTTAGGACATGAGACTTTTGTCCTAGAAGTTCTAGAAGAATATACGCATTGATTTATGAGCTACCTCTTCCAAAGATCAGTTCAAAATTCCAATTCGTTTATTCAAATATACCTTCGCAGGCACATATGAAAAGTCTGACTCTAATACTCTAATACCGGTTTGTAAGGTTGCATTTGCTGAGAAGAGCCGGCAATAAACTCAGCAATTACTCTTTTCAAAACAAGCTTAGATTATATAACATAACTGTTAGGTCTTGGACGTCTTTTGAGGACTTTTCGTCGTCGTGATACTCCAGGGTCTGGATTCCGTTTGTCAAGTCACTTTTGTCTCCTTGTTTTTTCCTCAATGTCAGTCTTTTTTTTTTTTTCTTCAATGGCGTCACACGGCTTGTGTATTTTGCCAATTTCAAGTAATATTATAAGTTCTAGTCACAATGAATCACTTTCACATAGTCCTCAATCAGTCACCGTCCATAATAGTCATGTTTTAGTACAATGGTGGTCATTGTACTAACACTTTTCACAGACTTCTTGAGACAACTTGAAAAGCCACGATACACATAATTCATTTCATTTCACTGGTGCACATGTATTGATCTTTATTGGATAAAATATCACCGATTATATGCAATAAAACTCATAATACACGAATTTATGAAAATAAAAATGAAAAAGCAACGTCACACTGCAAGTTCCCGCCAAAAAGTCAATGTCAGTCTTATTCAAATCAAATCTCGGTATTTTTCGTCTAATCAACCAGTCAGTCAGTCATGTTACGGCCACGGAGGTTGGACAGCCCAACAATAACATTTACATTCTAATCACACTGACAACAATTGCGTGCGCGGCGCGGAGGCAAAAACTACAAAGTAGACCGAATCGATAAGTAATAAGTTAATAAGTAGTAGATTCCTGACACCTCAAAACTAGTCAGGACTAGTCTCCAGCATGGAGTCCCTACACACACAGGCTTTGTGTGTCTGCGTGCCGACTGACAGCGGCCGAGATTGTGGTGTCTTGTGAGATCTGTCACGAACACTTGAGGGCTTATTGTGCCCGCCACTGTTCATGTGAATATACTAGTTACTATTGTGTTTTATAATGTTTCTGGTTTGTCATAACCTCCTTGTTTTAGCTATGAGCTTTGCAAAACCATAATCTTACTAATATCAACATTTACTATACATTCTGGACTATAGTTCTAAAGTTGATTTGGTCAAACTCAATCTCCTCTATGGCTAAGTTCCGACTAATTGTACCTGGATTATTTAGCAAAGACAATTTCTTCTCTTTACCGATACTATTTTCCACTCGTTTATCCCAACATGGTATTTCAGCTAAGTGCTTTCAGTACCAAAAAGGGTAAAGAAGTAATTACGAAGAAGAAGTTATGAGTGGCAATAAAGATATTAGAGACAGTAATCTATCTATTACTGTAAAAGGAGAAACTGATTGATATATCCATGCACAGCTCAAAACATAGGATCTAGAATTTTAAAATTCTGCACTCAGGTTCCGTACGTAGGCATCCACTAAGGAAGGATGGAACCACGTTGCGGAAATTTCCTCAGAAGATTCGATAGACGATTGGGAAAAACAGAGAGTAAGGAGAAAAGAAGTAAACAAAGAAAAAATATATTTATTGACCCACAAGGACAATTAATGCGTATAACATATTCTACGCAAATGATCTCTGTTGTACTCTCTATTGTACTTTTGCACGCCCCTGTGGCAGAATATGTTATTTAAATGTTATAATATTAAGGATAACATCTATTATATGAATACCATGTTCTTGCAAAAATAAAGAATCTGAATCTGAATCTGTACATACATAGACTATAATTAATTTATTTGTTGTATGGGGTCAAAAGGTCCCTCAGCATAAAGCTGCACTACTCATAAAGCAGTAGGGCTGAGAAGACGCAAGTAAGACGATGAATACCCTCAATAAATTGATTCTGATTGTATGTCATTCCAAGATCTTCATTGGAGTAAATTAAGTCTTAAACTCTAAAATTAAAAATAGCTAGCTATAAGAGTTCAGCTTCAGTCCAGTGCTATAATTGTAAAAGTACAATTGCCGGTTTTATCTACAGTTAGACGATGTGACGATGTATTTTTGTCTGCCGCGTCAATAAATAATGGGCCACAGGTCAAAGTCTGAAAGCTAATGTGTGTTGATCTTAGTCCAGCCTTTGTTATGCTGTTAACATTTCCACTACTACATGCAGGATGCTTTTTAAAGTCGCTGAGGACTCGCTTGAGTGACAAAATGGTGAGGTGGACAAAATGCAAATTAATGAAATTATTTTCATAGTATTTGTTTTTTTGAACTAAAGTCAGTAGTTCTAACAATTCTGAATAAGAAATTATAATCTACTATTGGTTGTGAAGCAATTGATCTTCTGGACATAAGAAAAAAACGTAAAATATGACCATTTAAGAGAATACTTATAACAACGGATAAAACAAACACTATCCTACAAAATAAAACGTAAATATCTGAAGATACTCGTAATTCTACTTTCGAGATCACAATAGCTTCGACTAACTACCGCAGACCAATGGTAATGGTACAGTCTCTTCGCTGTACAATATAGTGAGATGGAGCTACAATTACTGAAATAACTGGACGTATTGACTTGATTGGTCTACTTGAAACGCAGTCACCATGTGTTCTCTAATTTCGTTTCAATTTTCTTCAGACACAAATAGGGATAACTAATTCTAATGCGCCGCACTTTGAATCTTCTGAATTAGTAAATTCTTGGAAATTTAAATACGAATGCATTATCTATTTACTAATTAAAGGTCTAATTTTGGTAAGGCAGTCTTTAAGGGTATTTTACCACCGATATCGTACTTATTGGAAAAGCCCAACATTATGAAAACAGCCAAGATTCTTACCGATGTTGTCTGGCAGCTACACTATAGCCAATTCTCTATGCTTACTACCATTCCTACTATGGGTATGGCATAGACGTATAAAAAATGAGGATGGTGTCGCCTAATAAACGAGTGAAGCACCTGAACGAAGACGGCTTCCATCGTATATGTCGATCGGTTCATCATCTGCCTGTCCTGTTCCCAATCCTTTGTGGTCGGCGCAATATGTACGCTTCTTCCATTCGTCTCTTCTATCCGTCATACCAGCATTCACTCCTTTCTTACCCATGTCAACTATCACACAATCCATCCATATCTTTTTCGGTCTTCCTCTTCCCGTATATCCATTCACTTTCATATTCATAACTTTTAGTAGTAAGTTAGTAGTAGGTATGTCGATCGGTTGTCATTCTGAATTGAGATATTGACAGTGACAATAAGATTTAGTATCACTTATGCCTGCCAAATATTGTGCTTCACTTTCTTATAAGGCGACACTCCATCTCGATTTTTTTATACGTCTATTGGTTATAGCTTTTTAATTTGCTGTAATGATATGTATGGAATTTCGACTAGAATCAATTCCAGCCGAAGTGTACGAACATTTAAAACACATTTAAACAAACGCTACTTCTCGTCGTAAAATTCCACTAAAACGTCCACTTTCCTTTATTGTTTTATAATAGAAGTATTAAATGGAAATCTCTAGTTTTCGATCTTGTAACACGATATATCGTTATGGAGTTGCTTTTGTTACTTGCGTGGGTTTTTAATGTTATAACGGTATTAATATTTACATTTTTTTAAACATTTTGGTGTGATAATTAAATATTTAAATTTGCTAGTTTGTTTATACAATTCTATTGGTTGGTCCCATTAGGGAATCATGGGGTAATGGGCAATACTTTACGATTTGTGAGGTTTTCTAGGTGTCTTATGAATAAACAAAAAGATTCTAATAGGTTAGCTTCTATACTAAGTATATAACAAAACATTTATGTTTTGTTTGGGCCACTACAAAGTATATTATCTGTGTCTTACAATACAATCTATAGTGGTGATCTAACAATTTGTATTTTTGTTCCAGGTAAATCTTTGTTTTATGCTTCATCATCATCATCATCATCATCGTCAAAGTCAGGTTAGAGATGATATTTAGAAATAACTTAAGTATTCATAGTAAAGTACACAACAAGTAGTAAAACGAGATATTTAAGATCTCAAGCAGTCAATCTTGCTATCTCTTTCACTATAAAACTCTAACGGTCGTTTATAATGAAATATTGAAAGTGACTTTAAGTAGTTAGAACATAAAACATACAATATTCCCAATACAGCGTCAATTAAAACGGCGTTAAAGATCAAACACGCCGCCAGCAAGTTAAAAGCAGTCAACGTCTCTGATAAAGTCACACAAGCTTCATTTAAGCATACGTTCCCATTAAACTATTATCGTTTAACCATAAAAATTTATCGCGTCTAAATATTTT
Organism: Polyploca ridens; assembly: GCA_951394255.1. NCBI lineage: Eukaryota > Metazoa > Arthropoda > Insecta > Lepidoptera > Drepanidae > Polyploca > Polyploca ridens. Next base: position 18,968,666 of record OX596247.1, on the reverse strand, counting down.
CAACGGCTTCGCGATGGGCGGCGACGGGTTATAAAGCTAGTCGTAAACTGTATACATAAAAAGGTAATAGGTAGTGTGGTAGTGTTCATGACAGATGTAAGCGGACGGGTGCGCGAGCGCAGGCTCTCCGTCCAATCGCGGGGCGGGACGCGTTCCGCCATTTTCCCGTCGAATAGTGCTGGACTACCCCGCTTCCGGGTATCGATGTTTTCTACGTCGATAAATTATTGAGATATCTTATCGATTCGACGGCCAACACTTTATTGAGATGGGATGGTTATTAGGCAAATGAATCTGATGCGTTGGAAACTTGAAATCTCCAATATTGATATTGGTTTTGATCGTCAGATGATAATGTTGGTTTGAATGTGTTTCGTGCGTTTCGTGGTAACGATTTCCAATATGATATTCAACACGTAATATACAGAATTTTCGTTTCGAATTATCATGATAATCATCAAGCTAGTTGGAATAGGATTATGGCATAGCTCAATCGAGATAATGCCCTATGCAAAGCTTTCTTTGAATACATTTTCTTTTTGTTTTAATGATGACCATTAATGATGAAAATAGGAAAAAAAAACTTGTCTATGATACCAGCTATAAAGTCCAGATCATACCTTGGCTAAGAAGAATATTTGTTGACTCAGATTTTCTGAGTGGGAGACAATAAGATCCTGCAAAATTTTGGAACTAAAAACATCATAAAACATAAAACGAATATTGTATGATCTTAATATCATCAACTTATCACCCCTCCTTGTAATGATTATGTATAATCATCTATTGTATCTCACAGGATTGTTGTACATCAATGTCTTCAGAATGATAGATATTAAAAAGAACACTCAAATAGAGTCACTGCTGCCTTCAAACATAAACGAGTTCATTAAGCTCAGTAATAAGTCTGATATACGCTAAAATCTTACCTGATCCTAAGCATGGAATATATCAATTCAAACATTCAACATCTAAATAATTACATGGCGAACGTCATGACTCCACAAAAAATATTAGCCATTTACACGCAGACATCGATTGATCACTCGCATGTAACTCACATAAACATAAAACATAACAATGAACCCGGCTATAACCTGCGCAAGAGTCGAAGGGCAGAATCCATCACTCTGTCAACCGTTAAAAAAGCGAACCGCCGCGGACCAATCACGACGCGCCATTTGAATAATTGTTCGTTTAGTGACGACCAATCGCAGCCGCCCGAGGCACTTCTTATTCTGCATTCTCGATGATTAATGTTTGTGCATAGACGTATTTACGATCGGATCTGATGTGAGCTTGAATGATTTGTACGATTCGATGTCTGCGTTGAGTCAGATTTACGATTGCGTGCCGATTGTCGGCTAGGGCCGGTTGGGCCGACCCCGTGTACAATGACGGACGACGCTCATATTTTATTATTACATAATTCCATAAATATGCTAAATATGTGGTGTAGATGTCGCTGCCTGCGATAATATAGTTGCAACGGGGCGCTGTCGGTTTAGATCTCACGGTTTCTTATACAGTATGTGATTGAATTGATACGCGGTTTTATTAAATTTGTAAGCTATACAGTTACATAGTGGGATAATTCAACAGTAAAATTTGTATGACCTCTTCAACTTCTTAAACTTAATGTTTCGATTAGCAATTAAAAAAATATATTTTTCATTTTTTTGCACTTGTATGATCAGTCTTAGTAGTGCAAACTCACACTGCTCACAGATCACAAAAAATTTTTATTTCGACTATTAATATTGCGTCCGGTTGCATTATTGCTATATTTTGCATAATTTAACTAATGCAATATATTAAATACTAGTTGCGTTCGCGGTTTCACCCGCGTGCCCGAGGGATATATTGCTTTCCTGGTATACAAAGTACCCTATGTGTTAATCCAGAACATATTCTATTTGTGTGCCAAATTTCATCCAAATCCGTTGAGTTATTAAAGCATGATTGAGGTACAAACATCTTTAGAGTTAAATTTGTGATATGAGATCTAATTGATCATTATCAACCTTATCATTATCCTATCAGCCTTATCATTATCAAACGGACATAAGAATAAACTGCACGTCACTTATCTAACAAATACGTTTCTCGTCTCATAAAAGTGACACCCCATAAACGTCTGGTCGCAAAGATAAGGCCAAGAGGATGTATGGTCACATTTAGCGTTATTTAGGAGCAGCTAGCTTGACTTAGCGTTTCGTTTCGCTTTCCATATGAAAGCTAGTTAGGGTATAAATAGTTGGTAATCTAATATTGATTACTTGAGAGTGGAGTGGAAGAACACGGTGAGCTATCTGTGTAACGAATGGTGGTATTTGTAATCTGCTTTGCAGGAATTTTGCTGTTAGTTTTAAGATCTTGGTTTCTTGTATTAAAAAAGATTTTAGTAATTTGATAATGGGGTTTTTACTGTGTCTAGGCATGTGTTTGACCGCAATCTCACCATGGTTAGTGATGATGTGGACGAAGGTGGTAAGCACATAGAGCCTAGAAAGTCTTCTCAGTTTATGTGTATCCGAACCGGTGGTAAATTCAACTGTATGTACCAATGTAACGTTCATAAGTGCCTTACTAGGGCCTAAACTGAATAAATGACTTTTTGATTTTGATTTTGATTTTAAAGGAACTTTCTATCAAGTGCAGCTGTCGGAATACACCGATAGGTGCTTGGCGACAGATTTTCAACATGAGGGTGGTAGCTAGCTAGGTAGGTACTACAAAGTACCCTATCACCGTGATTTCACTGAAAGCTTAAGCTCATTGTTGCATTCAAAACCGGAACCTTCGTCATGGCACCCGACGTCATCGCTACAAAATCATTGCTTACAAAATTGTATTATGGTAACTGATTTATGTAACGGGCGGTGGTAAGCAGAAGCTTAGAAGGAACTGGTTATAAAGAACATTCGCCGGACTATGTCCGTTAGATGTTTGGCGAAAGATTAGCTTGAGGGTGGTAGGAGGGTGGATAGGTACTACAAATTTGCCACTGTTTAGTTTCCATGATGATTTTTTTAACTAGGTACTGTGAGATTAGGACTTGAAGTAATTCGTTTCGGTGACTTTCTTTTTGCCATCGACACTCTGAAGTAATAGAAAAAAAGTTGTAACACGCTTGCCCTCACCTTCTGTCTGCATGTGATCTATCTCTGAGTTAAGAATCAGTCTTGATTGTTTTCTCGAAATTTGAAAATTTTGACTTGCTCTCTTTAATTTCCATCAAATGTTTAAATACTTAAAAGTCATCATTGTTATAGAACAAAAGTTGATTGGTGATAATACAGGAATGAAATCATTTGATATCACATTACCCACTGACAAACAAAACAATTGTTAACTTCCTTGGCTAGCTGAATTAGAAAGATTTTGCTCCGCAATGTGAACGAACCTTCAGACAAAAGCTAATTAAACTCGAGAGCTATCTCAACGAATTCCAATCGAACAACAGTGACCATACTTACCTATCTTACCTATCCACAACAATGTAAAAAGAGCATTACCATGTATTCCAATATTAAACGTTAATTATCTAATCGGGAACGCAATCGGTCCGGCATAATGAAGGCGGGCGGGGCGCGAGCGCAGGCGACGCGTGATCGCGGCCGTCCCACATAAATCTGTCAACCGGCCTCTGCGCCGCGGCTGGCGCGGGCGCACGGTAACGCACACATCTTGATCTACGCCAGGCGTGCACAACGTTTTTATCTTGAGACTTAGTTTTTATTGTCAGCTGCCGTGACTTTAGATTTCTTAGACTTTTGAATTCGGATGATAATTACCATGTGTGATGTGATGCAGATATGATCCATCTTCGCGACAAAGTCCCGTCATATATTACGTCGTCATTAGGTAACAACATACAATCCTATAAAGTTTTTGAATGTACCAAAATCGTGAAACTTTCAGTAACAAAACATATTTATGAAGAATAATAGTAAACATTGCCATAATTCTTTAACACATTTTATCAATTATTATTTTTATACTACTAAGGTAGCAAACTAGCATACGGCCCGCCTGATGGTAAGCGGTTACCGTAGCCTTTAGACGCTTGCAACACCAGGAGTATCACTCGCGCGTTGCCGACCCTGAAGAAATTTCTTCACACCCTTTTTGAAGAACCGTTTTTATTTCTCACTGAATTATAGTATTTGATGTAAAAAGGATGAATTCAAATGTTGACGACGACTGGCGTAGGTGTGCGTGTTCTAAACGGAAAAGCTTGGTGATTTGTGATTAGAGGCTTTTAAATTTATGTTCCGATTGAGAGACGCCGTGAAAATTCTTTTGTTGGCGTTTGTTTGGGTTTTTAGTATCGACTTCATTTGTATTTAACGTATATTTTATTACGTTTGCATGTTTAAATGCTGAGATTTGAGAATTTATGTCTTAAACACATCTAATTGTTTTATCACACGAGAAATAAATAGAAATATTCAAGAGTTTTTCAATTGAGTCCCAGTTTCTTAATTTTTCAATGGATTAAAAATGTTTTCAGCCCCTGATGTAAAGTTACTGTGCCTCCACTTAGTTCTATCTCCATATTTTAGTAATAATAAATCTTTTTGTACGTTCATTTAACTCGAGATCTAATGGGCTGATTTTAATAGAAATTCTATGGCTGAATCGGATGTATTTCATAGTTTAAATGTAAATTTGATAATTCTTCAAAACCCTCCATTATATTCTGACAGATTTTCTGCTACTTGTATAATAATAATCAAACTATGTGACAATTATTAGGTCCGCTTAATCCCAAACAAGGTATAGCCGCCCCTTTTATGGAAACCAGACAGCTAAACTTATGTTTCTGAGATAACAACTGAAAGACCGTCAAACAAAAACACTTATATTTGATTTCTAGCGGACTTAGGCTCATATATCATCTGATAGAATAAGATTTATGATGAAAATAGATCCTCAATCAGATATATTGGATCTCTCATTGCGCTATAGTGCGTCAAACGTTAGATCTAGATAAAACAATAGGCAGCGCATGCGCAGTTCCTGAGTTACGCTTGAGATAGACGGACAGACAGCCGCGGGGCTTATGGCGGGAACCATAAGTTAACGTGGAGATGCGGCATGGACGAGATTGAACCGCTTTCAACTGGTTTCGTATGATAAGATCCCATATTCTCTATTTCGCCGCGCACGCAGGATCTATACGAATGGAAAATTGTAAGCTATGCATTTGAAGCTTACAGTATGCCATAGAAAGCAGCGTTCGTATATTTGAAAGAAAAAGGAATATGCATTTATTTTTGTTGATTTTGATCTAGTGCTAAATATTTCGCTTTTTATTTTATTAACTGTATTGTGTTTGTGATCTACTTTATAAAGGCTTTTTGATTCAAGATTTAGTGCCTGGACTTACCCAATGCATCATCATATCAGCCTATGGTTGTCCACTGCTGAACATAGGCCTCCCCCATTGACTTCCACTGCGAACGGTTTTGGGCCGCTTGCATCCACCGGCGCCCAGCGACTCTGGCCAGGTCGTCAGTCCACCTGGTCGCTTTCCAATACGTGGTCGCCATTCGAAAACCTTCCTTCCCCAGCGGTTATCAGCTCTTCTAGCGATGTGGCCTGCCCATTGCCACTTCAGCTTACTAACTCTACGAGCTATGTCCGTCGTTTTCGTTCTCAAACGAATGTCCTCATTTCGGGCCTGTGTTGAGGACATACCCAATGTGCTATGAGATAATTTATGCCTTTTTATCTTGCAATATTTTCCACAGGATTGTTTAAATCTTATACTTCGCCCATTATATTTATTTACTTACCTGGAAGTAGTTATGACTTTATTACATTGATTGTTAGAATCTTATTTATTATCTGGCCATGTGTATACTTGGCTAGGCCAAGTTCGTGGAAAAGAGGCTGTCCAGTCACTTTCTTAGTAAAAATGCGAATTTATAGGCAAATTAAAAAAACCACAGGTATCCAATAAAGTTGAAACTGGCTCAAAGATACACAAATAACTGAGTCATCGTCAAACAAGCTAATAAATGACTCATATCATATATGTATCGAAAAACCTCGTTAAACTCAAAACCATGAGTTGTACTAGAAAAAAATATACGTCCGCCCACCCATCCCATTAAGTTGTTGATTTACAACCAAATGTTTAAATTAACTATCACGTTTTAAATTACAAAATATTCTATATAGTATTGGGGTTTGTCCGTCTGAACGATTTATCGGTTGACCCCACCCGGATCGCAGTTACATCGACGAATCATTTTAACTACGATGTAACATATCATTTTGAAGTAGGCATTCTAATAGCTTTTGATGTTACTTGCTTAAATACCAATTCACTTTATACCATATTTAAGACGCCTGATCAATGTTCAATGATTAAAATTATATCTGCCCCTTACAAGATGAATGCCGACAAACTTAAAAATTTTGATCGTCTTATAACGATGACATTAAATTGTCGACTAATTTGGCGATAGTTTTCATCATAGAGTCATTTGTTTTAGGCTCTCTGATAGTGCCGCTTGAATAATATTTTACCATGGAACAATTAACCTATAGAAGCGCAATGACGTTCATTTTGGTTGAAATAAATTCCGCCAATTTCCCACCGCCGACAATGCGCGCTGATTGGTTAAGACAAGGACGCATGCACTCTGATTAGCTAAGTCAAAAACACACGACACAGCGACTGGTCCTTACTGTTCAAATTCAGTGACAAATCACTGACTAGTTGTGGAATTATATTGTTCAGTATTCTACTCTATAGGGATATTTCCTCGATGTATTTTACATTTTAAGAAAGGTATTTTGGGGAAGTGGAGTTACTTCCCCAAAATACCACAGCTAAATAACTTTACACCAGAGCCCATTGAGGAAGAAGGAAAGGTTAACGCGTGAGTGATACCTCGTCTGTTGCCAACGTTCTTATGGCTACGGGAACCGCTTACCACCAGACGGGCCGTATTGCTTGCATACTGATTTTGTCGAATAAACATATTTTTTTCATTCGTCGCAAATTTGTATGGGGGATATCAGTTATCCGGTTTCCATATTTACAAACTGTTTGGTTACGGAGGTTGCGTGAATGAAGAATGATAGATATTAAATGTTTTATCTTCTCAGTTTGAGTGTATTCCGAACCGGTGGTAAATTCAACTGTATGTACCAATTTAACGTTCATAAGTGCCTTACTAGGGCCTAAACTGAATTAATGATTTTTTGTTTTTGATTTATCATCAAAAGTGTATTTATTTATTTCATGATCTTGTTGGATTTTTGACTTGATTGATTTTGAAGATAGAAAGAGTGTTTTTATCAGAATAAAAAAATATTCATCTATATTTAAAAGTGTTCATATCTCACATCACTAGATGGCGTTAGTGAAATATTTCGAGTATGAAATTAGATTATATTCATACGTAAAATTTTGAAACAATAGAATTTAAATCTTGGATCAATAACGTAAAGTTACCTATCGATTGAAAAAATCTATTCTACTTAAAGTTTTTAACCGACTTCAAAAAAAGAAGGAGGTTCTCAATTCGGTTGTATGTTTTTTTTATGTTTGTTACCTCATAACTCCGTCATTTATTAACCGATTTGGAAAATTTTTTTTTTATTTGAAAAGGTACACTTCTCGTTTGGTCCCATTGTCATCAGATCAGGAATTGATTACTTTTTAGTGTACTTTGAAGTCGGTTTACGTTTTTTGTAAAACAGTTCAATTATTTCATTTTCTATTATGGATCTAAAATATTTTCAAAGCTAATATACATGTTTATATACTTTGCATACATTTGTACAAACCATAACATTTGCAAAAACAAGCAATAACCATTCTTAATTCCATTCGAATATGATAAATATCTCTATGACCATGAGTCCCTAGTAATTAAAAGCCATTCTAACTAAACACCCGTTTACAATAGTCAAGTAAACGGGATAGTAAGTAAGCTAGTAGTTTTATGCGCCCCACTGAGTGACCAGTAGCCCGATACTTTAACTATTGAGTGTTTACGGTAATTCTAACCCTGGACAGTTATCTAGAGAGTCATCGGAGAGTTAACTGGTAAGGCTTAAGTTATAGGTGTAAGCGATAAATGGAGGCGTCAATGTGAAACGTATCTTCTGGGTTTTATTTCTTTTGTGCAGTGGTAGCATTTCAGCATTTCTACCAAATTTGGACACGGAGTATGATTGTATAGATAGAGGCTTTAAAGTTTTTGGTTTTGTTTTACAACTATCTCGCTCAAAGGTGGAAATAAAGCCTAGAAGGAACTGACTGTGAAACGCAACTGACAGAATGCCCCATTTATAAACTCACTAGATTTTCCCGTGGTTACACCCACGTTCCCGGGATAAAAAAATACTCTATGTCCTTCTCCATACTATAGGCTATCTGCATGCCAAATTTCATGATGATCCGTTGAATAGTTGAGGCGTGAATGCGTAACAAACAAACAAACTCACTCGCATTTATAATAGTTAGGATATTGGTAAGGATCATTACATCAGAAGCAAAGATTGATAATCTTCAAAATGTCAGTATTGTCAGTGTTTTTTTGTCAAGCAATCACTACTGTCAACTTTCTTAGCATTATTAATCGCCCCGCTTACGTCTTGATACTTCCACCACACTGAGAGCGATCTTATGGGAATGCGAGGTGACCATTCCGATGCAAATTTTATTGTGCCAGCCCATTGGGAACAGAATGTCCTCCACTCTGTATTGATTGATATCTTAATAGCTGTGACTGGCTGTCCGTCCGTCCGTTCGCCCGCTAATGGGTGTAGATCTCTGATTTTCATGTATTTAATTTACATTTGGTTTATTAGTAACGGCTTGCGTGAGGTACTCTGGAGGATTTGTTATTTCACTTAATTATATGTATTCGAATTTCAAAAGTATATTTTTTTGTATTGGTTTTGTTATTAGTTAAAACCTGCTTTCTTGGAATAGGGATGTTGCCTGGGTAAAAATATAATAATTCTAATTAGTCCGTCAGTTAGATTATCAAAAAATATTGGACACGTATTTTTTGCTTTACCAAATCATTAACAATTGACGAGGATAAAGCGCGACTAAGTTCGGGAGTGGGGGCTCATGTCGTCACTTGTTCCTAAAAAATGTACCACACCGTGACGTCACGCGGAACTTCAACACACGATATCTTCTTGTTTAATTGACAATAGAAAAAATACGTGTCTAATATTTTTTGATAATGTAAATGACGGACTAATTAGTTTTTTCAGGAAAGTAGCCTATTGGGTATACTCAAGTCATAAAATATATAGGCAGGTAAAGTGTGTAAAGGGCCTTGCAGAGTTTCTCGCCATTTCTTCTCGATGAGGGACGATTTCTGTGGCCACCAGTTAAAGCCACTAGCAAGTGGATCCTATCGCAGTCGTTGAGTATTTTTGAAGTGAAAACTTCTTTAGCGGCGTTGTGCACTTTTTGGGATGGGTAAAAAATGTTAAACTCGCGTCAGATGTCACGTAACCATTCGAAATCAGAAATTCGTAAGACGTAGGGAAAGTAGTTGCAAATTAGACTGTTTTTATACTGGGGTTATGTTCAAATGCTTATAATATTCTCGAGCTAGCCGGAAGGTAGGTACCATTTTTGTTCCCATTTTAAGTTTATAAAAAAAACTTATTCAAAAGTATTGACATGTATTTTGAACTAACTTTCCCTTGTATAAAAACACTGTGATTTTTTTTTTCTTGTTTTCACTTCTGCCGGCACTCCAGAATGCACCCGTTGTGTTTTAGTGCATCAGGACCAATATAATTTTGATAATAACTAATAACCAAATAATAAAAGAAAAAAATACATTTCCGAAAGACAAAACTGGCCTAAAACAGTGGTTTAGAGATTTGCATATGCAAACATGAATAAGTGAAAATCCGCGATGAATACCAAATCAAAATCAAAAAGTCATTTATTCAGTTTAGGCTCTAGTAAGGCACTTATGAACGTTAAATTGGTACATACAGTTCACCCACTGGTTCGTAATACACTTAAACTGAAAAGACTCTGGCAAGAAACTCACTAACTCTCAAACAGTATACGTTCAGTAACATTTGACTTTTCTATAGAGACCCACGCTACACTAGCGCCTCTCGCGGAAAATTCAAGTGAGTTAACCCTCAATAAACGTCGATTTCCGATCCGTTTTTGACAATACTCTTACCCCCTTATTCATAATAAAGTTTCAAACGTTGACTAGCTAAAATTCCGAAGTCTTTATATGACAGGTGACATTTGGTGATCGAAAGAGTGAGACGGGGCACACTATTACACTGATTTAGTTAAAAAGCGATTATGAATAAGGGGGTTAGTGTTAAAATGAATTAATGGCTTTCATTTTTAACCGATTTCAAAAAAGGAGGAGGTTCTCAATTCGGTTGTATTTTTTTTTTGTTTGTTACCTCTTTATTAACCGAGTTGGAAAATTCTTATTTTAATTGAAAGGGTAAACTTCCCGTTTGGTCCCATTGTCATCAGATCAGGATTTGATTACTTCTTAGTGTATTTTGAAGTCGGTTTAAGTTTTTTGTAAAACAGTCCAATTATGTCTTAATTTTTTTATGTCAAAATTAGTGTAGTTAAGGTACCTATACATACTATAAGCAGTAAAGGTTGAAAAAAGTTCTGCCTTAGTCAGTTATTTAAAAAAAAATGTCCTTAAAGTTCGTGATTTCAACACAGATTCACTTCAAGTAACTGTGTAATTACGCCGCTTTACAATTAACTAAGTACATGTCGAATAGATGTCGTTGACCCGAAAGGAACAGTACCTAAACGTTCCGATCCGCACAATAGAACATAAATTCTTATAACGATCATAGAGTAGAAAACGCTGTACGATACAGACTGGTACAAGTTATTTTACCTACACGGCCGGCGACTCAATTCCCCCAGTCTACGATTCCGTGCTTGGTATTAACCGTTTCCTTTATGGCGGTTCTCACTCAGCTCGATTGGTCGCGTTCGAATGGTAGGAAATTGTCTATAATAAGTTAAGGCTAATAGCGGAATTGTACAGTTTTCTTATCCTCAATTTCTGTGAAAGCGATTTTAAATTTTGATGTTTGTCCCAGTTTCTTTATTTCATTTCGGCCACTGTTCATATTTTTATAATAAGTATAATAGATGTGGATGACGGTTTTATAGGTTTTACTTCTGTATGTATTTAGCAAATCCGATCGTTTGTTTTCAGATTTTTACAGCTAAATTGTACCTTCATATTTTTTTACTTATTACGTTCTTTCGATATTTTAACGAACTTTATTTGTTGATTGAAATGTACGTATGTATGTAAATTAAACTACATTCTACTATAACAAACATTTGGACAATACAAACAAAGTTGCCTCTCAGATGCAAGCATATTCCTACCTACCGCCGTGTCTGGCAGCTCTTTATTCTCGGCGGGCTATTCCCGACCGTTTATGGCAGTTTTCACTCAACGCGATTGGTCGCTCATTGCGAGTGCTCGCAGAATGACCCTGCAACCATTGTGGTAGTGCATTGTCTTGTTTTGTTACCGATTATGATCATTGCTATTGACTTCTTTAGACGGCTAGGTGAGACCGGCTGGATGTAAGTCCAACTGAATAGGTAAATTCAAGTTTTATCGAATGTTCTAGAAAGATTTCATTCCCGTTATAGTCAAGTCGTCAAGTAGCGGGGACTCAAGCTAATCGATCGTTACTATTGAAAGGCGATTTCAAATCAAACCAAGATTTTTTCTTTTTACTTCGTATAGGTCACCATGGTAAGTGATGATGTGGCCGAATGTGGTAAGCACACAAAGCCTAGAAGAAACAGGCTCTCAAGTGCAGCTGTCGGAACACATCGATAGGTGCTTGGCTACAGATTTTCAACTTAAGGGTGGTTGCCAGCCAGATGGGTACTACAAAGTACCCTACCACCGTGATATGGTTTCCTCACGATGTTTTCCTTCACCGAAAGCTCAAGCTCATTGTAGGATTCGAACCCGGGACCTTCGTCTCGGTATCCGACGTAATTACCCCTCTCCCCAGCCCTTGTAATGTACAAACTTGTAATCTAATAAAAAAAAAAAAATTAATTTGAATTACCACTGAGCTATCATCGCCTTTTTTTCACTTTTTTCACTTATTTTAAAAGTTATCGATATTTCCTTAACTAATTGAATATGATGTACCACTTTCAATGAGAACAGAGTATGATGGTATGTTAACTTATCTACGAAATAAGGTCGGGAATACTTCCCCACCTTTAATTGTTCGAATTAACCTATAAATTTAAATGCCGCCGACTTGAGTACCTAGAGACTGTTATATTAGCTGCTTTGACGACTGCCAGTACAACCAGCCAAATTGCCTGCTCCTAACACCAAATAATAACACTTTAATTTAGCGAGTTGAGACGCCTGGGGCCACCTTCCGACTTCCCTCATTTAGACAATCAACGCAATTTACAAACGTAAACAATTCCAAAAGGAACCGCTTCTCTTATTTCCTTACGACATTAGCTTAGAATTAACATTACTAAAACAAAACTCCCCAAACGGAACCTTAAGCCGTCTGTATAAAGTTCAATTTACATATTACATACGAAAAATGTATTCTTGTTGGTACAATGTTACACGTGCGTTTGAGTGACTCTTGTTTCTTTGTGAGTAAGCTTGGTTTTGCTTGTCAAGTTGGATGGAAAGGTTTGTTTTGTTGTGCTAGGGATGGCCGGTAATGCGACAGTTTGTAAGCATGAGCTTTGGACGGTAAAAGGGGGGTGGTGGGGATGTTATAGTAAAGAAATACGTACAAGTTGTTGTTGTGAGGTACCTTTGGGTTGTTGACTTGTGTATATTTTATTTGGGTACGTCATTACCATATTTATCAAAACTGTTTTGGAGGCTTTTGTCTTTTTAGAGTAGTTGTGGTGTTAGCTTCGAACTACATTACCTAGGTACCGTTTCTATTAGAAAAATGTCGTAAGTTTTTTTTTTATTGTAATCGTAAATTGTATACATATAAGTGCTGACAAAATTGTTGCTTTTTTCATTTATTAAAGAAAGTGATAAATATATTGAGATGCGATAGTTTTATAAAATTAATGATTTTCACGAGTTCACAACGTTTTATTGCATTTCAAAAAATATCAAAACTAAACTCAAACTTGCATTCTAATATCACTAGCTCCATCTGGCGGTATTTAAGCACCCTTTTTTAAAAGAGTCTTTTAGGAAATTGAATGGGGGTTTGGATGGCTATAAGTTTGGGAACCTCTGCCGTGTACGATTGCACTAGGGGGGTAACAAATGTACAGTCCTTCGAACAAAAATCGTTCGATTTTTAATTAGCAGAGCCGGAGGCAGTCCGCACGTGATCCGCATGCGATCCGTGCCCATTGCATAACTCTCCGACGTCGCCCGATGCCGCCCGACGCCTCCCGAAGCAGTATTAGCGAAAGAAGGTAATGAAGTTAGGTCGCGTTCGATTTGACTGCGCAATTAGCGATTGTGCTTAATGAGGCCGCCGTTCTTTTTTCGAATGTCCGTTTGTTGTTCAAGAGTATGGTAATGATTTTTTTCTTAGTATACTATAGTCTGATTTTTCATTCCGTGGATTAAAATGACAGATGCGATCAACCTTTTTTTCTTTTAATTTTGCAAGCATGGAGCATTGACGGGCCAGTTGGCGCAGTTGGTGAGGTTCACCTTACGCGCCGCAGGTCGTGGGTTCGATTCCCACACAGGACATGCCTTTGTGTGCATGAACATGTCTGTATGTCCTGAGTCTGGGTGTAATTATGTATATTAAGTATGTATTTACAAACAAAAAGTAGTATATGTATTATATCAGTTATCTGGTTTCCATAGTACAAGCTCTGCTTAGTTTGGGATCAGATGACCGTGTGTGAGGAATGTCCCAGGATATTTATTATTTATTATTTATAGTGTTGTGTATGGCTTACTCATTAGTGATTCATCGAGCCGTTGTGACACGACTCCTCAGTTTAATTTTACTCATTTGTGTAAATAAATGATTATTAATATAATACATAATATTAATTATTGTATTTTAATTGATCGATATAATATAGTATGACATAAATGAGTTAATTAAATTAAGGCTCACTCAGTATCAAGATCACTCAGGATACAAAACTATTTTTACTTTACGATAAGTTGGATTATACATTGTTCTACGAAGTAAGGGATTATTGTAACGATGCCCTCGTTTACCTCCTTAGGGGTTTTCGGAAATTACAAAAATATCAGGGCGATATCAGATATATTAAGGGTGGGTTATCCGATTGTTACTCAAAGTGACCAAAAGTTAAACATTAGTTCCCTTCGTTTATTCTATGTCATCTCCTATGGATCTTGTTCTAAGTAAGATTGATATATAATTCCCAAGACCACTATATATATCTTTATCATAATGAGTCCATAATGCACCGCTCCAATGAGCACAAAATGTAATATTTTTCATAGCACAAGCGCAGCGTACAGAGCGTCCAACCTCAAAGGCTGTCCGGCCGTCACTCAGCCAGCCCTCCCTTGCCCTCCCAGAGTAAATAGCTAAAAATAAACCTCACTCAGCGTATGCAGGCGTTTCTTTGCGCGTACTTGCTTTGAGGTGATTTTAATTCGCTTATTTCGCTTCTGGGAAATTGTTAGTGTGTTCCCGAATTAACGCTCAGGTGTTAGTGGTAAGGTAGAGGCGACTGCGTTCGTTACTTTACTTTACGTTCAGTTTCTAGACATAATTGTTGGCTATGTGTTTAACAAAAAAAGTCGTAACATTTTCATGAAATTTGGGGTCAACACGGGCTTTTATAGATTAGTTTTATTTTTATTTTGACAAGCATATAAACATGCTAACGAAACTGTTTTACAAAAAACTTAAATTGACTTCAAAGTACACTAAAAAGTAATCAAATCCTAACCTGATGACAATGTGACCAAACGGGAAGTGTACCCTTCCAAACAAAAAAAGAATTTTCCAAATCGGTTAATAAATGACGGAGTTATGAGGTAACAAACATAAAAAAAACAATCGAACCGTGTTTGAAAATTACTAACTAATACGCTTATCACTAAAACAGAAAAACTACTTACATCATTGTTCTTCCTTCTATATTACACTCACTTACATGCGCAGTAGAGTCCATATATCTGTTTGTTACCTCTTAACAGCTGGTAAGTAGATAAAATCGCTGTTAAAACCGCCGTTTCTCAACTTGTATGTCCTACCCCAATATCTGTCGGAGGAAGTCTGGCCGCGTCAGCTCGGCGATTGTAAAGGCGCGGTGTGATCCTACTGCGCTCTCAATCCAACCTAAAAAAATATTACACTCGGCTTTTATATTGTCAGACTTTCCCATATATGTCAGCTATTTCTTATTAATTTTTTGCTAATTAATTAGTAGTGATTTTGAAGGCAATGAAATTTGCTGCTCTTTACCATTGAAAGACTATTAAGTGACTATTGGTAAGTGATGATGTAGTTTCTAGAACTGGCTCTCAAGTGCAGCTGTGCGCACCGGTGCTTATGCGCTTAGCGACTTAATATGTAATGTTGATAGAACAAAATAGTCTGGCAAACAAAAGTAGACAATTTTTTTTTGCAATCTTTTTATAATGGCAATATCAAAAAGAGCAAACATTGACACTTTTTTTATTCCAGGTATTTTATACTCATTTTGGAGTTGCTACGCTATTATTTTTTTAAATTTGACTCGCTTGTTTAGTCTCTGCTTTCGATTGCAAGACTGTACCGACAAACATACCCTACTGTATCCTTTACCGAAAGCTCAAGAAATCTAGAATTTGAACCCATATTACTTATCGTCACGGGAATCGACGTCACTTTGAACTATCATTTATTATGCAGGCCTATAAATATCTTTGTCTATGTAAAAAAAAACTGCACCAACACTTCTAATGAAATAGACAAAACTTTAAAAAAAAAGAACGTTGCACACACGTTAATATGTAAAGCTGGCGTGTACGACGAAATGCGAGGTACACCTTTTTGTGAAGGAAAACAAAACTGCACACGGATATCAGAGACAAAAGGAATTAATGTGGCCAACAGAGCACCTTGCTGAAACAAAAAGTTGCCAGCGACCAGTCCGAGCAGTGGTCTGCACTGGAATAAGTCTTGATTTGAAGGGAGTATGGAATAAAAAACATCTTCTCGACCTGTGTTTTATTACGAGCGTTTGATTAACGTCTGGGCAGTTATGTGGACAGGTAACTTGGACTTAGGGTGGGAAAGGGGGTGATTTTAGAAGTAATGAAGTTATTCTCAAGATTTTTACACAAATATGCTTAATTTAGATGTAGTAATATTTGGCTATGCCTGCGGTTTCTGGCTTGTAATACTCCCTAATCACAGCGTAAATTGTATCTTTAAAAACATCGTCAAGAAAAAATGGTAATTTTGAAGATTACATCAATATCCGTGCAGAGGTTTTCAAGTTAGAAGCACACTTACGTACAAAGACTGCGAGAGATTTTAAGATTCGCTTCTCCTTCAGAAATATCACTCAAAACTAACTTAAAATCAAAAACAATTCCTAACATTCAAGTATCAAAACCTCTCTAAAGACCCATTTAGTACCTGCTAATGTTGACATTATGTTCAACACGTAATTTGTGTATTTGTACAGTACTTAAAACACCACAGGAAACTGTAGCAAGCTAACCAATCCGACAGCACATTACATAAAGCTTTTTCCAGGAATACTGACGTGAAAATTCCACATTCGTCACGAAGTAAGTAGAAAAGAGTATTATGGTGTCACTGAGTGCGGATGTGACGAAATCACGTCACTGTGACAACTGAGTGTCACGACTGACTTCCTGATAATATTATGTTTGACAGATCTGTGATTGAATCGAAATACTAGATGTTCACGCGTACTCACACGTGTGAATTTTTACACAAAAGAAAGTGTAATGTTTTCGGTTTATCCAGTTCTTTACTCCAACATTACCGTGACGTTACCTCTTAAGACTCCGTTGGCATAATTTTGCCGATTTCGCTGATTTACCTAATTTAACAGACGTGATTTTACAGTTAAAATGCTGTATTTCTATAAGTTTGAATTCACAGCATGAAAGATCATTTCAATTATGATCTAATAAACGGGCTACTTTTTGATTTTTATTATTGAATTTCGATTAATCGATGTTTAAACGGATGGCTGTTTCTGAATTTTTGCTGTAAGAGGTTTAGAATATCACATATTTAAGAATCTTCTTGACGTCTAAACGGTACGAAAAAATTACAATATATTATTATGAAAGTTATCTATAAAATAAACCAATCACTTTTTACCACTTTCATATAAAAATGTTGAGTAAAAAAATATTTAACTTAGTCAAATTGTAGAGAATTTGGGTTAAGTATTGCCTTTGATTTTGGCTACTTAGAACTCTCGTTTTTGAAAACTAAAATAACATAAATAAACTTCAGCTCAAAATCAAACCAATTCCCGAAAAAAAAGTTCAAAAAACTAAAAAATTTTGGCTTTCTTTGGTAATTAATGTTATTTATTATTATTTCAAATATTATGTGAAATGAAATGAAATGAAATGAAATGAAATGAAATGAAATGAAATAATTTATTCATTCAAATACACTTATTATATATTCACAGGCACTTATGAATAGTCAAACTCTAATACTCTAATGCACTAATGCACGGTTCGGAAGGTTGATTTTGCTGAGAAGAGCCGGCAATAAACTCAGCAATTACTCTTTTCAAAAACAAACTTAAATTTATTACATCAGATGTTTCCTGCGAGAGCGAGCGCTACAACCACGCATTTTTATCATTTAAATATTCTTTAATATTGTAGTAAGCCTTCTGTACTAAAGCGGCCTTTATACGTTTCTTAAACTTTAGTGACGGTAAATTTAAAATTTCATTAGGGATCTTATTATAAAATTGTACACTCAGTCCTAAAAATGAACCTTGCACTTTTTGGAGTCTATAAGAAGAGGTCAAAAGTTTATGCTTATTTCTAGTATTAAAAGAGTGCACGTCACTTTTTTTTACAAAAAGATTAATATTCTGATGTACAAATAATATGTTTGCATAAATATACTGCGATGCTACTGTAAGGATACCTATATTTTTAAACTTATCTCTGAGGGAAGCTCGAGAACTCATATTATAAATAGCTCGCACTGCTTTTTTTTGCAAAATAAAAATGGTTTCTATATCAGCAGCTTTACCCCAAAGTAAAATGCCATAGGACATAACACTATGAAAATAACTAAAATAAACTAATCGAGCTGTGTCTACGTCTGTTAGCTGTCTAATTTTTCTAACTGCATAAGCAGCTGAACTGAGCTTTCCCGAAAGACATGCTATTTGGCTGCCCCATTGAAGTTTCGAGTCTAAAGTAATCCCTAAGAATACTGATGATTCAACAAGACCTAAAGGTTCATTATTTATCATTAAATTACAGCCTACTTTTTTAACATTTGGAAGCGCAAATTTAATACATTTAGTTTTCTTTGCATTTAAAACTAGATTATTTACAGTAAACCAATTTAATACCCGAGATAATGCATCGTTTACATCGTCAAAATTAGATTTCAGTCTATCAACACTAAAAATCAGTGAGGTATCGTCAGCAAACAGTACAATTCCACAGGTATTTTTGACATAAAAAGGAAGATCATTAATATAAATTAAAAATAGAAAAGGGCCTAAAATAGAGCCCTGCGGCACCCCCATATGCACAGGAGAACCAGATGATTTAATACGATTGACATCAACACTTTGAATTCTTTCCCCGAGATACGACTTCATCAAATCAAGTGCTGCACCCCTAACCCCATAATAATTTAGTTTACGTATGAGTGTCTGGTGATCAACACAATCAAAGGCTTTAGATAGATCACAGAAGACTCCAATAAAATCATGTGATGATTTCAACATGCTTTCTGGTCGTGTTTGGACATGTTGGAATTATCTTGAGATGAACTTTGACCATGTATAGTTTTAAGGGTCTGATGATGGAGTAGGAGGGTAGATACTGGAACTCCATAACGGAGCAACGTTTCCTAGCCGTGTTTAGGCTTTTTGGAATTGTCTTAAGATGAACTTTGAGCATATATGGTTTTCAGGGTCTGATGATGGAGAAGAAGGGTAAGCACTGGAACTCCATAGTGGAGAATCGTATGCTAGCCGTGTTTGGGGTTGTTGGAATTGTCGTTAGATGAACTTTGTCCATGTATTTTATGTACTATAATTTTTATAATTGTAGGTTTATAATTTGAGATTCTGTTCTTATTTTATTGTTAGATGTAAGGCAACACTATCGCATTGGGATTCCTGTAATGATAGATGTTTTGTAGTGAATAAATAAATAAATAAATAAATAAATGTATGGTTTTCAGGGTATGATGATGGAGTAGGAGGGTAGGCATTGGAAATCCATAGCGGAGCAACGTATCCTGGCCTTGTTTCAATTTGAGAGTCCTTGGGGTCACAAAACAAGAATCTATTCTCAAATTTTTGAAAAAGTGTCCGCCATTTTGAACTTTTTAGATACTGGTCCGATTGCTCTCAAAATCGATATTTGAGAGTCCTCGGAGTCACAAAACAAGAATCTTTTCTCATAATTATGAAAAAATGTCCGCCATGTTGAACTTTTTAGATACTGGTCAGATTGCTCTCAAAATCGATATTTGAGAGTCCTCGGGGTTACAAAACAAGAATCTATTCTCAATTTTTTTTAAAAGTGTCCGCCATGTTGAACTTTTTAGATATTGGTCCGATTGCTCTCAAAATCGATATTGGAGAGTCCTCGGGGTTACAAAACAAGAATCTATTCTCAAATTTTTGAAAAAGTGTCCGCCATGTTGAACTTTTTAGATATTGGTCCGATTGCTCTAAAAATCGATATTTGAGAGTCCTCGGGGTCACAAAATAAGAATCTTTTCTCAGAATTTTTAAAAAGTGTCCGCCATGTTGAATTTTGAGAGCAATCGGGCCAGTATCTAAAAAGCTCAACATGGCTGACACTTTTTCAAAATTCTGAGAAAAGATTCTTGTTTTGTAACCCCGAGGACTCTCAAATATCGATTTTGAGAGCAATCGGACTAGTATCTAAAAAGTTCAAAATGGCGGACACTTTATCAAAATTTTGAGAATAGATTCTTGTTATGTGACCCCGAGGACTCTCAAATATCGATTTTGAGAGCAATCGGAACAGTATCTAAAAAGTTCAAAATGGCGGACACTTTTTAAAAATTCTGAGAATAGATTCTTATTATGTGACCCCGAGGACTCTCAAATATCGATTTTGAGAGCAATCGGACCAATATCTAAAAAGTTCAACATGGCGACACTTTTTCAAAATTCTGAGAAAAGATTCTTGTTTTGTGACCCCGAGGACACTCAAATATCGATTTTGAGAGTAGTCGGATTAGTATATAAAAAGTTCAATATGGCGGACACTTTTTCAAAATTCTGAGAAAAGATTCTTGTTTTGTGACCCCGAGGACACTCAAATATCGATTTTGAGAGCAATCGGACCAGTATCTAGGACCAGTAATTTTGACTAACGAACATCAATTCATTTATATATATAAGGTGTAACGGAAAGGGTATATACATCCGAAGGGGGTGAAGACTACATCAGGTACAGACTCTCTATAAAAAATTTCAGCTCAAAATACATAACTAAAAAATTCAAACCAAATTTTTTAATTCAAGTTTTTTGAATTAAAATCATAACCAACATGTCACCGGTCAATGAGGGTCATTGTCATTTTGCGTCCCTTACTAATATTAATATAAATTTTTATCTTCCGCGATCTGTGCACCTCGTACCAAAAAAGTGGATTACTGCAATGTATATACAGTTTCCGTTACACCCTGTATAGTTATGTAATAAATCTAAAATGTTTTTGAAAATAGTCATTGCTGAGTTTATTACCGGCATTTCTCAGCAAATGCAACCTTCCAAACCGGTATTGATGATTTTGATTTGATTTACTACCAAGACATTTTATTTCAATAGAAAAAACCAAAAAGCAAAAGACACGTAAAAAATATCAATGGATCAAAACCATTTTATCGCCGGATTGACCATCAATGACTCCCGGACTCACGCACACGCGGGAACGCTCGGTCGCGTTAAATACCTAATTCGGCCCGTTTCGATATTGATAACGGCCTCTTAATGCCAACTTAGAAGTTTGTGAAGTTTTCTTTGTAAAACAATTGTCAATTTGTAATAAAATACGATTACAATATATAATTTTGTAATGACAGCTAATATTTTGAATTTTTAAGTTTCCTTTTTGCATGCGGTAATATTTGTTATCGTAAGTAACTGTGTTTTTTGTTTTAGTTTTGTAGAGAGTAATAAATCTATTACTCACATTCGAATTTTGATTAGAATTATCTTATATCTATAAAAACTGCAAAAATCTTTAGTACTTTCGGTCCACTCTTTGTTCGGTCCGCGTACCGATTACCGAAAAGCTAAAAATGTGTGTCTTAATTTGAAGGGGTAGATTCGGTCCGCAAGAAACAAATGCTCTAAAGGACATTCAAACACAAAATAAATTGTCTAATAAAATAATTGAACACTAGAATGAAAATAAACTGTGAATATTGACCAGTCTTTCTATGCTCCACAAAAAGAACAGTCAAGTGTTAAAAAACTAGTCAGTCTTTGGAATCTTGAATAGTATGGTATAGTAACAAGTTCATTGTTAGCGTTTGTAAAGCGTTGCTTACTATCTAACCACCTTATCTGTGCTACTGGCATTAAAACATAATAAGGACAGTTGAATAACGGCCAAAGCATACTGTAATGACAGCGATACGTCACACAGACGTATAAATGTCAACTCTGTGTCACAAGATGCGCTAGATAAGCCGTGATTCTGTGAATAATCTGATTGGGTCATTTATTAGAGTCAAGAGTGATGTGAGCTTTTCCAATGAGTTTAAGGCGGCCCTCTGTGGCCGGCGCAACTTCAACGCAAGCATAGTCTAAAAGCTTGTTGTTTCATCCAACGTTATGTTTGACTGCGAAAAAAGAGAGACAGCATCAAAGCCGTCGGTTATCAGTCGGTAAATTCCGCTGATCACTCGCGACCGCTTCGCTAGGTCGTCATTCATGATTTCGCATATCATAAAACTTGTTCCAGGAGTTTACTTCTTGTGAAAAAATCTTACAAGTTTGTGAAAAAAAAAATAGTTATTTAGAATCTCCAATACATTTGCAAGCCTGGTATCTAAATGTTTTCTTTACTTTTACAATTTATAGGTACATTAGATATGGCCAAGGTTCAGGTAAAATGTGTGCAAAAACGCTGTTTTTCGGAGGCTGTGACTGAATTTGTTTCACACTCTTTTTAAATTTCGCCTAGATACACGGATAGATATAGTGCACAAGATACTAATTTGTTCAAAACATCTAACGAAAAATGTTTAACAGCGCCATAATAAGTACAGAGGTTTTGTATAAAAAGTATGACGAATTGAGTGCTCTTAATAATTTAAATATTTCTGTCATCTTTTTATTAAAATAACTGACTGACGTATGACGTAACATGTAAGGTATGATGTACATTGTTTTCCTTATATTAATTTAATTTGCTTTGTAATACATTTTTAAATGTCAGAAAGTGCGTCAGTTAAGGTAAATGAGATAATCATTTTATTTATCCACGATGATCACTCAGAAGTATTTTACTTGTTTCATTAAAAAATAAAGACAAACTAGAATGTGATATCAGATTTTCCTGCTAGACAGAGACAAATGACGAATGCCACTCACCGCTCAGACTTGGACATTGAAATGATTATCTATCAAGAATCATTATTCGTAGTGATTACGGAAACGTGCCGTATCCACTAATCACATGTAACGGGCACCCATCCGTCACAGTCCTACGTACATCACTCACGAGGAACTGACATGCTACATCAATTTTACCGTCAATTTAACATGTAACACAAGGTAACAGAGCTCAAATTAGACTGTGACAACAGCACGGTAAAGTTTTTAGAATCGCCGTGACTAGTATAAGTCGAGCTTTTGAGTCACGGTGAGTGGTTATAGTGGGGTATCTTCCATGACTGGACACTTCGAACGTATGTCACGGTACATTATCAGAAGCCTCTTAATTGAAGATAATAAGGGGGGACATGTGTCTTTGTCGTGTTTTTATGGAGTGTAAGAGAGGGATGATATGTTTTGTTTTTTTTTTTCGTCTCTCGTTAGGAGCTTTGGCAATTAATTTGTGTCACTCATTTTATTATTATGTGTAGATTTTCAGCGTTTAATTTGAGTTTCTTTTGCATTTAGTGTCCAATCCAATTTATTATTTATAATGAACGAGCTTTTGTTCGATTTTATATTGTACCTGATCTTGCAAATTCTTGTAGTAATTGATATTAATTTTATTTATGAGAAGCTATCATAATATCTTTTCTTTTTGTTATATTTTTACTTTAAATTTTTGAATTAACTGAGCCCCTCCATCTTTTTTTGCAATCCACAGCCTGAACTGGATAATCTTTGTGGCAAAGGACGTGAAGTTGGTAGCAGATCTCCTGTTTTTTTTCGATTATAGTGCAAATATCCGCCCAGCTGAAACTCAAAAAAAAAAACTTTGTTTAATATATCCCCACAAAACACCCTCCTACAATTATAACCCATCCCAACTTAACATACAACACAAGGCAAGTGAACTTTATAAATCGCCATTGTTCCGGGATCGCCTTGCCTGCCCACCTGCATTCGTGGAGCAATATCAATCCATCTGCTGCGACGTCGGGCGGGCCCGGGGAGGGGCCGTCCCGGGGGAGGGGGGTGGTCCGAGATGGAGGCAGTCCGAAGTTGACGGCACGTCTTTGAGGGGTATTTAATTTTGTGCAAATGACGTGACGTGTTGGGGACAGGAGTTGGCTTGACAGTTGAAATTTTCCTTTTGGCGAGGGTCTGTTTTTAGGAATATTGCTTTTGAATTTGAAAATTGAAATTACTTAAGTTTTTTAGTTTTTGTGATTTGGATACGTTGGGTCATTCATTAGATGTTATCAAAATTTGGAATTATGGATTTTCTAAATTTTACGTATTTTTTTGTAATGCAGTTACAAAAAAATACGTAAAATTTTGCGTTACTGTTCGTTTTATTATCATAGCTTTTAAAATCAAAATCAAAAAGTCATTTATTCAGTTTAGGCCCTAGTAAGGCACTTATGAACGTTAAATTGGTACATACAGTTGAATTTACCACCGGTTCGGAATACACTTAAACTGAGAAGACTCCGGCAAGAAACTCTCTAATCTCGATCAGTACGTAGTTATATTTTTTATCACGTACTGCAGAAAAAAATATACTTTTGTATACAATTTAAAAATCCACACACAATTCAACAAAAGATGCTACGACTTCTATACTCCTCAGTCCATACCCCCCTTATTATCCGGGGTGGGGGTCAATATGCACCCCCACCAGCGTGTGGGTGGGGGTGGGGGGTGCCGTGTCACGTCACTGTCTCTGGATCGCCATCACGCCGTCCGAGCGTCTCGTTTGCGTCCATCGGGGCACTTTTCAACTTGAAGCCTCGTGAAATAGAAATGCTTCGTCTAATGGTGCATGTTTTGAATAGTTTATTTTTTACTTTGATGTTGGATAGTGATAGTTTAAACATTCTACTATGTATAGGTATAATATTGATGCGGTTTGACATTATGACAGAGAGGCCTATGCGAGAGTGGACTTGTTTGAGCGTAAAATTTTTGGTATTCCGAGAAAAAATTGTTCTGGAACTGTCATCAAATAATCTCGTGCAGAAACACAAAGGTTATTTAGATAAAATAACAACTCCAATGCTGTTTAACTGAACAGGTTATTGCCCATTACATTCTGCTGTAGCACCATTATAGCCAGAATGTCTTAAAACCTTTTCTGAAAACAACATTTTTCCCTCGCAATAGAATTTTTTATTTCACCATATGCAATCGCTCCGTCTTACGTCTGCTAGCTGCAGCAATATCAATCCATCTGGCGGGCGGGACAGGAGGTGGTGGGGTGAATGCAGCGAGGAGGGTAGGGGGGAGTGTCACGTCAGTGTCTTAAATGACTGTCACGGGTGCACTCGGGCGCCATCTACTCGCCTGAAGAACGGTGGATGGACGGCTTACAATGCCAGCCCCCGCTTTGATATTACATCGTTATTTGTTATTGTAGCGCGCTTGGCTCCATGCTCATGTTCAAGCTCGATGGCGAGTGTCGTAATTCTTCGGATGGGGGCGCGTAAAAATGTAGGTCATGCTCAATCTACGATCCAATTTACTGATCAATGTTTAACTTCTTGGCTAAGTTTCCCTCTTTGTGAAACTAAGTAGCTTTCTGGTAATTGATGATTGCATTATATTGGTTCTGTTCAATATATTTGATTGGATTGTTCATCACTATCATATTAAGCTCAATGAAATGCAATCTCTCTTCTGAATTTTGGAACCTACACGAAAAATGTTTGTCCAGATCCATAAATGTCAGTAAGTAACTTAACTCTAGCTGGATTAAACTTGAGAGACTCACATGTGCAGTTCAAGTAGCGGAAACTTCAACGACTAAAACTCTCGTGTTTATCGTTCCAACATGAGCATAACCATAAAATCACCAAAATAATGACAGATAGTTATATGAAACTAGTCGGAAGTTAAAACAGCAGAGAAGCCCGCCGGGGCTACACTCTGCATTATCAACTTGCATCGAGATGACGCGAGCATCGCTGTCGCTGCCACGTCCCCAAGTTTACTCGGCTCCGTTGGAAATTTCACTCCAGACTTGCGCTTGATGCTGGCGCAAGAGACGAGATGCTGCCAAAAGCTTGCTGAAACTGAGTATTTGGGAAATTCTTAGAGATCAAAAATAGTTTTCTGTTTCGTTGTTATCAATGTTTGTTTGCTTAACGTAATCGTTGCGATGAAACACTCTGCTGAATTTATAGGGGAGGTCCCTGACAAAAAAGAAGGCGTTGCAAAAGCACTGGAATAAGAAGAATATCAGGTTTCTGAATTCAAAGGGTTATTGCTGTCACTCAGCTGTCTGTCACATGTCTCTAGCTCGTTAACGGAATGAGTGACAGACTTGAAATTTGAATGTTTAGTGTAAAATGTTGACCTTAAACCGGGTATTGAATTACAAATTCCATTACATTACTTGTGTAGAAATGGAGCCAAATATCATTTGGGGATTAAGATAATATTTTCAACAATCAACATCTCTTTAATCTTGATGCTGATAAACAGCGGCATAGCAGCTGCTAATACATTATCTTCTAAAAGTCAAGAGTAAGTCAACATCTCATAACTTGCACCGCCTAACTGGAAGTCAGTCCCATCACGTCAGTATACCCGAACTGTCTCGGCGGCGATGACAGCACCACGACTGAATTGTTCGGTAGTCGCTAGTTCTTGACATAGCGTTCCGTCTTAGTTTGTTCGCCCGCTGTTATTGATTGTCCGATCATTTACGTGCGCGTATGATTGACGGGGTTTATCGTAGGTATATTAATAGCTTTCGTAGTTTCTATTTTATTCCTTTAAGAAATTTTATAAAACCCTTCATCTGTGAATATACATTTGTGTTTTGTTTTTGTGTTTACGCAAGCAAATTTTTAGGCCCTGGGGTTAGTGCTGCGAGTACATCAGTCATTTAGTAAGTTTTTCCTTTAATAAAAGAAAAAAGACAAAGAAAGATTATAGGATAATAGAGATGCAAAGATAAATAGGCAATTACTGCCTAAGTTAATATCCAACTGTGATGGCTAGGTCCGGTCATGTCAATAGGAAGATGATAATGTCATGTCATGTCAAGTCAGTATGGATTGTTGACTGTTTTCACTGAATGCGTTTTTATGCACTAAATAAAAACTAGCATAAATTTAAGGTCGCGTATGAACGCGCTAATAAGTAATGTCAGCAGAAAGTAAAAACAATGAAAATGTACAGTTTTGCCCGTACACGAACAATTAAAAATGACCACAGAAACGGCATCAATTTTTTTAATAAAAGCTGGTGGAGTTTATAAAGAAAAACGCCACGCCACGGAACGTTAACAGGCAGGAACGGGACTGTGGCAGACGCGCGTCGGCGTCGCGGACGTCGCTTCACTGTCGCGTCGGGCGCGTGGCGCTGAGTTCACTTCTACTTGGAACAGGCTTAGTTGTGGATGCTGGAAGAGACTGAGGAAAGTTGTGTTACCAATTTAAAGTTCAAATTTTGGATTTGAATGTAATTTGGTACATTGACAGATTACGTGCAAAAAATAAAGGATACTTTTTTCCTGAAAAACTATTATATTCTTTGAGTAAAACCGTGGACTGAAAACAATTTTAATAACATTGATGCCTTTGTCTGAGGTCGTAGAAGAGGCGTTATTTTTTTTTGTCTCGCAATAAGTTTAAAGTTTTTGGAATCTATATGTACCTTTTTATTTCCACTACAGGAAAGTAACGTAAACATCTCCAGTGGTATTTTGTATAGAAATGAAACATGAAAAAATTGTTTCTCTACGGTTTCAAAACATTATCAATTGCTGATCACTTTCTGAATGAATCGATAGCTTTTTTGCCAACAAGATTATGTGCTTCATAATTTTTGTTCTTTTAGTACGACCTATCCAGTACAGCTAAGTCCAAGTACCCGCCATCAACTTCGGGCGCAGTTTGATTGCAGGTTTAAACGTTTACGACAAGTTCATCCGACTGTACCACCGATACGGTCTCACCTGCGTACTGAACTGAACCCCTTGTGTGCTTACCTGTACTAGTACTAATAGTTAAGTTATCAGTTTGTCTATTTACTTCTGTAACTGATAAGGTTTGGTTAAATTTAATTACTCGGTTTGAGTTCGTTGTGAAATGATTCGGACTATTAGGTATTTGTTATCATTGTGATATCTTTCGTAGTTTATTTTTATGTAAGTAAATAATGTATCGAATCGACCGGCATAGTTAAACTGCCACCAATGTGGTCGGTATCTGGATGGGTGACCGCTAAGTGGTATTAAGTACAACTCGAGCGTTTTCCGTGCTTCGGAAGGCACGCAGAGCCGTCGGACCCGGTTATCACAGTCGTTAAGCTATTTGGAGGCCTTTTAGGTGGTTTGAAAACTCCAACAGTAGGTTGACCACTAGCCTACCTCCACCGTGGTACTACACAGTGGGTACGCGTGGTAGTTGTGAATTATCTGGCCTAGTGGATCACCCTAATTTATGAAACGAGGCCTGTGCTTAGAAGTGGGACATTATAGGCTGATGATGATGATGAAAAAAAGATGAAATAATGTATCGGGATTTTTTATCAAACACCTAAGCTTAAACTAATCTGAGCTTCTATATAATGGTGACAAGGATATTTGTAACAAACATTTCTTAAATTACCTCAAATACCTTAGTGACCTTAGTATTTTTTGAAGTCAACATTTTTCTTACAAGGCAATATTTTTACGATTGCACAAATATTTATAAGAATAAATTATATAAATATGACGGCTACTAGAACAAATAAAACTAGTGCTAATTAAATTTGCGTCGTTTATTTATAAAAATATTGACCTAAGTATCGCGGCCATCAATATTTTTTATATGACATTAATATTAATAGTATAGATAAAGTATTCGTTTTATTATAGTGATTATACGTTATTAATTTTACATTGCTGTAAATCATAGAATCTTTTTTTAAGAAAACACTTGTACATAATTTTTAAGAGAGGTAGAGCATAGCGTTTATTCGCTCAAAGAGCAGCTCGACTGGGGAAGTACCTCCACCTTACAGAATACCGCAGACAAATAACTTTATGTTGCGTAAAGTTGTGTTCCTGCGCGTGAGTGAGGTCGCCAGAGCTCATTGGGGAGGGGGAAAAGTCGGTAACGCGTGAGCGATGCTTCGTGTGTTGCAAGCGTCCATATGGCTACGGTAACCGCTTAACATCAGGTGGGCTGTAAGCTTGTTTACCGACTTAGTAGTATAAAAAAAACATAAATATTTTTTCATGTTCGAATAATCGACCTTGCTTTAGCTTGCTAGCTTTTTGTGCTGACTGTGGGACCTTCTCCACCTAAGAATCGAACCTTTCTTTTTTACTGTTTATAGGCCTGTGTTTGACCGCAATCTCACCATGGTAAGTGATGATGTGGCCGAAGGTGGTAAGCACACAAAGCCTAGAAGGAGCTGGCTCTCAAGTGCAGCTATCGGAACACACCGAAAGGTGCTTGGCGACAGATTTTCAACATGAGGGTGGTAGCCAGCCAGGCGGGTACTACAAAGTACCCTACCACCGTGCTATGGTTTCCTCACGATGTTTTCCTTCACCGAAAGCTCAAGCTCATTGTAGGATTCGAACCCGGGACCTTCGTCTCGGTATCCGACGTCAATACCACTGAGCTATCATCGCCTTAAACCTACCTTTCGAGGACCTTTACATATCCGTCCCCTCAAACGCTTTTAATGACTTTAGAAACTTTTTCCAAGCAAACCCAACAAGATATAAAATCGCATTATATTTAACACAGTATTCAGTCGACAGTACAGGCGCGAGTACTGCCTGTGACAACTTGTCATGTCACTCCCGTGCAGACGAAGCGTACCGAAGCGAAGCGAAGTCGGCAAGAAATTCGCCTCCGACATGCATTTCGCGTCACTGTAAACAATTTCACAAAAGGCGAATTTAACACTGCGTCTGACGATGCTGTTGGATGATGTAATTTTCGGCTAGATGGGTCCTGGAGACCGCGAGTGGATAAAATACAAATTTATAGCTTTAAGCAGTTGAGATTTGCTTTGTTAATTCAATCGTGTCATAAATTATCAAATTTGTATCCAAAGAAAAAGAACTTACAATTTAAAAAAAACAATTAGAAAGATATTAGATAGATTATAAAGAACACAACAAAAAAAGAGTGCCTAATAGAGAAAATTTACGTACAGTTGTAATCTTAACATGCAGAATCTGACTGTACATCGGACAGTCGGTAAAAACGATACAATTACTATCGAAAATAATTCTGGTAAAGAAATAAAACAAAAAAAATCGTATCATTTTAATTCTTTCCATAAAATTGTTACAGCAATATTCAATGATTCCTACTTTAAATTTATGTCATATCAGACAGCACAGACGACCAACCGTATTTAAAACCTAAAACAATTAACCCCCACTCAACCCTCGTCCACACAAAGATGCATCAAAGAAAGTCCTCACGTATGCACTTGATCGGACGCTGCACTAACGTGACGCCGTCCATCGATTGTTAGGGGTGCTAGGGGTGGAGGTGGACCCCACACCACGGGGTGTGGAAGAAAGCTTTAAAAACACAGAGAGCCAGCGGCGTCTCCGCGACGGACCAATACGTCCCCGGCCGGCCGTCGATTACGGGCGCGGCTGCATACGCTGAGGTAGGGTTAACGTGGAAATATTATAAACCTATTTTTTTTATCTTTGAAAATTATTTTGTGATAACTCAGTTAATACTAATGTTTCTTTTCGTTAACAACAAAAATCAATGAGAACTACGAATATTATGAATATTTGTATCGTACGAATATATCTAGTTTTCCGGATACATAGTGATGCTGATTCTGTTGTTTACAAATCAACTAATGTTAGTCTCACTATCTCTCTTTCTAACAAAGGATGTAAGGAATTTAGTCCTGTCAAATTAGTCCAATGCTTGTTTTCAATATAAATTTAGTCGCCATCTATCGCGGTTACGTCTAAATACCCACAAATGAAGACGGCAAAGACTAATTTGACAGCTTTAAATATGTTCTATCTTTTTTAAATAATGTTTGTAAGAAAGAGATGTCATGTGACTAAAATTAGTTTAGTGCGAATTACAACAGAATCGGCACCATTATGCGTATTCACAAATAATGACATCTTATATCTATTAAAAAGAAAAGAATATAAAGACCGGAGTCTCACCAAATCTTCCTAGGTAGGTAGAATGATAGGTAGGGTACAGTAGTAGCCAACTGATATGGCGCGTCGTGAATCTTCGTTCGCACAGAAAAGAAAGTATAGCCCCGAAGATTAAAGAAAGAATGCTTAAAACTTACAATCAACCTTAGAACACTACTATAAGGTTCATAATACACTGCAGCTGTTAGTTCCGTCTCACTCGCAAGTCACGCCCCTCCGCACGGCGCGCTGACATGGCGGCAGCTGCTGACCATTAGCGTTACTCGCGCTTTGAAAAAGTGTCTTCTGTGCAGGTACATCGGCAAGCCATATCAGTTGGGTACTACTGTATCATAATGATGACGTCAACTGGCTCGTCAACATATTATCTAGCTAAAATAAAAAATGATTATTTAAATATTAGTCTTGTTTTGCTGGCAGTACTTCCCTGAACACGGAAACACACGAACATCAGTAATGCAACATTCGTTATTTTTCGCCACCTTCGCAACGTATTGATTAGTGCTCATTGCTGCCGATGCTGGCTTTTAAATACGATGCAGGTGCACACACAGACACACACACACACACGTGTAGAGAACACCCCTGAGTGTGCGTGACACGTGTCGAGTAGTGTACAGATGTGAAAAGTAGAAAGAATTTCATCTAATAGATTTTTTTTTTTAGTTAATATTAGTATTATGTTAAGTTAACTTAACTTAGTTTATGTTTTCATGAAAACGTAAATTGTAACGTGTTAAGTAGAGGACAGATTTTATCAGTCGAATTTCAAGTTAATAGTAAGTATGTTAAGTAGGTGGTAGGTAAGTAAGGTAGTTGTAAGTTTTAGGTATAACACGTGGTCAAAACATGACCACGTCTCAATTTCCAAGTCTTCATACTAAATCGTTCAAATCATAGAGTCATTTTGTTAACGTTTAGGTATAAGTGCCTTATCAGGGCCTAAATTGAATAAATACGAATTTGAATTTGATATTTGATACTGTACAGTATATGCCGTGAGTACGGGTATGTGCAACACTGCCTTGAAATGTACTGTGGTCCTGCACCATACAAATTACAGTTAACGTTAACGCGATCGAATAGGCTAAAAAACTCGCACTACGCATTCTGCGCGTTCATAGTTTGATAGGACGACTAAATACATATAATGAATACCAAGTCGTTTTTTTTTACCGAGAACAAATGACAAGGAAATCATATAAAAAAAAACTGACAGTAAATCACTAACCACTTTATTCATAATGAAGTTATCAAACGTTGATTAGCTAAAATTCCGAAGTCTTTATCTGACAGGTGACATTTGGTGATCGAAAGAGTGAGACGGGGCACACTATTACACTGATTTAGTTAAAAAGCGATGGTAAATGTACGATATGTCCAAAATTCTCACGCTTCATACAAAGCAATGTTGTAAACGCTATCACTCTATTAATATTCTTACTCTATGTTTAAAATGAACCCAAGATAAGTCTACGATCTGCTCACGACGCGGACGCAGTCCCAAAGAGCATAAAATCTTAATTCCAACGCAGAGAAATTTAATTATATTCCGTGTCATTCTCCGTAAACGCAACCGTAACTTTTGTTCAGTTAAAAACCAACTAATTTCACGAAACGAAGTACACAGTGAAGTGATCCAACTTCTCGTTAAAAAAATGTTTAAAATGAACCGCATTATGAACGGGACTGACGGTCTTGTCATTTACTTTACTAAAATGCTAAAAATGTGTTTTGAAAACAAATATAATGTGCCTAATTGTTTTATCAATTTTCCTTCTGATTAATCCTACTTAATACAATGAAGCGCTCGTGGTGTAGCATGATTAGCCGTTCTTAATCGATCGGCAAAGTTAAGCTACGCCTGTCGTGGTCGGTACCTGGATGGGTGACCGCCTAGTGGTATTTCAAATCGAGCGTTTCCGTGCTTCGGAAGGCACGTAAAGCCGTTGGTCCCGGTTATCACTTAATTGTGATAGTCGTTAAGCTAGTTGGATGCCTCCTAGGCGGCTTGAAAAATTCCAACAGTAGGTTGACCACTAGCCTACCTCCACCGATCCGCAGTGGGCACGCGTGGTGGAGTATTGCCCATTCCCTTTCACCTTCATTTGTGAAAGGAGGCCTGTGCTCAGCAGTGGGACATTATAGGCTGATGATGATGATGAATACAATAAAGCTGAAGAGTTTTTTGTTGGATTGTTCGTTTGTTTAACGTGCAAATCTCTGGAACTTTCAATCGGATTAAAAAGTTCTGTCACTAATAGGATGCTTCATTATCCGCGAGTGTTATAGGCTACTTTTTATTCCAGGTACGCGGGTGAAACCGCGGGGGATAGCTAGTGATCTATTAATTACGAAAGATTGTGCGTTTATTTTTCACCCAACCGATTTGGATAAAATTTTATACAAAACTAGCTTCAGCTCGCGGCTTCGCCCGCGTGGCCTACAGGAAACAAATGACATGTTTCTACAACAATAAAAAAAAAATGTTAAAAATTAAAAAGAGGAATTATTAAAAACGCTGAGACACGTATACATTAATTTTCAATCTTCAGCCTAAACACAAAATTTGAAGATCCTAACTTCGAAACTGACGGACTTTCATACAAACTTTCATCCCCTATTTTACCCCCTTAGGGGTGGAATTTTGAAAAACCCTTTCTTAGTGGATACCTACTCTTCACAAAGAATATACCCTTTAAATTTCATGTCTCTAGGACCAGTGGTTTAGGCTGTGCGTTGATATATCAGTCAGTCAGTCAGTTAAATTCAGTTTGAATTTAACTATCTCAAATTTTCTAGTCATCAATAATAAAGAAGAATTTATGAAATACTATAAGTTATAGTAATTCGTTAGGTGGTAACAAGTTGAACAGTTAATAAGCTTAGTTTTCATATTTTGCAGTGTTTCTTTATGTTCGACAGTTCGCCGATGCAAGCGGTTCCTACGAGCTGCGGACATATTACAAGCGGGTAGCGGGGCGGGTTCAAAAACACAAATTGCTTGATACAGGTTGTAGCTTTTGGTGACGGAAAATATAGTGAGGAAATCATAAGTCGATGGTACCTACTTTGTAGTACGTACCCGCCTGGCTGGCTCCCTCAAGTTAAAAATCTATCGCCAAGTGCCTACGAGCAGGGTCCATGCAGTGTTTACTCCTTCAACGTTCATCTTTTGTAGTAAGACCGTTGCGGTCTTACTACAAAAGATGAAATAAACACAGTTTCAACACTTGTTTAGCTAGACAGTGTTTTAAGGCTTAGACATTGGTTAAAACCGTGTCTAAGTTTCTTTACTACAAAACTGTGTCTAGTTGATGTTTAGTTAAACATGACATAACGTTTACAATGTGAGCAAATTCGAAAGTCATTCAGTCATTCGTTCCTACGCGTTCCTAAACACGCAGATATTTTAATAAATTATCAACATTATTTGAGTATTTTGTGGGATTTTATGCTATTCTTAAGTCAAATTAATTAAACAATTTGTTTTTTAATAAAACATATAAAATTATTACTAATTTAAGATGTTTAAAAATTTGTTTTATTCAAACACACGTTTTATTGATTTATAATTCAAAGTTGTATGTAATGGTGCGTTCATTTTATTTTGCGCATATTTTGACATTTATACTCGGTGTTCAGTTTAACTAGATACAATACAATTTATTGATGAAGTTACCTTGTGTAAATTAAAAGTTTTCGAAACAAGGACATGTTCTCAAAAATCTCTATAATTATGTTTCCACAAAAATAATTGTGTGATAAGGAATGTTATGAATGGTCAACGATACTGTTATGCATAGGTACTAGGGTCCAAGGACCAAGCGCCATTGTTATTTTTTTTGGTTAACGGCAAATACGCTTTCTCGTAGGTAGAAGATTTCATGATAGTTATTTTAAAAAAAAATCTCGGTATATCGTAGCTTCTATTTCTAATAAGTAATATTTTAAATTACCGCGCGGCGGCGTAGTGTTGGATGGCTATGGATAAAAAAAAAACAATAAAATAACAAGTCTTTTAATAACAATGAAAAATTATTTACGTAAACCAACGTATATAGTATTTGGATTATTATGTTCACTGGATCAATATATTTTTTTATTTGATGTTAGTATTATATTCGAATAGATCGTGAATGGTTTAATTTATTTCTCTAGCGCTATCAAAATCGTACATATCAATAGGACCATAAAATCAATTATATCAAAAATATCCATATTTTAAATCAAATTCAATAAGTATAATTCAATAATGAGAAATTTCATAGCAAAGTGTTGTTAAACATCTGCTAAACAACCCTCCGCATATGTTTAAATTCTAAACCATGTGTAAGGCGTATCTAGCTCAAAACAACTGGTAAACACTGTTTTGTAGTAAGGAATTTTATAAACACGTGTTCAACTGATGCGTAAGTTTTTTGTAGTAAGACCGCAATGATTTAACTGTATTCAAAGGAACGATTGAAAAACGATCCTATAGACAAATTGTTAAGGCATATACACTTTTGGACACGTACTGGAAAGCGCCGAGCGGGACGCTCTCCCACCAGACTTCGGTGGACCGACGACCTGGTCAAAGTCGCTGGGCACCGCTGGATGCAAGCGGCCCAAAACCGTTTGAAGTGGAAGTCAATGGGGGAGGCCTATGTTCAGCAGTGGTCATCCATAGGCTGATATGATGATGATGATACACTTTTGAATTTTTTTCATACAAAATATTTCACGAAACGCAATATAAATAGTTGATGTCGCTGCGACACCACTGAAGTTGTGTTATAATCGGCAACAACTAGATCGTGTCAAATGTTTAGCATAAAAAAGTATTTGTGCAGAAGCTTAGAAGGGAGCTTCGTGTTCCGCACAGACCGCTGAAGAAATTACGCTATTCATAAACTAGTTTTATTCAAAAATCCAGTTTTTTTATGAAAAAATGTATCTATCCATATTAAACTTCATTTTACTAAACATTTGACTAATAGAAACGATCTAATAGATTAATATTTATAATACAACTTAAAAAAATATAAAATATGACGCTATAAAATTTTATAGTTAAGATAGCGATAAACTTAATGAGATACAGATAAAAAATTCGAGATAACTTTGCGTGCAAAAATAAATACATGCTACTTTTATTCATGATTTATTTGAAGATATTGATAAACACATAAATAAATATAAAAAAAATATTGAATTAAATACATTAATTTAAATATTCATTAAAGAGAAAATGGTGCCGATTCTGTTGTAAATCGCACTAAACTAATTTTAGTTACATCTCATCTCTTTCTTACGAACATGATTGTAAAAGGATAGAACATATTTTAAGTTGTCAAATTAATCTTTGCCGTCTTATTTTGCGTGTATTTAGGCGTAACCACGATAGATGGCGACTAAATTTATATTGAAAACAAGCATTGGACTAATTTGACAGGACTAAATTTCTTACATCCTTTTCTTATGTTCTTTGTTAGAAAGAGACATAGTGACATTAAAATTAGTTTAGTTGTGAACAACAGAATCAGGGCCAATAACATTTAATTTTAATTAAAAATAAAACTAGCTTTATGTCATGCCAAAGTACCTCTGTCTCTCGTCCCTTTTATCGCTTTCTCTTATCTAACATAACCCTACCCCGCCGCCCGCTTTTAAATCGCCAACTTTTCGCTGTTTTAATTAAGTTGACGTCACAGTTACAACTGTGTTGATTTGTTCCAGAACGCTCTAGAACATGGGCCATTCAACTGATTTGTGAAATGCATTTCTTTGGATCGCAGAGCGCAGAGTGCCCGACGTTAAAGTTCTGTGCGCTGTGACTTTGATGTAGCGTAGCTTTGTATTTTATTTACTTCCATGATCCGCAGGGGAGGTTTCAGCATTTTTTTATAAGATTAATTGTCGTGTTTGATTTTGGAACATACGGAGGATTCTAATACAGCTTGTTACAAGTATTTTCAATTAGTAATAAGAAAATAGATATAGTAGTTAATACAAAGTTTTTTGTGTCAACGTTATTACGGTGTAGATTGAACGAAAATAATGTGTAACTTTAATTAAAAATTCAAAATCAACGAAACGCATCAAAACATAAAACACAGCTTTTTTTATTCCTCTACAAAACTTGTAGTAACTTATTCGCAATTTGAGTCTGTGCCAATGTTAATTCTGGCTCAACGGGGGGTGAGCACGCTACACAAAACTAACTCAACAACTTTACAAAGTTATATTGCCGGGGCGATTCGCTGACGTGCTCCTAATTAGGATTCTCTTCATTACCTCATATTTTAAAATTGATGGATTAGGACAGCGACACACAACTCGCGCTACAGTCGTGCGATTTTGGCTAACCAATAAATAAATTACGAATGATGATCATAGTTTTTATCATATCCAAAAATAGTCCAGCTTCTCAATAGAGAGACATCGAAGAATAACGAAACTTTTTGAATTCATTAAATGTGTATTCCCATAGCACAGATTACAGAATAAAAGGCAGATGTAGCGCGCGGAACACGAAAGTGATACCAAAAAAGCAAATACAAATTTTAAATTAGATACCTGGTATTCGTTTTCCAGTTTGTATTTGCTTTGT
Source organism: Polyploca ridens (assembly GCA_951394255.1). Classification (NCBI taxonomy): domain Eukaryota; kingdom Metazoa; phylum Arthropoda; class Insecta; order Lepidoptera; family Drepanidae; genus Polyploca; species Polyploca ridens. The sequence continues at coordinate 18,931,081 of OX596247.1, read as the reverse complement.
TTAACCACAGTTTATTAATTAAGAAGTGTTTTTTGTTAAATAAAGATTGTGGAATTTATTTTATTTGGTAATCTGTGTCCCATAGATACAATAATTAAGAGAACTGTCGATGACTAAGTTAAAGGGGTACGAACATGTTTGTATGGGAGCTGGCATAGCCACCCGCCGCCATTTTGATATTTTTTCAATGTCGCGGCGCACGGTGTAAGTGGTATATTTAGGTAGAGGACACTTATACAAACAAAATTGTTATATAATATGCATAAGGTGTACTCGAGCATATGAAACTTTGACAGAATTCATTTATTTAATAATTCATACAATAATTTAGTTTAATAGTTTTGATTTAAAACCTTTTCCAATACTAAACTTCTATTTAAGCCACAAACTTTCCAAATAACATTATTAGTTGTAAAGTTATAACATAAAATATTACAGTTCATACGAACATGTAGTAATTTTCAACACCACGATAAACGCCGAAAACCGCCATCATGAACAAAGTAAAAGACATGAAATTAACTCATTCCATTTCCACGCTAATTGTCAGCTTATAGACTAGCGTCTCACTTAGCCGTAAGCGACAGCACTAATAGACCTGCGACTTTTTCCGCTAAGAATGAACGATTCCGCGACTTTTATTTCTGTTGCGAAATTAACCCTTTTCAGTGTTCTGACAGATCGGACGTGAACTACTTAGCGAGAGGCTTAGGTTGGTCTGGAAATACCATAGGACTTTTTAGTTCAATTAGTTGGTTTGTTTCTAATTTCACTTATTAGTCATTTGTCACTTGACTATGCATTAAGGTTTACGATTTTTTTATTCGATAACTCTTTCGTTGGACGATGCTTTGTTTGATATTTTATTTTGAGAACTTTTATGTTTATATTTGTTTTTTATTCAAACTTGAGTGAGTTGACTATGAAAGCATTTTAAGGTTTACGCATTACGTTATCCAGTTTTACTCCAGTTATTGGGAAGATACGAAAAATAGACTTTGATTATAATAAACTATTTGTATGTCCTTATCTCAGTACGCCGCGTATTCGAATAAAGTGTACCTACCGAAATTTTCTTATAAAAAGGACATTGAATAAACCCACAAAAAATCTCCCAAAAATCATCTGCGACATCGACGCCCCATGAATATAATATACCTTAATTAACACTTATAAAAAAAACATAGTTTGACCCTCCCAAAGTAACCCCGGCACAAAATAAGTAACTTGCCAAAGACATAACCCGAAATTGGATGACTCTTGAAACACGAGTTCTCATCGCGACTCCCTCATAAATATTTTAAAAAACCCTGCCCAGAAAACTACCCCTATCAGTGATCTCTTAACCCCAAAAATGCTAAGGCAGACATTGCCGACCCGGGGACCATATTAGATGGGCAGGTAGGACCAATATTCGTTGAATCCCATCACGGTATTGCAAAAGAAATCAAATTAGATACACAATAAGCGGGGTCCTGGTCCGATTTACATAAGTATCCGAGCTATTTGGTCGGTTGATACGAGATTGCGGCCGGGTAACAATATTGCTCGTGTTTACAGCGTCTGTCTTGACTTCGGTGCTGTTTACTTGACGCGGATCGCGCCATTTGTTTTTTCAATAGAGGCTCGATTATTTTTCTTTTTTTTTTCTTTGAAAATATTGAAATGGCTGGTAAAATATTTTAAGAATGTTTTTACATTATCCTATTCGAAATATATTACGTTCTGTGTTATTCTATTCAGATGGCACAATGATTAAAGAAAGGATTAGGAGAAACTAACATAGGACTCAACATAATATAAAAATATACTATTTCGTTTCTCGTAGGTACTCCGAAAGTAGACCTAAAACTATACAACAAAAGAAAAGAAACATATTTGAATTACATTTTAATAACATAAATATTTTTTACTTTTTGACTTTTGTATATAAATTATTAAATGCTTACACTACACATACACTATATTATGGCATTTATTTTTAAAGCGCGACTGTGCCATCCAATTTTTTTTAATTTTCTTTTTGGACTTTTTTTTTGCATTATTTTGCTTTTAATAGTCTTCATAGGGCCTACTCGAAATGAAAAGCAGAGTATTTAACTTGGGTGTAAACTACAAATCTCACAATCGAACTATTAGTACCCTAACTTCGTTCGATTGCCAAAATATCGCGTGTGGGATTTATGCCTTATATCCCTTGGTTAACAATCTACTATAATCTGTTTAAGGATGGGAGATAATATCAATATAATATCACACTCAACATAAAATAGCCCAATAATTTCCTATTATCCAATAAAAATTTAAACACTATTACAAAAATATTACAACGCCCAAAGGGTCGTCAAATTCACGGCTATCTCATAAGGAAAACGGGATTCAAATCCATGCAAATCCACAGAGTGGACGTTAAATAAAACATAAATACGATGAGATAGACCTACAAGTAACTGGGGCCAATAAAAAGTCCACACTTGGTAAAATAAAATTCGATCACGAGAGGCCCGGATGCGACGGGACGTGTTATAAAATTCCGGGTCGCCAGTACAGGGTTAAGGTGGCAGCGGTCGGCCGTATGCACACTTGCGATTATACGCGGAAATGGTTTAGCGAATTGTGATGTCGTTGGTCTATGATGGTGTATGTTTCTTTTTATTCTAAAGTCGGGGTGTGGTTATGAAATTTTAGTTAGAGAGATAGCTTTAAAGAAATTGGTTTTGTACTGTAGTGGTGGCTTATGGTTAAACTTATACCCCCTTATTAATAAATAAGGTGTAAGTCAGTCTTGTAATAACTGGGAATTAAGATAGCCTCATCCCTTTTTGTTAATATGACATTAGAATGTGACGGATATATTTTAATCCTAGGTTTAGCTATACTTGACTTACACCTTATTTATTAATAAGACGGATAGGGCATAAAATACATTCGCGAATGCTATAATGATTGGATGCAAGAATTGCTTTGCCAACTAACGGACGTTAACCGATATATATCAAAGCTGGAGCAAAACAAAAGCCATTGCCGGATAGCTGATTTATCGGACACTAAAATGATCTTTTACTTTCACCCTACATTATCAAAGCGTAGCATAAAAGTCGTAAAATCGCACGTCCACATCCCCCGCGACAGACGTCGGTCGGCTCCGTCGGACAGTATCTTTCAATGCGGCATTCCAACCGATATTAAATCCACTTCATTCTATAAAGAATTCCAATGGACTCCCCTGCGTCCCACGCGGCCGCATGTCCCTCTGTCCCCATCCACTATATGAACGAAACAAAACGGACAGACCGTAGTGATATTTTATTACATTTAGCTATATATAAATAAACTGACTGATTGACAGATGTCTCACACACCTTTATGTGGGAGGGGGTTTTCAGAATCAACCCTTTAGGGTATCGCGGTTGAAAAACCCGACTAACTAGCAAAATGCAAATCAAACATTTACGTTTGTTTTTAGATACCAAATATTTAAAAAGATGATGTAACTAAATTCGTAAAGCCTAATGGGTATTTTTTTATACTACTAAGGTGGCAAACAAGCATACGGCCCGCCTGATGGTAAGCGGTCACCGTAGCCTATGGACGTTTGCGACACCAGGGGTATCACTCGCGCGTTGCCGACCCTGCAGAAATGTCTTTACACCCATTTTGAAAACCCCATACTCCTGCTGTACTCCCTATATTAATTTATAAGATATCAGTTTGTGTGCTCTTTTTATTTTATTTTTATGTAAATTACTAATTGTTTTTATTTTACTTGTTTCAGGTAAGCTGTAATAAAGTTCGACATTGATTAATTCACGTCGAGGTAAATATGTCTTCAGTACATTTTATTAGAAATTAGCGACGAGACAAAATTATCTCATGTATTAATCCATAATATTATCTTACTGTGTGGTTTTCATCTAAATTCGTTCTGCGGTGTTTGCGTGTCTGAATCAAAAACACCCAAACTTCATATTAATAATATTATATTAAGTTAGATTAGAAGTAACATAATGTATAAACGTAACAATCATTTATTATATTGATTGATTGAAATGAGAGCAAGTGAAGCGACAAATAATATAATTACGTGAGATCAATCTGTCAAATTGAACAGCGTTCTATACATACGATAAAATAATGTGCGAGATCATTACATACAAAATTCACTAAGTACTGAAATCGTATTGTGATTTTAATCTTGCTTTGTACATAAATGTAGTTGTCAGCGTGGTAATTAATTATCAGTAATAAAAACACCACAAACATACAGCAAGCAGAGATAAGACCACTAAAAATCACGGATACATGAAATTGACTTACATATCTTTATTGATTGGACCCTTTCACTTGGTGACGTCCAATAAATCTAGATAGGTTACAGGTCGTACAATTAGAATGATGATTGTGGTTATAGGTAATTATTTTAATAAATTATAACTTTAATAGCACCAAATGTCATATAGTAACTGTCCATTAGTCAATTATTAGAACAGTTATTCAAAAACATTCACTTTAAAATACTCGCACCTCATTTGATAGTATGAATACACCACGACACACCTATAAGATCCCATTAAAATTGCGGTGTTATCCCGCGGCCGCGTATTGCCAATCATCCCGGGATCCAGGCATCAGATCCCGGGATCCCGGGACTCGTAATAAGTGCATTTTGTGAATATCCCCGCGTGCTCACTCCTGGAGGGTATGCTTGTAAGCCGGCTCAATGAGATCGGTCTGTTGATTGAATATTATTGAAGTAGGCTTTGTTCGTGGTTGCGTTAAGAGACATTCATGCTGATAACGTATTTTTAATTTTGGAACGGAATTTAAAATCATTGACAAAACTGAGTCTTTTTTTTTTACTGTGTATAGGCCTTTTGCCCGCAATCTCACCATGGTAAGTGATGATGTAGCCGAAGGTGGTAAGCACTCAAAGCCTAGAAGGAACTGGCTCTCAAGTGCAGCTGTCGGAACACCCCGATAGGTGCTTGGCGACAGATTTTCAACGTGAGGGTGGTAGCCAGCCAGGTGGGTACTACAAACCTTGCTATGGTTTCCTCACGATGTTTTCCTTCACCGAAAGCTGAAGCTCATTGTAGGTCGCTCCTAATTTTCTTTAGCAGAATCTTTGCGACATCTTAAGAGAAATCTCAAATATAAGATGGTACTCATTTCATGAGTGAATAGACGTTTTTTGGCGAGTCTGCTATTTTTCTCATAGTATTGCTAATGTCCATTGGGGACCATCCACTAGGACCACCGCATGCTTCTCAGCCTACTGACCTAAATATGAAACTCTTTGTAGAGTTACCTATTTGTCAAGATCATTGGCCTGCAACACCTAGAAAGCTAGGATGGTTGCAAGCCAGACGAGTACCACCATACGTTGGTTACCTCACGATGTTTTCCGTCATGAAAGCTTCAAGCTTATTTATTGCAGGATTCGAACAAAAAAAAAACAAATTTGAAAAAGTTCGTAGTTTGTTTGATGGAGTGTAAAAACTCAACTACAAAATATCTTCATCAAGTCAATATAAAGAAAAAAAAAATGTGTTAAATAATTGGACTATTTTACAAAAAACTTAAACCGACTTCAAATACAATAAGAAGTAATCAAATCCTGATGATGACAATGGGACCAAACGGGAAGTGTACCATTTCAAATAAAAAAAGAATTTTCCAAATCGGTTGATAAATGACGGAGTTATGAGGTAACAAACATAAAAAAAAATACATTCGAATTGAGAACCTCCTCCTTTTTTTGAAGTCGGTTAAAAATTTTAACAAACTTAATCAGTCGTACCAGACTGCAACAGTGAAGATTGAAACGAAAAATTAATTGAATTCCATTCAATTTCTAACCACGTGAGTGGCATCGAGTGACAGATTCTATCTGTTAATACCCAATTATCTGGCGCCACCCATCCCCACTCCGGCCCCGTAGTGACACCTACCCCCCACTGGTCGAGGTACTTGTATAATGAAAGAAGATGTATCACTTGGAAAAATCATCTGTATAATGTAGGTCTTTGGTTATGAAACTCACTGAATTTGTCAATTATTTCAAAATAAGATACAAAATCTGTCTTTATTTGCACTTATTCTGTTTCTCATATTTTTTTGTCGACAGGTACCCTTTTTACAAAAGATTATTTAAAGCAAGTTTAGTAAAACCAGTCACTTTCTAACGTCATATAACAAAAAGAGACGAGGCTATTTAAGAACCTGGGTTTGATATAAACAATGTTTTGTAATAAGGGGGGGTTCTGTAACTCTTTTTAGGGTTAAACTTACCTTTGTACTAGCTCATATCTCTCTCCATGCGATATGCTTTTTGCGTGCCAAATATCACGAATGATAGTGCTGTTGAGGCTTCCAGTGATAATAAACCTACTTTTGCATTTATAATATTAATACAATAAAAAAAAACCTATCAGAAAAAGTCCTAATCATCCATTTTCACAATAACCCGTCAATCATCGCGTCACATAAAGCAACCCGTCGGGTGAGTGACGCGGCGTCCCCTGTCGCCGACAGACGTCCACGAACGTCCAGCCACCCGCCTCCTCGGGCCCCTGGGGGGACAGGGTGGCTGACGTCACGCCGCCCGGTTAAGATGTTCAGCTTAAATGCAGTTGTTGCTTGCACTACCGAATGAGATACCTCCTTTCTTTATTTGCAAAGTTTTTCGTCTAGGATTTGTGAAGTATACTTAGGAGTGTTTTGTATATGTTGACGACAGAAGCGTAAGTAGGGAGAGTCAAAGGCGAGAAATAGTCAATTAAGCAAAAAATATTTCAGTAGTAGTAAATGTGTATCAATCTCTTTAAGTAGCAATAGAAGAAAATATTTCCTAATCAACATGCAAATATTACTTAAAACAAAGAATAAAACTTTAAGCTGTAGTATAAAGACTTAACACAAAGCATATGTGTCGTTCACCCAGACATCAGTAGCGTAAAGGCGCACGCACACTGGCGCCGCGGCCGCCGGACCGGAACGTCCCCACGGAAGCGGCATTAAAACTTTTGAGTGATTTCGCTCAGTCAAACGCTGCAAGACGGGCGAGGTCCGGCGCGCGACGTGCCCGCTTATAGTGACCATGCGTTTTCTATTTAATCGACCATAATGTGAGGTTTAATTTATGTAGTTGACTAATATTAGAAATTAACTCTACTGACTTTACTCTCTGACTTTACTACTGACTCTAAGAACTATTTGGGTGGCTGTGAAAGTGAAGGAAATTTTCTTTACAATACAATACAATACAATACAAAATTCTTTATTATTTACACAAAAAACACACAATATAAAAATAACAAAACAAAAATAAAGTGTAAACAATTCAGGCGGCCTTATCGCTGAAGCGATTTCTTCCAGGCAACCTAGGGTAATAGGATAAATTTAAGATAGGTGGCGCAGTATAAATACTACATTATACATAAAATACTTTAGTAAAGTTAATAAAAACCTAATACTTAAATTAAAATATCTTTACTATCTATACTTAATGACTACATGTTGGGCCTATGAAAGTACACGTTAATACACTTTCCTTTACAAGCTTTTTAAGCTCTCTTAGGTAGAGCACTGTTATTTCGTTCAAAGAGCAGCTCGACTGAGGAAGTACCTCCACCTTACAGAATACCGTACCCAAATAACTTTATGTTGTATTCCTGCGCGTGAGTCACCAGAGCTCATTGGAGAGGAGAGGAAGGGACAGTAACGCGTGAGTGATGCCCCCTGTGTTACAAGCGTCTATATGGTTATGGTAACCACTTACCATCAGGCGAGCCGTACGCTTTGTTTACCGACTTAAAAAAAAAGCTGCTTAAAAGAAAAAAAAGCTGTAATTTTAAAAGATCTTCCACAAAAAAACCTTGCTGAGTTTCTTGCCGGAGTCTTCTCAGTTTAAGTGTATTCCGAACTGATGGTAAATTCAACTTTATGTAACGTTCATAAGTGCCTTACTAGGGCCTAAACTGAATAAATGACTTTTTGATTTTGATTTTGACTTCGTCGTACAAATATTTAAAAACAAGCACATACCTGTAATGTATGATTGTTCAAAATCTTTAATATTGCATGTCCCATATAGTCCCATATATTTATGGTAACCCTTTACGGCACGGATGTGGTGATGGGACGAGTGCGGACGAGTTCTCTCGTCGACTAATTTGCGAATAGTTGAGCGGTTGATTCGGGGGCGATAGTCGTTTTCTGTGCTTCATTACTCTTCATTGTTTCGTTCATCTTTGGCCGGCTTTGCATTTATAATTTTTAGGATAGCTTTACTTTCAAATAGCAAAGGACGTTGATTAAAAACGAATACTTGCGATACCTTTGATTTTGAATGTAAATCCCAATAATATTATTTCTAAGATTCATATACTACCAAGCGTTACTGAAAAGATGGAACTGCTCGTTTTCATTTTTATTTTTAACCGACTTCAAAAAGGAGGAAGTTTTTAACCGTCTTCAAAAAGGATGAGGTTATCAATTCAGATGTTTGTATGTTTTTTTTATGTATGTTCGGGCATATCTCCGTCATATATAGACGGATTTGCAAAATTATTTTTTTGTTCGAATGGGGTTTATTCCGACTTCGCTGACTTCAAAACAGTGTCAGATAAGAGTTATTTCATACTTTTTAGTGTACTTTGAAGGCGGTTTATTTTTTTTTGTTAAAAAGTTAATTTATTAATGATAAAGAAATTAAAACGAGATTTTGTAATGAGCGATAACAGAATATATGTTAAATCAAATTCTGAACGTCTATGTCCAGAAGCATCAGCAAGTATATACAAAGAGCAACATTATCAATTCGACATCGGTAAGCATGTCCACACGTCGCCTCTTACGAATGGGGGGCAAGGTGGCATGAGGTGGCGAGGAGGAAGGTGGAGGGCGAGTTGACATCTCCATCGTCCGGCGCGTCAGCGGCAGATCAATGCTGGACAACCCCCACCTGCACTTTTAATTCGCGAGACGGGGGACGAGATCGGACAAGACGGGACACAAACAGGACAGCCCAGTATGCGTTTGTCTTTGTCTCTCAAGATGTGTTGGTCGTAGGGTTAATTAATCGACGATGAGATGAATCTGATGTTGTTAGAATGTTAATGTTCAGAATATTACACGAAAAAATGTGTAACGAACGCGGCGACGCAATGTAGCCAATAAGGTTCGTGAAAGATCGTCGCGTAATTCGTTTAAATTCTCATTGGTTGGCCCAGCTAATTCAGCTTGGATCAAAGTCAAAAGTCAGCCGCGTAATTTGATTTAACGTACGCTTCGCTTTACTTCAGCATCTCACAACATGTGACTAGGTTTTTGTAAGCTATGGGCTTATGTTTCCATCGAATGACCCCAGAAGAAATTATGACGAGGCTGAGGATGTAGCAAGCTTTTTAAGCTTTCGCGAACTAAATTCATAGTTATATGTATAAGCTGGAAATTTTAGACGGGTCAGTGAGGGAAGTTACTTTAAGGGTTGAAGCCACGCGAATAAGGTCTCAGAAGACTCCGTGTTTTTTTTTTTAGTTTATGCTATCGGCATATAAAGATTTTGAAAAAAAATACAGTCAGCTAGAAAACGGCGATTATCGAAAAAAATAACAAAATTCAAAATCATTTATTATAATAAACCTTCGCAGGCACTTATGAAAAGTCTGACTTTAATACTCTAATACCGGTTCGGAAGGTTGCATTTGAATTATTATTTGCTTAATCAATCCTGTGTCCAGCAAGTGTCGAAAAACTCTAGTTGGTAGTTTGCTATTACTGACCCGTCTAAGATTTCTACCATGTATATGTGTTGTGTCTGTAATGTGCACGGAAAGACCCGATACATTACTAAAATGCCTATAACAGGTGGAGATTTCGAGATGGAATATTTTCGAAACCTATGTTGGGTTAGTTATGCTGAACAACTTTTACTATGGAACCAAAAGTGAATACTCAAAAAATTAAAATTTACTTTCCATAGTAAATGTCAACCATGCTCGATCATCATAATGTATTTAAAGTAAAAAAAGTTTGCATTAGGAAACAAAAGTCACGAATAGGTATTAGAATAACTTTGTCATATTAGTTTGGTTTTATTCTTCGAACTTTTGTTATAAAATCACCTTTCCAATATATCTCAGACTTTTTATACCCAAAGTCAAACCTTAAACGTTGTTTTCGCAGTCACCTTGTAAATATATTGTCGACAAGTGTGACGTTTCTATTGGTCCAGTGATTTCCCAACTGTGCAACAAATAAATTCACAATTGAAAGGATTTAACTAGTTTGGGAAACTTTGACGCGGGCTGTGAGGGCTAAGGGACGTCTTAAAACGTCCCGTTAAGTAGTTTTAGAGAACAATATCCTTCTAGTTTTAGATGTGTTTATTTTGTTCTTGAAATATGATTAGGGTTACGCATTTTTATATTCAGACATGATATGACTGTATTTTAAAGAATACGCGAACAAAAATCATAAATAGTTTAAAAACTTGGCAATGTTTCCTTTTGGCTATAAGATATGCGATAATGACTTTTGGACTACCCTTAGGTAAAAATGCTCAAAAGAAACGGAGAAATGCCTTTTAAAATCAGGTTATACTTACATTATTTGAACAGTAACAAAAATATCGCAAATAATATTTGTTAAAAAAATTATAAAGACAATCGGACAGTCGTTCAAAACAGCACCACAGATAAGGAACGACTTTTTTCTGTATTTTTTCCAACGGAACTCAACCCTTTTGACATTATCTGGATGATGTCACAGCGCGTCTTGTCCCCTATAAAATGGAACGTTTTGGGAATCATTGTGTTTTTAAAAATATTTTTTGATGTGCTTTCATACTGCGTTGAGTTTGTAGTTAAATAGTTATTTTTTACTAGGAGTAAATTTTTTGATTTTTACCTCTTACCAATCCTGTTGAATTTCTAACAAGTCTGGACAGAACAATTGAAATAGACCTGTAAATAGTTTGATTTGGATGTAAACTTTGGATGATGTAAAAAAGTTATCCATGTTGATAACGGGCAAAGCGATATCAACAAAAGCGTCAAAATTAATATCTTCAATCATCAAAATCATGACATCATAATATTGCACACAATGACAATTCCTTCCCACAAATAATACCCACAACAAAATTGGACAAACAACCTTTAAAACTCAATTTCAAATCCAATACTAAAATAAAATCCTAAACGTCTAAGCATCACACACGTGACAGCATCTCCGATAAAACAATACGTACGACGTACGAGTGTGTCGCAAAAGTAAATAGTGCCACCCCACACCCCAACCTGCGGGGTGGCAGCCACCCGGGTTCGTTATCACGTCCTGGACATAATTTAAGACGGGAGTCAGAAGCAACGGTTCCGACGGACCGCCCGTGCCGTCTGTACGATCCGTCATTTCTGTTTTGTTGATTTTAAACTGTACTACGTCAACAATGTTCAATGGGAAGTTAATCTTTTTAGTTAATCGTGCTACTATATTTATATATCATTGGTTTACAAAATTCCTGAATTAATTATATTATTCTTTGGTAACTCTTCTTTGCTTATACGGTATGCCAAAACATACTGTGGTTTGCATGATCATGAGTCATGATACCAAAATAGTATCTGCATCTATCAAATCAATTAATCACGCAGTTCAATGTAACGTTGTCAAGCTATGAACAAAAATTATTATTATAATGACCTGTCATTCTTTGAATATAACCTACAAAATATTTAACTTTACCCAAGCGGAATCCGTCATACGACAGAATGAATTATGTGATATTACGTGAATTTATTATTGTGCCAATAAAATATTTATGCAGCCCCAATAATTTATATTGATGAAAACCGTGAGTGAATACCAATCGAGTCATGGTGGCGTATTGCTGTTAAAGTAACTGATGTCAATCAAAAAGAATCGAATGCTCTGTTAGCTTTTATTATTGTAACTCTAGTAAAAAAAATAGTTGAAAAGGTAAGAGGAGCTGAAACGGTTGCCGTTTAGTTCAGTCGTCTATAAATCGAGAGTTAGTCGAATTGATTTTAAGACATATCAGAGATTGGTACAGCGTTTTGGCTAGTGTCAAAAATTAAAGACACAATTTAGACATTTGAAATATTTAAGTTAGTAATAACATAACATAAGAAGCCTGCTACGGGAATCTTGCCGATTAGCTCCTTTACAATGTATAATACTTATTTTTTAAATTTGTTGTTAAGAAGAGAAGGGAACTCAAATTATAGCATGAAAGTTACATGCTGTAGTAATTCCATTATTTAAGCTTAGCTCTCTCGGTTCTTTGCAAAATGTTAAACCATAAACTAAGCGTCAACTCTAAAACTAAGTTTAAGATCGAACCGGAACAATGCCATCAGTATTCCGAAAAAGAGCCCAACTCCGCTAGACTTCGGTCGCCAAATTATCATAAACTAACTAACTAACCACAATACACATAACAAGAGAACTGCCAACAAATTCCACAAGATAAAACCCATTTCGAAGAACCTCCTATGGCTCCAACTCTTAAACCAACTGCAACCATTACCATAGTAAAAGTGTCCGATTTATTACTCATTCGAATCCGCCGGCGAGGTTCAATTATTATAAATATGGCGGAGATGTGGGTCAGGCCAGGGGTGGTGGGCGATGCAAGCCCGGGGTGGGGGACACCCGTCAATCGATTGTCAAGGAGTGCAGCGGATCGCTCCGGTGTGGGACTCACTGAAGGAGTTTTGAAAAGTAGATGAACGTACTATATGGAATGATCAGAAGAGATGTTTTTGGAACAAGGTTTCTGGAATAATTTGATAGCAGTTATCTTTATTAAAGTTTTAGATTAGAAATAATATTATAATGGGATAACAGGCTTATGAATATCATGACATATGTTCTGTAAAATTGATTTACGAACATCAAACACAACAATTAGCTTCCTTTTATTAATGATTCACATGTTAAACGAGACCAACGTCTTTTTAGTGGCAGAGGAAATAGAGTGAGTACCAAAGAAGCAAGGTCGCTTAAATATATTCTTTTGATGACAATAACGCGTGTTTTATTGCCGTCGAGCAGCGTGTGGGTGGGGGCTTCTGTTTACGACATTATCGCTCGTCATATACCAGTTCTGTAACTACTAAACACTATGGATGTGATATGGTTGAGAAAAGATGTCTATCAATTATATTAATGCCTATTATTTTTGCTTTATGCTTGGGGTCATCATCAGCTTCTTTCCTATTTGGTTCATTTTTTTCCGTATAAAAATTCTGTTGAAAATGTATTATGTTCTTCTCATGAGATACTTTACTTACATTTATATATGTTTTGTTAAGCCTGGAGGTTAGTCTTTCAACATAATTTGCGCCTATCGTCAACACCTTCGCTTAATTAAAACAACCGCATCAAATCATTAGGATGGTCGGAAGATTCGCTGATCTTCGCGACATAATCCACAAGTCTTGAGCGACACGCATCACAAACTATTCTCGAACAGTTCTAGCAACTATAAATATAGTTTATTGCTCTATCAATCCCATAGAGAACAGCTGGTCCACTCGTTAAGGGGACGATGATTGATCTCGCGATGTCGCAGCGACATCGTCACAATAAATAGCCGTGAATATTTCCTCCGGTGTGGATTTGTCTGAATTTATATCGTCTATTATTGTATTATCGTCGAATTGTTTAGATTAGAATGTTGTAATGATACGAGTGGGAAATGCGTTGTTTATTTAGTCTGTCAGGTTCTCTAGTACTTCATTTTTCAATACGAACACTTTTATTTTTGTTTGAGACAATTGAATCATTATCTGGGAACTATTTAGAAATAGCTTTGCAGGCAATAGCCGAAGTGAGTGAATCACTTACGTGATGTTTTGTTGACCTGAATGACACTTTGTTTTCAAAAATAGGATACAGAAAAATGTCTTCAAACTGTAGTGGTGTTTAATATGTCCGCAAATCTACTATTTTGTTATGATATGGCTTACAAAGCCTGGAATTATAAGTAAATCTGAAGTCTTGTAAAGCCTGTAAAATTAACCTTAAAAACTTATTCAAATAAGCCTATATTGAGCTTGAGCTCTCGGCGAAGAAAACATCGTGAGTTAACCATAGCACGGTGGTTGGGTACTTTGTAGTACCCACTTGACTACCCGGCACAACAACTATCACAAAGCACATACCGATGTGTTCCGCAACTTCTAGTATGTGCTTACCATCTTTTTAAACAAACTACCACGAAAAAAGAGATATATTAGTCAGAAGTCTATTTCAAGAATCGGACAACTTCAGAAGGGCTAATCTCTCATTCCCACCGTCATAACTACTCATAACTCAAATAGAAGTTTTTATATTAGATGAAAAACTTCAAATCCCACATAACCACGGAAGACATAAAAAGAGCGCTATGATATATAACCAACAGGAGTTGCAGACGAAAAAAGAAGTCTGTGGCACCGTTGACGTCTGCGACGTGATTTGTACAGTAAACACATAAATCTGACTTCTATCTGTCAGGCGATGCTTTAGGACCGGTGTAGACGGGCGACTTATGGGTGACGGAAATAAATTTCCTAATGGCTCGGAATACTGGTTTGGATATTATTATTAAAGATGACCTGTTAAAGCAATATCTATCATAATTTTACAAAATTAATGTGTGGTTTTAGTCAGTATTATTAAAAATATCCTGAGACATTCCTCACACACGGTCATCTGATCCCAAACTAAGCAGAGCTTGTACTATGGAAACCAGATAACTGATATAATACATAATACTACTTTTTGTTTGTAAATACATATTTAATATACATAATTACACCTAGACTCAGGACATACAGACATGTTCATGCACACAAATGTATGTCCTGTGTGGGAATAGAACCCACGACCTGCGGCGCGTAAGGTGAATCTTAACCAACTGCGCCAACAGGCCCGTCATTATTGTTATTATTAAAAGAAAATGTTTTGGGACTTAAAAGTTGCTGCATTAGATGCAGATGCTCTGCAAATTATTATTGACTGAGAAATTATTTTTTTTCAATTAGAATTTTTTATTTATTTTAAATAAAAAGTCTAAAATAGTTTCTATAACACAGAGCAAAATACAATTTAACTGATTCTTAAATTTCCCATTTCAAAATATTTGCATCTAAAACTGTCAAAACTGCTTGCATCAGAATAATCGCACGAATTATTACAAGTCGCGTTTCTGTTAAGTACGTAGCATCGGCGCTCCTTTTCCGCGAGTCGAGTGCTGTCGGAAATGTGGCAATGCATCACGATTAGCGGAGTATCGGGACTATTCGGGATAATTCGTATGCGTAACAAACTTTATGTTGAAGAAAATTATGTAAAAACTAACGTTGGAGACGTTAGATGTACTTGTGATTTGGAAGAGCATTTTTTATTAATTTTCTTTTAAGGAGTTTTTTTTACAATTTTGTTGTGATTTTTTGTTTTATTAAAGATGTTTTCTAGATCCAGCAGAAATAACTTGATCATCATCGTATTATGTACGTTTTATATAATTATTATTACAAAAAAAAATACAACTAGAACCGTCAATCTAAACACATAGCAACGCAAATATCCCCGCTCCCCCAAACAATCGATACAGTAGACATTTCAAGACGAAACCCAACCACCGGGTGCCATTACCATATTTTTGAGGCGCACAGTGCTCCGGCGCTCGTAAACATCAGACAAAATGAGCACTAATTTCCCGCAGGCAGGCTTGCTTGCCGCGTACGAAGAGGGCGGCCGCTTTACATAAATTTATCATATTTGCACGCGCCACGCACCCCGAGCGTCGAGCGAATAGGGACCATCGTGCCATGTTTAGTTCAGGCTTGGAGCTGCTTTTCGTCTACGAGGTAAACTGTTTTGTGAGCATTGTCAGTGCCTGCTTATTTAAGCATGAGGAGGACTATATTGTAATGTTTGATGTGTTAGAGAGTAGAGTCAATTGTATTCATTATTGCTTTATCAGGTCCTAAACTGTTTTTTTACACAACTAAGTTTGCATACCACCATACGGCCTACCGGTTACCGCAGCACTATGGACGCTTGCTATAAATAATCGTACAAGGCTTCGATATTCTATAAGGTCAAGGTACTTATCTAGTTTTCTCTTTGACACTCGCAACAATGCCTTTAATAAAAATGAGTCAATGAGTTTTAATGAAAACCCTTATATGTCTGATCCTATGGTATGGTTGACAACCCTTCGGTAAACCCTTTATCATAAGTAATCCGTAATATCTATCGTAAAGAAAAATGGCCTTAATAAGACATGAACCTTGGGTTAATCTATAACCATAACATGTAAGATAGGGTTGATCACGGATTCCCTTGCTCAGCGATCTTGCTGATAAATAGGGATGTCACACATCCAAATAACACTAAATATGGTACTTAGTAAAATTGTTCTAGCAAATGTTATGAATAGATTGAATGAGTCTTTTATAAGTTTAAATTCCAACGAAGTATCAAGAAGTCGCGAATCGTCGGCGTTTTGAAATTCAGTCTAAGATTTAACCTTTTGTGTGACGTCATTAAGTAAAAAAACATGGATAAATAGATGGTTCTCTCTTTGTGAGAATCAGTGGCACTCATATTTTTTACAAACTTTTTATTAATTTGCAATGTATGTAGTTCGGGAAAAATCTTGCAAGTCGAATTTCACCCACTTCCAGTGGTCGAATTGACTTGATATTTGGTATACATTAGTATATTGTATTACAATGTACGTACAGTTAACAAAAAAAGCTATTACAAATGAAATTTTTAACAAAAAACTTATTTTAAATGCTAGTCGAAATAAAGAATTTTGCAGAACTTGTAATATATCTCTGTATATTTTTTTTTTGGAATATGTTGTAATTTTACGTTTTTTTTTTACAGGTAAGTCAACATTTGAGAAGATGACATGTAGCTGTTTAATGATGAATAATGAGTTTCGTAAGTTTATTAGTATATTTTAATCAGAAATCATTACTCTGGACTTTTTGCTTACTCTTCAGTACATTCATAGTTTTGGATCGAGACCCGTTTGAATGATACACCTAAATTACTGAAATACTCCGCACTAGTAATATTGATAACTTCAGTTGAGGCATCCTAACAAACTACGCTTATATCACATTCCATTCGTAAATAGCACACTCACGACTGCCATAACGATTAATTGCGAACGGGTTGCAAAAGTTACACACTCAACCTCAAACCTCAGCGACATCTGACATTCAACTCCCTTGCGGATTATTCGATAGAATCTGCATTCAATTAACCCGAGATTCCATTACAATACCTGCTATACTCACAGAGATCATTTCAAAGCCCTCCCGTAGAAAAAAAAGCGAATAATTTCTTTATAAATTATAGTAGAGTGAGAATTGAACTGATATCCTTCAAAGGCGAGGAGGTGGGGTTGGGTGGGGACGCCTAGGGACGTTCGCCGTGATTTATTGGGCTATAAAGTATTATAATTAAAAGCTGGGAAGAGGGGGGTGAAACTATATGGGGGACGGAACTATGGCCCGTTTGCAGGCCGCAAATGTTGTAACGCGCTATGATCGGGTGTGACCGCTGGCTTGCCTTGCCGTGCCAAGCGCTTTTCATGTTTATGTTTGCTGTTTTTTGTATTTTAATTCATTAATAAGTGAATTGGGAGGGTATTGGTTGATGAAAATATAGGCAGCAGATATTGTGTCAATTTAGGTCCTGCCGCTTTGGCTTTTATAGAGATTTTGATAAAAGATCGCCGTTTGAAAGCATTGCTTATAGTATGGGAGAGACTCGTGGAGATAAAAATGCAGATATATTAAAAATGTATTTAATAAACATTATCTGTAATTGGTGTCTTCAAAAATAATTAATTGGTGTCTTTTCAACATAGCAAGATATCTCTTCAAACATATTGTTTGAAATTATATAGTGAATATAATTTCAAACAATATTTCAATCTGCTGGTACAATTTGACGCGGTCAGCAGTCACACCTCACCTCCGGCGAAACTTTCCGGGCCCTCTGTCCTCTTTAATTAAAACTAAGTACATCGGAGGGACTCGGACTCTACAACTCGGAGAGATCCGAGCATTTATATTAGTATGTTTGTGTTTTGATTGAATATCGATGGTAGTATTTTTTTTATATACGACGAAGTCGGTAATCGGTTATTTGATATTTTTTCAGAATTATAGTAATTGTATTTTTTATATGTAACGGAATCAAATAATAAGTCACACGAATATAAATCTTATGTCGAAGTATATACTTACATTATTTGTAAATCACATGACAAGGCAGGGAATCGAAGAAGCATAGGTAGGGTCATTGCGCCGGTTAGCGACCAGTTAGCTGGGTTGCCCACATAAGATGAGGAAAAAAAAATGTTGTCTACACGCAAAATAGTATATGTTAATGTGAATTTGTCCCAAATATAATCTAGTTTGGATACAAAAACATAAAATAAAATACATTCATACAAAAATATGTATAAAATGCTGAAAAAGTGAAAATATAGCGAAAACGTCGGTTTACGACCATTTTTATCAGTTTGTGACCACCAGTGACCTGGTTTGCGACCGCTATTTTAATATGAAAAATTTGCCATTAAAACAATTATAATCGCTTTAAAAATATTTTAATTTTTGCCTCTTAAAAAAACAAATATGGTAATCATTTGGTGTAATGTCTTCTTATAATTAAAAAATAACAATCTTACATTTCGTAGGAACTGAGTAATAGTTGTAATAGAATTAAACAATATCCTAAATATTAAGTAATATAACATTTAAAAAATTATCAACATCAATATTTGCTCGTTGTGGTGGATCAGGTATAAACAAATGTTTGCTGAAAGCCCCAGTATCCAACATTGCCATATTTTTCGCTAGCAACGCTTTCCTAGACACCACCAGCCAACCTCCACCTTGTATTCCTCACTGCGGCTCCGAAATGTCAGATGTCCGCATTCACCAAAAAGAGGTTCTCAAAGTGCTGCGTGGACTAGACGTGAGTAAGGCTAGTGGCCCCGACGAGATCCCGGCGGTAGTATTGAAGACCTGTGCCCCTGAGTTGTCTCCTATTCTCACACGCCTATTCAGGCTCTTTAAAACAAGACGTGTCCCTAAATCCTGGAAACTTGCAAACGTCCAACCTATACCCAAAAAGGGTAGCCGTACAGATCCGTCGAACTATAGACCTATCGCAATCACCTCCATACTCTTCAAGATTATGGAGCGTGTATTGAACGCCAAACTTCTTGGCTACCTGGAAAACAATGATCTCCTGAGTGATCGCCAATTCGGCTTTCGTCCTGATCGATCTACAGGAGATCTCCTAGTGCTAGCCACCCACCTGTGCAGCGAGGCCATTGAGAAACACGGTGAAGCGCTAGCAGTTTCACTGGACATCTCGAAGGCATTCGACAGGGTCTGGCATGATATTCTGCTCAGCAAGCTTCCCTCATATGGACTGCCCTCTAGTTTATGCGCCTGGATCTCCGATTTCCTGAGTGAACGGTCTATTCGAGTGGTAATCGATGGCTGCTCGTCGGAAGTAAAGGCGATCAAGGCTGGTGTTCCTCAGGGATCTGTTCTCTCTGCTACGCGTTTTTTTGCTGCATATTAACGACTTCCTGAAACCCGGAATTTACGGGTACGCAGATGACAGCACCGTCACAGAGAGTTATATATCCGATCCGCCACAACAGAGTCTCTCACAGAGGATATGGTTACGAGGTTGAACTCGGCTCTGCAAATTGTTGCCGAGTGGGGTACCGCCAATAGGGTCGAGTTCAATGCCTCTAAAACACAGGCCTGTCTTTTTTCTGCCAAGAGGAGCTCCTTCAAGCTGACTCCCGCATTTCGTGATGTATCTGTACCGATATCCAAAAACCTAGATCTTTTGGGTCTCAATTTATCCTCTGACCTTAATTTCGGATGGTCCATCGAGGCAAAGGCTAAGACTGTTGCCAAAAAACTTGGTATCCTGAACAAGGTCTATACCCATTACAGGATCTGGTCCCTTTGTCTCGATTGTATCACACCTCTTCCTCTAACTCATTTGCATATTCACGCCCAATTACAGATTTCTAGTACTAAGAGTCTTTGAGACATAGTGCGGACGGACGGACAGACAGACAGACAGACAGACAGACGGACATGGCGAAACTATAAAGGTTCCATGTTGACTACGGAACCCTAAAAATCAGACTTGGTCGCATACTCAATGAACTTTCATACCAATTTCTGTTAGCGGCCGTTATTTTTCTCATACTAAATTATGGTGGCCGGAAACCAATGTCTTTATTTCGATTATTTTGGTTTACGACCACCTGTTTAGCACCCAATTTCGTACGTAAATTAAACAAAGTTCTTTCAAAGAAACTGGTGGTCGTTTACCAAAGAACTACAAAGAAAAGCTTTTACAATGCTACATTCAAAATTGTAACAGTCCTGTATGAAGTATTAGGATCATATTGATCATAACAAAATAATGCGATTCTCGTCGATTGGCGACCACGTGGTCGCTATCTAACGTTTTTGATAAGTAAGCATTTCGGTTACCGGCCACTTGATTTTATCTTAATAATAAGTTTAAAAATAGCAAAATACAACAAAATAATAACCAAAACTTATCGGTTGTACAATTTAACATCTAACTTGTGTGTAAAACATGAAATAAGTAATAAAACTTACCTTTGAGCACCGCGCGCCGTGTTATTTTTTTTCCAACTTGCGGTATTTCCACTCACCACTGAATCAAGACGCGCACTGAGCAATATTTTTTCGGCTCTGGGTTAACCCATTTGTTTCAAACTGTGTTAATTCTTATTTCATAATTATTTATAAAGCACGTTAGATTTATTTTTTATTTATGTTACCTCTACAAATACTATTATCTTGATTTAAAGAAAAGTAGTACGTCAAATGGTCGCCTACTGAAGGTGGTCGCGTTACCGGCGAAAGGACCCTATAACTACAATTAATTGAATTATTATTTTATTTCATACTATCTTTTAATAATAATAATAGTTCTATAGTCAGGCAACTTTGGTCCAAAGATTGGCCCTTACAAACTAACATACATATTAAAAAAGTTTGTGTTAGTAAAAAGCACTACGTCACAGTGCGGTATTAAACCGCATTTATAAAATCACTAGCTGTCCCGCGCGGTTTTACCCGCATTCCCGAGGGATCGTATGTATTCCCGGGATAAAAGGTATCCTATGTGTTAATCCAGAACATATTCTATCTGGGTGCCAAATTTAATCTAAATCCGTTCAGTAGTTTTTGCGTAAAAGTAACAAACATACATCAATACTCACAAACTTTCGCATTTTATTATATTAGTATAGCTTTGATGTAACATATTTTTTTAAGAATATACCTATTCTTTAGTATTGTGCAGGATTTACAAACCATTTAAAAGCTCCATAAGTTCAAATAACCCGTTATATTTATATTGTACCTACGGAGGTCGGCAGGCACTAGGTAAAACTGGCATGTCTGGCGACCCAACGTCTAGAAACGGTGACAAACGCGCTGTTTATTAAACTCAAAACATAATACGGGAGTGGCGTAAATCATGCGCCACGGCATTGTACTAGAGGAGGGAGGTTATAGTACAACCTTGCCCCGACAACCCCCCCACTAACCTCCACACGTCCACTAATTTTCAGAAATGGCCACTGAAGTTCAGGCGTTCTGTTAGAAACGAAATCTACATGGAATGTTTACAGGACAGTGTATTGTTTTTTCTGTTGTGGCAGATGCCATGTGGATGTGTTGGTGATGGGGGGATGTGAGGGTTCTTAGTAATATTTGGATTTAATGTAATAAAGCCTTAATGTCTTTTTAAAACTAAATTAAAATAATCAACATCTTTTTTTTAATTTTATTGTATGACATTGGTGCCGATTCTATTGTAAATCGCACTAAACTAATTTTAGTCACATCTCATCTCTTTCTCACGAACATTATTGAAAAAGGATAGAAGATATTTTAAGTTGTCAAATTAATCTTTGCCGTCTTATTTTGCGTGTGTTTAGGCGTAACCGCGATAGATGGCGACTTTTATATTGAAAACAAGCATTGGACTAATTTGACAGGACTAAATTTCTTACATCCTTTTCTTATGTTCTTTGTTAGAAAGAGACATAGTGAGATTAAAATTAGTTTAGTTGTGAACAACAGAATCAGGGCCATTGTCTAAACAATAGTATATTAAATTGCATCAATATAAATTAATAAACTTTTATATGCTAAAATACTCATCCGCTATTTTGATTCGTATAATAATTACTTATGTTTATTAAAAAAATATGCTTTTGAATCTGAATAATAAAATAAAGCAGTTAACAAGTTATGTTCCATAAAGTAGTATTTAATTAACGATAATATTATAAACCCCAAACTGCAAGTGTAACTTTGCGCCCAAAAGCAATTGCGAAAAGAAGCGACGTCGGTAGAAAACAGTTATCCTATAAAATCGACATTAATGCAAATGGCAATGAGTCATTAAAATAATTCAGAGATTTGCGACAGTGGATGCCACCTCAACAGCGGAACGAAATTAAATTCTGCCGGGAACGGGACAACAAATCATGTTTATTTAGACCTAAAAATACCTCGGGCGGCCATTATATCGTACAAAACGCGGACTGTACGCGGACCGCTCAGGAGATTAGGCAAGAAGGGACATTAAAGTGAAAATTATTTATTTAGGACCCCACCAGGCTAGATTACATTACTCCATACACATAAATAACGAAAACAATAAGAGCTATTCTAATAAATTATCTTTTTATTGCCGGATTGTGAAAATTTTAGACACTTATCCGGGTGGGTCGGGGGCGTCGTGAGAAGGAGGGGGGGTCGAGTTTTGTCCCAATTATTTATGGCGGTAGAGACGCTCCAGTTCTGAATTCGTCGGTCGTCTATGTCCCTCCGTTCTTATGGAAAGGTTCATGGCTTTTTTTAATTAAAACTTTAGTGTGAGTTAATTAATGGACGCATGGTAATGTGGATGTCTTCCTTTCGGACGATTATCGGTTCGTCTTCCGGTAGTTTTTGTAAACGTTTTTAGGGAGTGTTTACGGTTTGTGTGTCGCTATTATCATTAATCAATATTGTAAGTAAAAGGCATGTCTTTTAAAAGGTGATTACTTTTTGAGAGCTGTAATAAATATTTTTTTTAATTAGCTTCGAATGTGCTACCTCTACTTTCACAATAATTTTTTGTAGCTTACTGATTTTCATCATGGAAGAATAGAATAAGGAATAGTGCTTTCGAAAAATAAATTTCTTTAACCTCTTATGATACCTACTTGAGATGCATATGTAAAAATCCAACCATTTTCGAGTTTTAATCTTACAACTTTCACAAAATCCTACGCAGAATATTAGAAGTTGATACAACAACAAAAAAACAATGTTCCTATAAATCAAAGATCCCAAAAGTAAGCAAAACCACAAACCATCACCATTGTCCGAGGACATAAGACACGACTTGTGAAACTCAAAATGCCACAAATCAATCACGGCAAAAAAACTGAATCCAAAATAAAATGTCTCTCAGACCAATACGGCACGGTACCTCACCATGAATAATCTAATAAATAATCTTTTGAAACGTAATTTATTAGCTACGGAATTACCGGACGGAAGCTTGGTGCGAGTGGGATAGATATGCACCTTATACTTAAGTCAGAGTGGGATGGAAAAGGTGTCGTCCGTCATAAATAACAGCGGGCAAAAACAATGGACAATGGATTGTGAGATACGTCTTCTTTAGGGTCTCCCCCTCTTGTGGGGGGAAGGGGATATTCAAAATACGGATGGGAGAGTCTCTGGTTTGTTATGAACGCGTGCGCAACGGACAATTAGACCACGGTACAAAAATATATTTCTACTGTGATTAGAATATCCTGCATTTGGATTGTATGTTGGCTTTGTTGCTCATTATCAAATAAAATTTTATCCTAACAATAATTCGGAATAACTTAAGGTAATTGTCTCCATGCTATTATTTCACGGTTGCATTACCGATTTTACTATAATATATTTTTCAACACACTTGCTCGTAAAGTGTCATTTATTGCACCGTTTTTAGTATCATAGTGCAGTTAATTACGCACTAGTTCTTTTTTTTTACATTACCGCTCAGTTTTATGATAGGTATACTTAATTCCTTTGAAAAAATTCTTAAGTTTGTACCTCACTGCAAGTGATATGTGTGTAGATGAGGCATTCTTGATTTTAAACGGTTAAAACAATTTGAAAACGCATCGCTGTCAAAAAAAAAAAACCTGCGCGCCATATTTGGTAACGTTCTCATTGTGTGGTTCATGATTATCAAAAAATCTACTTAAAAAATACTAGTCAAATTTTTCCTCGCAAGTATGTTGAAAAACGTCGTATGACACGCGCGTGCATTGATCATTACACTCTCGGCTTCCTTACCACGTTGGCCTACAGCTCACGTGCTGTACTATTATCCTGAAATTTACGGTTTCGGGATAATAGTAACAACCAAAAACAGTTATTTTTTTTAACCTATGGACATAAGAATAACAGTACAAGATCCATGAGCTAGATTCTAGCGAAGAAGAATCCATGGCGATAACTTGGCTCCAAGTCCAACAAAGATCAATTCATACCCCATACCTAATCATAACCTTAATTCAAGTCTCACAGAAGCAGTTTTAGTACCTACTGACGTCTGCCGATTGGTGACTCATCACTAA
Source organism: Polyploca ridens (assembly GCA_951394255.1). Classification (NCBI taxonomy): domain Eukaryota; kingdom Metazoa; phylum Arthropoda; class Insecta; order Lepidoptera; family Drepanidae; genus Polyploca; species Polyploca ridens. The sequence continues at coordinate 18,906,318 of OX596247.1, read as the reverse complement.
TGTCAACTATGTCACCTTCAAATTGGTTCAAAAACGTTCACAACAAGCAGAAGGCCCCATAAATTATCATTTGAACACCTGTAAATATATGAGTGAGCAAACATATCGCGTCCGGCTATACTTTTCCTATAATATATTTGACAAGGCAAATAATGAACTGATGAAATTATATTTGCGTATGTTCCTTTGTTAGGTATCGACGTGTTGTTTTTACTTTACGAGGAATTTCAATTTTAAATTATTCGTTGTTTAATTTAATTGATATTTTGATAACATCAGTTTATTTATCGAGCACTTAAGTAAATGTATCTATAAAATTTAATCTAAAGATATATCCACAAAACAATTGCTTATCGATTTTCTTGCTAGATTCTTCTTAGTCTAATTAGAAAAGTTTAGATTTCTTTTAAATTATAGATGGTCATTAAGATTTGCACAGCCTATATTGCGACAGAACCAAGATCGGTAATTTTCACTTCCTTTTCTAATTAACCTTTGATTGTATTGACATCCCTCTTACTCTAATAAACGTTATCAAAACTCGTCATTGTAGTTGTGAAAATATGCATAACATCCAACTCCATATCTTTTTCTTTATCTTTTTTACCCACATACATTCAGGCTCATACGATAAAAATAATTGGACTAACCGACCCTATATTATTTTATTTATTGAACCTCGTTTGGTCAAAGTAAGCGATGTAATTGCTACAAGTATGATTGTACTAACACACGAAGAGCAATTAATGGTTATTTAGCCGTATTAGTTTTCATATTACTTATGATCAGAAATAATGGAAGCTCGTCGATGGTTAATTTAAAGGGTCATTACTCACCTTTGGTATTAATAAAAACTTCTGTTGAACACGATCTTACCACTTTACAGCATTTTAAGGAGTTTATGTATCTTGTCTTAATAATCAGCTGCATCAGCAATTAGGCTACAGATCATCGTTCCATGAGCTCTCTTCAGCTTACTGCTGGGCATATAATCCTATAACTTAATAGTTTCAGTTCTTGTAACAGTTGTATCTACTCCTTTCATCGTTGAAACTATATCATCCGGCCATCGAGCTGGTCCTGTTTAACTTAAGGGATATGTTTTCTTTTCTATTATAATGTCATACTATCTTACAAGAAGTATGGATACTTTCTTATTCTCTGCCATCTCTTATTTCCAATTATTTGAGGTTTTTTTTTGTTAATGCGTTCTATTCGTCTTTGCGGCATTCACTTTTTATATTTCCTACTCAAAGTTGATTTATAATTATTATCACTGAGAAAAAAGTTCTATCCAATTATATCTTATAATCTATCTCGCTCACACCCAATCGAAACATAATTAACACGGCCACCAATAACAAACCCCTTTGTTAACCTCCCACGTCCACGCTACCAGGCTCGAAATCCGAATCCATTTGCGCGCGCGCAGCTGTCACGCGCAATTAAAAGATGGCGCTGCGGTCGCCCCACGGGACGTACTAATTGACTTTTCATGTAGGGAATACGAATTTTAATGCGCGCTACCTGCGTGTGCGGCCACTCGTGCGCAGGTAATGGCTACTTGTTGACTTAATCATCTAAGTTGGCGGCTTCCTCTTCAAAAGTAACATTAGGTATCTTACTTATCGGTAAGGAAATTCTTACTTCATCAAAGTCAGTTTTTTTACAGAAGGTCTTTAATCGTGATCAGTATTAAACTAGAAGTATTTTCTATTACAAAAAAGGAGAATCTACGTCTAGAATTACCAGTTTGAAATCTCCAGCATCTAACGTATTCTACTGACGCTATCCAGGTCATCTGTGCATAAAATGTCGATGCCCATATCTTACTTTCTTGACTCAGTATGTATCCAATACCTACTCAGATTTTTTGAAGCGTTTCCCTGTAGCCATAATTAGCATGTCCTGTAGGTACATACCTTTGCTGTGTTAGTTCTGGATCCCTACTTAAGTTTTATTACTCAGAAAGAATTAAACTTGCACCTTCATGATCCTATGTATGTGCGTTAATAACTGAAATAACTCCTTCAAGTAATTGCCAATTATTTCAAACGCATCAGCAATTCATGATCCATTCATCATAGTTTCTCACAATTCCATCTTAATTAATGCAAAATTAAAGACGCAAGAAAGCATGAACACTTGTCTAGAGCAGGTATTCAGAAGTGTTTTGTCGGTAGCTTGTTCATAACTCAACAATAGATTCTTGGCATACTTCTCAGATAGCCTGGCAGCGAGCCAATCACCTCTGACATTAGAGGCTGATCACCGGCTGACAGATTTAAGTGAAGCTCACTACTACAGAGGCGCCATATGGATTCAGTGCTCTGGAAAGAGCTGGTTTTATTGTCACGGGTACAATATTTTGGAATTGTAATTTCTAGATGTAGACAATTGATTGATTTTTGATTCCAATTTTATGTAAAGAATTTTTAGGTGGTCTGGCGCTTGTGTCAAAAATTGTATAGATTGACAAGCACCTTCACGATTAGATGTTTTTGTACTTATGAAAACTATTTTTGGTACTTAACTATATTTCTTCTTAGTTGGATGCCAAATTTTCTTTCAGAGATAATTTATTAGTAATTCATTTCAAGACCAATGAATATCTTCTTCAACGTCTATAAAAGATACAGAACGTATACCCACAAAACCTACTTTAGATGATATCCGTGAGCTGACCCGCTATTACAAATGCGAAAGTCCCAAATGGGAATAAACAGACAAAGCAGGGACACAAACTAGTTACAAATAACATGTTCATGATAAAGTAGTGAAGGAGTTTCCAAACATGTCCATGTCAATATCGACGTGGCTTCTATTCCATATCTATTTGTTATAGAAATGGCGCGTCAGTTACTTCGATATGTTTACGTCTGTTTAGCGTCTTTACTTGCAATCCCTTTGAAATTTTACTATCTACCATAAATTCGATTACAAAAGCTTATGCAGTATGATTGGGTACTTTAATAGTTTAATTAAATCCATTGGCTTTCATCAACGGGTCTGGAAGTGCGTCTCAATTGTTATTATCTTTAAGCTGGACTATGTTAGTTTGTTTTATTGTGTGTATCATTATCATTAATGTCTTCATGCTTTTAACAAGTACAATAAATGGAAAGTTGCTTTGTATTTTGAAGGCCAAATATTCATCATCATCATCAGCCTATAATATCCCACTGCTGAGCAAAGACCTCCTTTCGCAAATGAGGGTGAAACGGAATGGGCAATACTCCAACACATGCCCACTGCGGATCGGTGGCGGTAGGCTAGTGGTCAACCTACTGTTGGAATTAATCAAGCCGCCTAGGAGGCATCCAACTATGTTAACCGGGACCAACGGCTTTACGTGCCTTCCGAAGCACGGAAACGCTCGATTTGAAATACCACTAGGCGGTCACCCATCCAGGTACCGACCAAAACGGCGTTAGCTTAACTTTGCCGATCGATTAAGAACGGCTAATCATGCTTGTCAAATATTACTTGTAGTAAATTAATTGTGTGTTCTTCATTCTATCTTGATTGAATGCTAGGCTGTTATGGCAGATAGAAAGGCCGAATGAAAGAAGCGTATATATGATGCTTATCCTAAATAATCTGAATCAGGGCAGCTAGATGATGATTCTTCCATCTATCATGCAGACTAAGGTATTTTAGTAGAACCAAATTGGAACAGTCACATTAGTTGAGTTTAGTATTATCCAGTAGTCATGTATTTCAGTTTACCGGTTCAGAATTAAACTCCGAAACATCAGCAGTAAAGTCAAAATGTCTACTATAGCGTAACAAACCAAATTTCAATCTATCAAAGCGCCAATTAAAACTGGGTATATCATGCGCAAGAGTTGAAATCTCGCATGTTTTCACTAACAAGATGTATGGACTCTTGGGATTTGGAACACTTAACTCTATTTCTGTCCTCACAAATGACATACGAACAAATTCCCGGGACTATTTTAGATACTCATGCTTAAGAGCATTTGGATTGGATCTATTAAGATTTAGTGATGCTGAAGCAGTTAATATGGGAAGAAAGGCTGTTGGGTGGTGATATCGGGTAGATTGTATGATTTTGTTATCATCAACTCATCTTACCTAGCATTCAATTTAGAGAAAGAAATAAAGTTGGTGACAAATTTATTTCTATCAAACCCTAAAATCTGTACGAAAGAAATGTATGCATTAAGCAATATTTTGTGTATTTTTAACGCGAAGAACATTAATTCAAGCGATGAATTTATTATTCTTTCTCTCATCAGAACATTGTTTCCATAAATTGTCTGGATATTTACTCGTTAATGTATTGCCGCGTTGATTGACCGGTTATTTCGCGTATTTACCTTACCAACACTGCACATTTTCACCTGCGCCCGCGCATTGCATCGGTGCATACATCAGCGCGCGCATAACTCAGCGCACCTGTTTAGTTTCATTTACTTCATTTTGTACAGGGCCGGACTAATGTTTCATTGAGTATGGGGTAATTTCAGCTATTAATATAATCACTATGCATTACTATTTAATAGCAGCATTCTTCGAATACACGCTTCCAATTAATATTCACCTCACTTTTGTTTGTTTGGCATTCAAAAGATTGGGACAAAGATCAACATTAAAAATATGTTGCATTGCATATAAGGTCTAATGGTAATTTATTAGGACCTTATATAATTAAAGTTTCAAATTCACATACAAGTTAGTTATAAAATTGAAAATTAAATTATGTAATTTTATTTGATTATTGAGTAAGTGTTAAATTTCGCCCAAAATAAACGCAGCGTTTTTGAGTTGCCCATTCTCAGACCTACCTAAATACCTGCCTGTATTTTTAGAGAGTATGCATACTGGATCAGATGAAAGATTGGTGCACTGCACGAGAGCACTCACGTCCATCCACATTGTTATAATTACGACTATAAGGGTTACCGGGGCATTCCATTGCTATACTTATGTGTGAAATTTAAATCTACACGTAACATTTTGATAACTTGAGCTGATGATCCAAATTGATGGATTATTTGTAATTCAAGGTAAGATTTGGTCAAACTTATTTCATGATAATGGTGTTCCAAGAGTCTTTAGGCTACGGTAACCGCTTACCATTAGACAAGCCGAGCTTGTTTGCTAACTAGCCTACTAATATTTTAAAAATGCTAAAATGTTTGTTACCTCTTAACGCTGATGCGTTAAGAGGTAACAAACATTTTAGCATTTTGACACAACCTGACCAACATGACACAACCTATAGTGATGAAACTTGGCTAACAGGTAGATGGTAACCTGGAATAACACATAGTATACTTTTTATCTGGGAAAACCATAGAATCCCTCGGGCACACGGGTGAAAACGCGGGGTGAATAATTGGACTGTTTTACAAAAAAACTTAAACCGACTTCAAAGTACACTAAGAAGTAATCAAATCCTGATCTGATGACAATGGGACCAAACGGGAAGTGTACCCTTTCAAATAAAAAAAAGAATTTTCCAAATCGGTTAATAAATGACGGAGTTATGAGGTTAGAAACATAAAAAAAAACAGCCGAATTGAGAACCTCCTCCTTTAAAAGTCGGTTACAAAGAGTTCACTTATCAGCGTTGCCAGAATTATTTTCGGGCAAAGCGGGATTATGTAACATCTTGAGTAAAAAAAGCGGGATTCTATCGTCGAAAGCGGGACATACTAAAAAAAAAACCAGGTACGAGTCGGACTCGCGCACCGAGGGTTCCCGAGAAACTTGGTAGTTATGTAAATAGCTCATTCATCACGGGAATCGATTCTCGAAGATTTTTCCCTTTTTTCAATTAGGTATGTTATAATATAATGGCAAAACATTTTTTTTGTGTTATAACAACATAACGCTATTCGGATTTCTTCCTTTACTTGTGCTACATGGATTTCACCGTCGAGTATTACTCGAAAAGCGGGACTGAGCCTGTCCCGCGTGGGACATTTAATTTTGGGCTAAAAATCGGGATGTCCCGCCAAAATCGGGACGTCTGGCAACGCTGTCACTTATGTATATTTTATGATAAACCATAGATTTCACAGATCATCATCATCAGCCTATAATGTCCCACTGCTGAGCACAGGCCTCCTTCCACAAATGAGGATGAAAGGGAAAGGGCAGATACTCCACCACGCGTGCTCACTGTGGATTGGTGGAGGTAGGCTAGTGGTCAATCTACTGTTGGAGTTTCAAACCGCTTAGGAGGTCTCCAACTAGCTTAACAACTATCACAATTAAGTGATAACCGCGACCAAAGACTTTGCGTGTCTTACGAAGCACGGAAAATGCTCGAGTTGAAATACTACTTGACGGTCACCCATGCAGGTACCGCCCTCACCGGTGGTAGCTTAACTGATCGATTAAGAACGGCTAATCATGCTACACCACGAGCAGAGAATTTATATGGACAGTATGGACCTAATGAAATTTACTTTATATTTAATTTATTTAAATTTACCGTCACTAAAAATTTAAGGAAAAAATGCGTGGTTGTAGCGCTCGCTCTCGCAGGAAACATCTGATGTCATAAATTTAAGTTTGTTTTTGAAAAGAGTAATTGCTGAGTTTATTGCCGGGTCTTCCCAGCAAAAGCAACCTTCCGAACCGTGCATTAGTGCATTAGAGTATTAGAGTTTGACTATAAGTGCCTGTGCCTGTTGAATGAATAAATTATTTCATTTCATTTCATTTCAGTAATTTCGCAAATAATAAATTTGAAATGCAATAAATGGAAAAATACATTTTTATTTAATTATGCATACTTTTACTAAAAATCTTGATTTACTATTCAATCTAAATTCGTCCCAGACGTTCTATATATTTTATTAATGTGAATATGGGTCAGTGATCTCTGACATTATGTAAGCATTTTGTCCAGCGTACATAAAACTTAATGTGTTTGCTATTGTATTAATACCAATTTATATCTACTAAACCTTGAAACTCAAATAAATTATATTTGGTATTATATCATCGAATGAATTTAAGCGACTTATTTAATAATGATCGAACTCGATGTGAAGTTCGTTTGATCATATTATAATTAAATTACTTTATATGTTACTAACTACATTCCCGGACCGGCTCTTTTTAATTATTAATAATAATGTATTTACTATATTTATTAAGTATTGTTTATGTCATTAAATTTAAAGAAATTAAAAAGAAAATAGTATAATTATTTAAAAATAAGATGGAACTTTATGACTAATAATTATTAACTCAGGACTGTATCTAATTATTAAATAAGAACACAAGAATTTTTTGTGTTAATTGAAAATTAATCTTAAAGCATATCACCAGGATTCAAATTACAAAGAAAAGTCAAATTTCATGTAAAATTATGAGTAAGTCATGAAGACAGTTTGCTGCTTACATTTACGTATGAATATTGTAAATCCGCCCATACACTAAAAGCCAAATTAACTGCCGACGCCAATCTATTAAAGGTAATTATCCCACAAAAAATAGATACAAATCGTTGCAAAAAAAATATACACCTAGTAGTGCTGTCGTCGAGATGTCGTATGTATTTATTGTTCTTCCCGCCCACTGGTCAAAAACTCGTAAAATATAAGCAACGCGTTATTTTTCATGTTTTATGACAGATTCACATTTGATGTTATGATCATAAATAATTATTATGTTGGTGATGTAGTCTCGGTCGCACGCCCACGCCCACGTAGTGCGGTTTCTTGTTCACTGTTTCGCCATTGCAGAAAAAACGCGATTCCTTTCGTATGATTTTGTATGTTTAATTCTAAATTTGAGGTGAAAAAACTGCGAAAATGTTAGTTAAGTAAAACATTGGTGCCGATTCTGTTGTAAATCGCACTAAACTAATTTTAGTCACATCTCATCTCTTTCTTACGAACATGATTGAAAAAGGATAGAACATATTTTATGTTGTCAAATTAATCTTTGCCGTCTTATTTTGCGTGTATTTAGACGTAACCGCGATAGATGGCGACTTTTATATTGAAAACAAGCATTCTTACATCCTTTTCTTATGTTCTTTGTTAGAAAGAGACATAGTGACATTAAAATTAGTTTAGTTGTGAACAACAGAATCAGGGCCATTGTATCGTCAAAATAAACATATTTTCTTTCTACATGCCTGACAGCCCACTCTCACGTTGAAAATCTGTCGCAAAGGCTTACCCTAGGCCTTTTATGCTACCACCCTCGGCCGCATCATCACTGACCATATATCACAATACGACATTAAAAAAGATGTCATACGACATTTGCGTATGCACTGACGCCAATACAAACACATGCTGTTAATGATTCGTCATGGTAGTGACAGTTTTACGACATTCTTGTAACCGTTACGCGGCCGCGCGGCCGTGGGCCCGCATTAACTGTTCTCGTTTTATTGCTGTTTATCGGCCAAGATTTTTGTGTTTTCATTTTAACTAGCTGTTATTTGGGTAGTAAGCATTAAAGCACGTATTTAGATATTTATTTATACATAGCAGTTTTTAAGTGCGCTATTTAACAAAGTGCTCAGTTTATTTTTGTTAATTTCAATGTAATCTATACATATAAAATGCTTTGTCCTGAATGACTGACTGACAATCAACGCACAGCCTAAACCGCTGATCGTAGAGACCTGAAACTTGGAGGGTATATTCTTTGTATGACGTAGGCATCCGATAAGAAAGGATTTTTTGAAATTCTACCCCTAAGGGGGTGAAAAACGGGGGCAAAGTTTGTATGGGACAACGTGATTCCTTGGTCCGATCTACTTCAAATTTTGCATAAACATTCCTAAACAGAATTGATGGAAGACGTGTTTCGTATTTTATTGAAACTCATCGCCTAACGGGGTCAAAAAGGGGTAGAAAGTTATTTTAGGGGTGATTTGCATTGACGTTGATATCAATACTCCTTAGTACTTTTGATTTAAATTACATTTTATTTTGACACACGTTTGAAAACTCGATCCGAATTCCACAGATTACAGAATAAGGCAGATGGGGCGCCCGGAACACGGGAGTGAGGCCAAAAAAGCAAATACAAATTGTAAAACACATACCTGGACCCTATTTCACCAGACGGACAGGTGCGACAATTGTCATGAAAATATGGCAATTGCCGATATGTCACGATAATTATTGTATCATAAACCTCTACCATATGTCAACAAAATCCAACGGTATGTCGGCTGATGACAGGCGTTATGCATTGAAAAATTACAATTCTCACGTCTCGCCGTTCGTAGGGCTAACTAATGCCCGGTTTCTATGAACAATGCCGATATGTCACGATAATTATTGTATCATAAACCTCTACCATATGTCAACAAAATCCAACGGTATGTCGGCTGATGACAGGCGTTATGCATTGAAAAATTACAATTCTCACGTCTCGCCGTTCGTAGGGCTAACTAATGCCCGGTTTCTATGAACAAGAACGAATCGTTTTGCTTACCAATGGTAGATGTTTTATTGCCAAACTGGGCATATAGATCATTTTGTAAGCTAATTTTACATGTGATTGCTACTTCCATATGGGAGGGTCTGCTATGCAAAGCTTTGATGTATTTGCTTCATTATTAGTAAAGATATAAGAGTCTTAATTTTAACCGATAACGGTCCATAACTTATAGAAATCGGCCATAAGATCACCAATTTCCACACATACTTATATATTTTTTGCTGCTACATAGTTGTTTTGTTGTTTTTATTTTATTTTTAACGGGCTATTCTCTAACATATTTTTAATTTGAATTAAATTACACTATTAAATAAATACATAAATAATTACATGGCATTTACTACAAGCGTTTCAAATTAAATATAATAATTATCATATTTATCATGGATAACCAAAAAGATAAATTAATAAAAAAGATTAGCTAGGTAATCTGATTTTCTTTAAATGTTCGTTCTTTATAGTTTGAGAACTCATTGAAACTATTATCGCCACCACTACCTACCTATTTACTGCTTTCGCCAATTTGAAATGATCACAACAAAAACAAGACAATTGTAGTAGAGGAAGCCGACACAGATCTTGCCCCATGTCAATTATTTTCGACAAATCTACAAATATGTTGTGTATGTTGTGTTTAAATCTAAACATTATATCAAACAATAAATGTTTATGAAACGATTTTTTTGACAACTTTTCGCATTTCCTTAGTAATCTAATGCGAATTTGTAGAATTGTCGCCTAAAACCTGTCACCTGTAAATTGTCACATATCAGCTATCACCAATCAGCTTGGTGAAATAGGGGCCTGGTATTCGCTTTTGAATTTGTATTTGCTTTGTTTAAAAAACTTTATTTAACGAAAAACACTTTCGTTTAAATAAACTTTTTGGTTTTTTTGGCCTCACTCCTGTGTTTCGCGCGCTCTATCTGCCTTTTGTTCTGTAATCTGAGCCGATTTTATTCAAAAAACGTGGTGGAATGCAATACTTTTTAAAATTGGAATGTCAAATATAAAAGAATATTGAAATCGGAGTACAATTCGAAACATAAATTCTTTTTTGTTCTTGCATATTTGAATGAAAAACTTACCTTATGCCTTGATTTTCCTTGGAAATCTCTTAGATTACCTATACTTAGCGAATATTTGCGATTGCTGTATAATTTGTTTGGAAGTTCATTTTCACTATTTAATTAGAATATTTTGAGTGTAGTTAATTTAATTTCTTTTTAATTTGTTGTTATAATAATATATAAGATTCTTTGAGTTTTATTTGTTAGTGTATAATATTGGTTTTTAGTTTTGATAGTAAAAATATCCGTGTTTGATTTTTCGGGGTGATTTGCATCGAAGTTGATAGCAATACTCCTTAGTGCTTTTGATTTAAATGTTCTTCTATTCCAGTTTTTAAGAGTTTTGCATTGCACCAAGCTTTTATGTGAGTTCAACTTTTTTTGAATAAAATCGGATTGAGTTTTTAAACATTTTTGTCTGTCTGTTCCGGTTCATAGCTGATGTTATAAAGAGTAACTTAGCTACTTTTATTTTTGAAAAATGATATGATGAAACCGTACGCGGGTGAAACCGCGGGGGTCTGCTAGTCTATATATATAAAATTCAAAGTCCTGACTGACTGACTGAGTGACTGACTGATATATCAACGCACAGCCTAAACCGCTGGTCCTAGAGACATGAAATTTAGAGGGTATATTCTTTGTGAAGAGTAGGTATCCACTAAGAAAGGGTTTTTCGAATTTCCACCCCTAAGGGGGTAAAATAGGGGATGAAAGTTTGTATGAAAGTTCGTCAGTTTCTAAGTTAGGATCTTCAAATTTTGTGTTTATACTGAAGATTGAAAATTAATGTATACGTGTCTCAGCGTTTTTAATAATTCCACCCTCGAAGCGGTATGAAGTTGTTTTGTTTTCTTTTATTGTTGTAGTCAAAATATGTCATTTGTTTCCTGTAGGCCACGCGAGCGAAGCCGCGAGCAGAAGCTAGTTAATAATAATATTGTAAAAAAAAGGAAGCATATATCAATTAAGCTCATTAACATCGACTTACGCGTGAGCCTCGCTGTTTCCATTTATTCGTGGTCGGTGAAATACAATTCTTCCATTCAACACGTCTATCAAATCAAATCAAAAAGTATTTGTTCAATTTAGACCCTGATAAAGCACTTATAAACTTAAACAAAAATGACCCTACCTACGTCATACAGGCATTCAATCTTTACTTAGTCTTCTCTATTTCTTTTTGCGTCTTCCTCTTCCCAAATATCCATTCACTTTCATTTGTAACATTTCTAGTCACGCGACTTTATTACCTCAATCTAAATATATCAAATATTTATTAATTTTCTAATTCATTTTTATGTCGTTTTTATGATCAGTTTTATTGACATCAAGAGTATTTCTTAATAATGCGTGTCCGAGGGTCAAAGAGCTAACCTTTGACTTACGTAGAAATATAGAGTTAAACTATTTTATAATCTACTTCCAGATTAACTTTCTATAATTCGTTTAGTTATATTTTTGCAATCATATAAGAATGTTCAAAACTTTCATTTTTATGTATAGGCATTTATGGGTATAATCTAGGCTAAATTGATAAGCATACAACACCTAGAAGCTTTTTTTAACTACAGCTACAAGAACCGGTTGGTGTTTGGAGAGCTATTGTATATTAAAAAGAAAATATCTGACAAAAAAAAACACAAATATTTATAAAAAGTGCTAAAATTATCTGCAAATATATACGTTTCAAGCTAATATATGCATATAAAGGCAGATGGTGTCGATACCGTCATCCCGACTGGAGTTTTATTAATGAATGACATTAATGCGAGTGCAGCGGTGACGTCAAGAAATACAGTTTCACTTACGCCCAAGCTATTTGTCCCGAATGCATCCGATTAGGCACTTCTTACCGAGTGGCCTATTAACCTAAGTAAATATTTCAGGTTAAGTTGTAGTAATTGATACATACAGGAAGAGGCTTTTACTTCATTTCCACTGACTATTCGGTAGGTTGTAGAAGTTAGATACTTTGTCTGCCTCGCCACAGGTCGTTAATTTTACTCCAATCCATGAACAAAAAAAAATTTATGTATGATATAAACATCATTTTCCGTCAGTTTATACCGAGTCTGGGTTTGTATTGTATATGAATATACATGTCCAAGTAGTTCAAATTCAAAATCATTTATTCGAATAGCCTTCACAGTTATGAAAAATATCACTTCGGAAGGTTGCAGTTGCTGAGAAGAGCCGGCAATAAACTTAATAAAAACAAGTTTAGATTCTTTCGTTCTTCTTGGTTTGGACTCACGTGACCGTGTCTGAATAACGTACCAGGATATTTATTTATGACTAAATCATATAGCAGAATTCTTTTATAGTCTGTCGATGAAAACCATACATCTAATTATGTATGTAACAGTTTTTAGGAGCTTAAGACATAAAATACTTTGTATCTATAATCCTTTAAAATTAATTATGGCCGTGTTTACTGATATCTGCTACTCAAAATGAGTCATTCACATTAAAATTTTATGTGCAATAAATAGTGTCACGTCAGTTTAACATGGCACCCACCTATTTGTAATATTCCAAAATGTCCGGTTTCGCCATATTGATTTATATCAATAATGTGAAAAAGAAACTTTTGACACAGAAAGTGTGATTAATGTTTTACCATAATCTGTCCATAAGAGTGTCAATCGCTCGAAAAGTTGACGAGATCCGTTAATAATAACCAAATCTTAAGTTTTATGACTTCACGCCAAAATCGTCTTAATGGTAACGTTTTGGTATTGATTGAATCATTCTTGACTGTGTTTTTCCATATGTCACGGTACGATGACATTCGATTTGTCATTAATTTATTGAGTTATTTGTGCTAAAATGCTAATCAATTCCTATCCATGGATTTTATTCAAGATGGAACAAATTTTTTATGCTATACATCTTAACCTCAAGTCTAAAAAGTTACATTTTACAAGAGGATATCCGTGTAACACTATGTTCGATTATTTATGGTACCTGTACCTGTATACCAATTTGACTTTTTACATCTCTGAGAGTGTAAAAAAAGCAAAAAATCTGTATATGTAAAAAGACTCAAGCTTTCTGACATGAGCTTTACAACCATCATTTGCCGTCCCATAATTATTTTTATTCGTATTCGGTGCAATAATTAAGCTTACTTCCTTATATCAGTTAAAACAAATTCTTCATGTTAAAAATAACTTAGGTACAGTAGTACCCAACTAATATGGCTTACCGATGTACCTGCGCAGAAGATACATTTTCAAACGCGGAAAACACTATTGGTGGGCCGCTGCCGTCATATTTGCGCACGCCGTGCGGAGGGGCGTGACATGGCGCTTGCGAGTGAGACGGGACTAACAGCTGCAGTGTATTATGAACCTTATAATAGTGATCTAAGGTTGATTGTAAGTTTGAAGCCATTCAAGGGCCATTCTTTCTTTTCTGTGCGAACGAAGATTCACGACGCGCCATATCAGTTGGGTACTACTGTACGTCTTTTTTTATGCAGCACGTGTATGCATAAAACTTGTCAAAACATAAAACAATATTGGAAATTCAACGCAATGTTTAATCTAATGAGACAGAAAGTAATAAAGTGATTGTTTTGCAACGCCGCTTATTAAAAGAAATAATCGACCACTACCCCTGTCACATTCTGACTACTTTTAGGCTCCGGCGCTGCCACGAAACGACCTCCTCGCGGCACCGACACGACATACAAACGACATAGACTTCCCAACCAATAACAGTCAATTTAAATTCTAAAATAGATGCACTAAAGTTCAGTTTCGTCCACAATGTAAAAACGGTTGAGATTTTAAATTTCGAACAACCACCCGCCATCATGACATTAAATTGTAATCGAACACTTTACACTGACGGTCGCAGGGAAATATCGCGCTCGGATAGTATAAATATGCACTTATCTTTTCTTTTTAGTTAACGTTCGTTTGCATTATGCAGGCTGGCTTTGGATGTGGCCCACGTGTGCTGCGAATAAAATTTTACTACTCCCGCATTGTTCTACGCGGTTTTCGGTGGGTGCGAGCGAGATAGGAGATAGGCCATTTTGTTAGGGTAATAACGAAGCGGCGCAAGTGACTATAACTTGAGGCGGGTGCGATGTCGGCCGGTCGAAATAGGAGTATTCCTTTTTTTTATCGAAGCCCGTGTGAGGTAGTTGGAAAATTTCTTGCTTTGATTTTTCTGTTCGTTCATTGTAATGTATTGACGTTGGCGCCGAGCTGGTACCTTCAGTGTTATATTGAAAGACATTGAAAGAAATATATTTAAGTGAACTCCTATACACTTGATAAGATTATTAATTACTTACAATGAGCTTGAGATATCGCTAAAGGAGAATTGTCAGTCATTTTCCTTCAAGGCTTTGGTGCATGACACACAGCAGTCACAACATCATCATAACAACTCCATCGTTTCTAGTACGTTGTCACAAACTCGGTTGTGCATATTTGGCCTGAGTTTCTTACCGGTTCTTCTCAGTTGAAGGCAAACTTACGAACTGGTGGTAACTTCAGTAGTTTTGATCTTCATAAGTGCCCTACTAAATTGAATAAATGACTGACTTGTATATAGAACGATAAATCATAATCAGGAATAAGGAAAGGATTTTGAATATTTCTATTTATCTAGGTATATCAGACTGACTGACTGATATATCAACGCACAGCCTAAACCACTGGTCCTAGAGACATTAAATTTAGAGGATATATTCTTTGTGAAGAGTAGGAATCCACTAAGAAAGGGTTTTTCTAAATTCCACCCCTAAGGGGGTAAAATAGGGGATGAAAGTTTGTATGAAAATCCGTCAGTTTCGAAGTCAGGATCTTCAAATTTTGTGTTTAGGCTGAAGATTGAAAATTAAATTATACGTCTCTAAGCGTTTTTAAAAATTCCACCCTCGTAGCGGGATGAAGTAGTTTTGTTTTGTTTTATTGTTGTAGAAAAATATTTAATTTGATTCCTGTAGACAACGCGGGCGAAGCCGCGAGCAGAAGCTAGTTTATTTATATAATTAAGGGGAACTTACAGTTTTTCTTCTTATGACATTAAAAATATATTATACGTTTAGAGCTTTTTATAAGTTTCCGCTAAATAAATTGATAGATTTAATATTATTTTTTCCACAAGTTCAAAACGTCAATTGTCATAATCAAAAGTAAACTAAACATTAATGCAACCAACAACAACTCGATCGTTAAGGGTAGTATGTAGGCTAGATCGCGCGCGAAAACCAGCATTCATTTGTTACTTTGCAGTTGTGTTACAGTCACGCACACATGCATCAGATCCAAACTTGACGTTGCGTCAAGTTAGGTATGTACCGCATAACGTGGTACCAGCCGATAAAATTCCAATATTATTAAGTAACATTATATTTAATTTTCTATTTAAATACCTTTTCTAGTGGCTTATTTAAATAAGCGCAACCAAAGTTTACATAATTATTATGCAGAATGGATTCACTACTTATAAGCAAAGGAAATTCAGTGCTATGCCTTATATTAGTACTTTGGGGGTACTTACGTTAACGTTTTTTGAAGAAGTTGGTACTAATCCATAGTAACTCTGTTTGTTTAATAAGTAATAATAATAAATAGTAATAAGTTTAGTAATAAATAATAATTAAATAAAATAAACATCCTGGGACATTCCTCAAACATGGTCTTCTGATCCCAAACTAAGCTGAGCTTGTACTATGGAAACCTTTTTGTTTGTAAATACATAATTACACCCAGACTCAGGACATACAGACATGTTCATGCACACAAATGCATATCCTGGGTGGGAATCAAACCCACGACCTGCACCGCTATAGGTGGAATCATAATCAACTGCACCAACTGGCCCATTTGTTTGTTACGCTTTCACGCCTAAACCACTGAACCCATCGCATTGAGATTTGGCAATCAGATACCTATGATATAGAGAAGGGTATAGGCTACTTTTATCAAGGGAACGCGGGTGAATCCACGGGGGACAACTAGTATCATATAAAAAGGTAAAGTTTGTAAGTTGCATGTACGAGGCTTTCAAATTACTAATCCGATTCTGAACATTCTTTTACTAATAAGATAAGATAAATATGCTTTATGTGTACACCATATAGTAGAAGACGAAACAATACAAAAAAGAAGAAGTGATACAAAATAAGCGGTCTTATCGCTTAAGCGATTTCTTTTAGACAACCTTTGGGTACCAGCATATATGAGAATATGGAAGGTTTAACACATAAGAATACACTTTCATAACGTGAAAATAACAGCTCTAGAAAAATAGAAAGAAAGGCAGGAAATGAGGAAGTTTATAGCGTGTGATAGCGTGAAATAACAAGAGATTTAAAAGAGTCTAATGTCGAGGCCCCTCTTATAGTCTGAGGGAGAGAGTTTCAGAGACGTACAGCTTGGATAGTAAAAGATTGGGAATAAGAGTGAGAAGTGTGACTGGGAGTTTGGAAGTTAAGTTCCATGGGACTATGAAGAAGATGATGTTGAGGTGTAGTACTCGAAGCGTTCCTTGAGATAGTGAGGGGCTTTAGGATTAAATAAAACAGTGTATAAGAGTGGCAATTTGTGTGTATTCCGCCGAAGGCGGATAGGAAGCCACCTGAATTGTAATAGGAAGCTACATTATCCTCAAATGCTATAGGCTAATTTTCAATATATTTGCAATATAAATATCATGTAGTACAGTGCCTAATTAAGCCAGTGCGAGGCCCTTAGCAAATGTTATCAAGGACCTTCGACTCAGGTTATCTACTTTAATGGTTTATGTGCGGATCTAGCTTTCAGATTAAAAAAGATGGTTGCACAGAGACGTTTCACGACTTTATTAATCTTTTAAAAGATTTGGAAGCCATTCTATATTATGTTTATAATAATTGTCACGCATCGTAATTTAAGTATGTCAAGAAATCCTTTTCAATGATTATTATAATATTGGCCATGCAGCGGTTCTATCCCTTACTTTGTATAATTATTAGTATACGCGAACGCAGGCCATTTAACGTGGGCCATAGCCATTTATCCTGCAATGGCCAATTCAGTACTGGATACTTCATAATTAGCTAACGAACATTTGTTTAATTCGGTCGACTGATAGGGAGTTCTGAGAGCACCCCCCAACCCACTATGACTCGTTCAATGATTTTTTAGTATTTCATATGCAATTATTCCGCAGGGTTTCAAAACACCAGCTTTCCGCAGTTAAACCGTCGCTTCGGAAATGCTCTGTATGAGGAGAAGAAGCGACGCAACAAACTCCTCACGGGCCCAATGTGTTTATTGTCGTAATAATGGGTCTTTACCTATGAAATTGCCGTACTGCAGTACTGGCCATTTCAAATCAAAATATTTTTTGTTTGGCTAAGAATTCTAATTTCAAATTAATTTTATTTTAAAAACATGTAATTCTTTTTCCAAAAGTAGTCATTTGTTTATTGTTTAGTGTTACATTTTCATCACATTTCAATCTTTTTCGTCATCATGGATACGTTAAAAATTCGAGTAATTATGGAATATGAGTACCGTCGTGGCAGCAACGCGGCACAAGCGGCACGCAACATCAACGACGTTTACGGAACTAACACTACAAACCAACGCACCACCTGTTATTGGTTTGCTCGCTTCCGTTCTGGGAATTTCGACCTGAAAAATGAACCTCGCGGTCGTCCGAAGACTTTGGTCGACAATGACGAATTAAAGGCGATTGTGGAAGCTGATGATACACAATCGACGGCTGAATTAGCAGCAGCTTTCGACGTTAGCGTCAAAACAATATTGGTTCATATGCGTCAAATTGGCAAGGTAAAAAAGCTTGACAAATGGGTGCCCCACGAACTCAATAATCGCCAGCGCGAAGTACGCGTCGAAACGTGCCTTGCACTGCTCAACAGACACACAAATGAAGGAATTTTGAACCGCATTGTTACCTGCGATAAAAAATGGATTCTGTTTGATAACCGCAAGTGCTCAGTAAGTTGGTTGGATCCTGGTTCAGCACCTAAACAATGCTCTAAACGAAAACTTACCCCTAGAAAAGTAATGGTCACTGTTTGGTGCTCTAGAGCCGGTGTGATTCATCACAGCTTCTTACCAAACGGGGTGAGCATTACTGCAGATGTGTACTGTGAAGAACTGAACACAATAATGTAGAAGCTGGCACATCTCCAACCAGCATTGGTCAATCGCTCGTCTCCGCTGCTCCTGCACGATAACGCGCGACCTTATACTGCACAGCAGACGATCTTGAATTGGGGTTGGAAGTTCTCCGTCATCCGCCCTACTCACCAGACCTTGCGCCTACAGACTACTACTTTTTCCAGAATTTGGATAACTTCTTGGCGGGAAAAAAATTCAATACCCGAGATGCAGTACAAAATGCCTTTGAAGAATTTGTTGCCTCCCGTCCAGCTGATTTCTTTAAGAAGGGCATCAATAAACTGCCACTGCGTTGGCAAAGATGCAATGATTGCATGGGTGATTACTTCTATTAATACAAATAAAAAATACATGAAAAAAAAATCGTTTAAATTTTTTCATACAAAACGGCAATTTCATAGGTAAAGACCAATATTACAATTAAATAATCACTTCACTACACTTGACACATGTATAGTCTTAAATAATTATAGGCATCAGAACCGGGTCTAACAATTATTGCACTGAGGTGTGTACAGCTCGAGCGCTTGTGATAAACTAACTGATAAACAATGAGGTTAAACACTAATTAAACCAGTACAAAATGCTCATCCATGATCAGATTAAAATCACGGAACTACACTACACCCAGCAGGATAGGAAACAAAAAAAAATACTTTCGGGAACACAAAAAGATATGTTATCCTGGATGTTTCCCATCCCATTAACCAAGATACTTAAGTTTTCAAACACACATCTGATAGAATACAGTCCCATCTATTATGGCCATGTTACGGCCCTACAGTACACCAAAATCCAAACCCAGAAAACAGATATTTACTTTAAAAATCAATCGGCGCATGATATAAAATATTTTGACTACTATACTAAAAACCTCCTGAACCTGAAGCGCTCGTGGTGTAGCATGATTAGCCGTTCTTAATCGATCGGCAAAGTTAAGCTACGCCTGTCGTGGTCGGTACCTGGATGGGTGACCGCCTAATGGTATTTCAAATCGAGCGTTTCCATGCTTCGGAAGGCACGTAAAGCCGTTGGTCCCGGTTATCACTTAATTGTGATAGACGTTAAGCTAGTTGGATGCCTCCTAGGCGGCTTGAAAAATTCCAACAGTAGGTTGACCACTAGCCTACCTCCACCGATCCGCAGTGGGCACGCGTGGTGGAGTATTGCCCATTCCCTTTCACCTTCATTTGTGAAAGGAGGCCTGTGCTCAGCAGTGGGACATTATAGGCTGATGATGATGATGATACTAAAAACCTTGCTGAATTTTGTGCCTGAGGCAACCAATTTGACTCTAGAATAATAACGAAGACCAAGAAATATGCAAGCACATACCGAAGTTGAAATGGACAAGGAGCCTCTCAACCATAGAAGCTATACCCGTGCATGGAGGAGGTTAATCTAATGAACAACAAAGAAATAACAAAATCCAACCCAGGAACAAAAAATCAAAATAAGAAAGAAGACAATAAAACTCCAGCACTCAACATACATCAACGCTCATCCCTAATCTATAGGCTGAACAGTCGGTCGATTGTGGTTAGCTGGTTGCGGTTAGCTGGCCGTCCTCTCTCACCCTTCACTCCTATATAACACGCACTCCTTGGTTTCTTCATGGCTATTCCGATACAACTATTCAGGTACCAGTCATTATTAACTAAGTTAGTTACATGGTGGTTGATGTTTGAATGGTTGTATAGGACATGGGTCGGTCGTTGTACTGGCTAAGAGTAGTGCTAATCATCATCATCATCATAATAAAATGTATTTCAAATAATAAAAACGTGTTTCTCGAATCGAACAACAAAATTTATTGAACAACCTGGTAAATTAGCTCTAGAAATAATGTTATATATGATGCACCGGTGCCGAGATATCGAATTTTTATAAAAATGGATAATGCTCACAATGACTTTTAGGCGTAGTAGAGTGTGACGACGAGAATTAAAAATTATAAGAATTTAAATTGTAAAGATTTGCAAAGAGGCTTATTAAGTTATGCTTAATAAAATAAAAACTACAAAGAAAATATCTAGTAACAATAATAGCTTTATAGTTAAAGAATATAATATAAGAACAGTGAATTATTTACAAATGGCCGTATCCATCGATATAATTGTATTCTACTAGCATTCTACTATACAGGGTGTAACGGAAAGGTCATATACATCCGAAAGGGGTGAAAACTACATCAGATATAGAGTCTCTATAAAAACTTTCAGCTTTCAGCAGAGCAAAATAAATTACTCAAAGAATTCATACCAAATTTTTGGTTTCATAAGTTTCTTGAATTCAAATCATACCAAAGTGTCACTGCACTACGAGGGTTATTATCCTTGCAAATAATATTATTAAAATCTCTTTCGTGATCTGTGCGCCTAGTACAAGATGTGCCGTCGCCGCCTCGTGCCGCCGCGGCTTCTCTTTGACGGCGCGAACTAACAGGGATCAAACGAGCCGATAAGCGGTAGTTAGCACCGACATGACGAGCACGTGTCATCTTAACAAACTTTAGCCCCATGCTTTAGCCAAATAATTGTTAACCATTACTTTAGGTAGTATTGAGTAGTTTAGTGTATTAAGTAATAATGCGTTATAATTTAATTACACGTTAACATCGAGCCAGAATTAAAAATTATGTAAAAAATCGGTTTAGATAGGTACCCTAGCTACTTAGCTATTTTTATTTTATTCCTTAATCCTACCTAGTAAACTGTAAAATCTAAAGCCATGCATTAACTTACATTTTTAAAGATAGGGTTCGATGTGGTGGCCTTGGTATTGTATGCACAAGGCCACTCGCTTGTTCATGCACATCTGAACATTCCGCAGCATTTCTGGGGTAGGTAATTGTCCTAAAGGCGGCTTCGATCCGGACTCTCATTTCATGCACTGTATCGCACTGCACTGCGTAGGTACACCACATTTTTAATGTAACCCCATAAAAAAAAGTCTAAAGGAGTTAGGTCTGGGGATCGCGGAGGCCAAGCCACGTTCCTACTACCGCGCCCGATCCATTGAGAACTAGGTGTAGTAGAAGTAGGTGCGTGGAAGGAACCGGTTTGGTGCAGACGATGTATCATCCGATGGAAACTGGCAACCGAAGGCAGCTGCCGATCAGCAGCGATCAGCATCTGGTCTGCCTTCGATAAATCTTTGACGATACAACCAAATCAAATCAAAATACTTTATTTGTAACACAACACAACCACAGATTTATAATACAATCCTCTGTGACACAACTCTCGGGCAGCGCGCACATTGCCATCCTCGGCCCCGACACACAACATCATTTCCTAATATTCGCTATTATTGAACGACATTTTACGTAGGTAACGAAATCAAAGCGGATGGAGAGAGCTACACAAAGCACAACAAACTCGAGGATAGCCTACGTACGACTGACGACTTCTGTGAATCAAAAATATTCGACCCTAAAAATTTCTTCCCTCCTGGTACTAGGGTAGCTAGGCCAATTTCGTATTATTCAATCATTTTGCTAATCAACTAACTCGGCCACTGTTGGATGGACATCACTCGGTACTTACCACATCTAGTCAACCTAGCTACCTTCTTCAGGTCGTAGCTGAGTACTACCTAATAATAATAATTTAATGAAAACTCTGAATTTAATAGGTTCATCGACGCACACTAGGGCGCAGATTGAAGAAGAGCTAGGTCAGGATACTAGTTAAGTAAAACCCATGAGCTGATCAGATGAGTTGACAAACGATACCGTGTCACTTGTTGTTGACTGTGCTGGGGGTACCTACATAAGTCCGTCGTTGTATTAATTTTTAAGTACGGAATAATCACATAAGTTGAGGTTCGATTCAATCTGGGGCACGGTTAAGTGCCCCCGCCCCGCGCTAAGACGAGCCATTTTGCATGGTTTTACTTTAAACCATGTTTTGTAAGGGGGATAAAGTTTCAATTGCATAGTTTTATTGTTATCTAAAAAAACCCGATTTCGTCACTGACTCACTGATATGGTCTCGTCTTGGAAACATTTTACATGGAAATGTTTTTGGTAGGATTTATTTATTGATCAAAATCAAAAGTTGTACCAGGAGTAAGTTATCTCCACCTTCGTAACTGCAACTGGCCTATTTACCCTATCGTTGTATTGTATGTATGCATCATCGAAATTAGGGTTCATTCAGTAATTTTGTTATTATTGTGCGCAAACTCTATTCGTAAAACTCTCGTTGCTCATGAGGTCCTAGTACTTTTAATAATTATTTCCTTAATTTGATTAGCAGAATATTAAGGAGAGACTTTTGCCTACTTAATGTGTCTTCTTATACCACCTTTCACTACGAACAGGACCGTGTTCGGAAGAATTGTTTGACCTGATGCCCACAGCTACATACCTTATAAAAGCCTTATACCACCGCAACTCTCGCCATCGACACGGCGCCGGCGCCGGCAGCGACGCGACGTCCATTCTCCTTCATACCAAATAATAAAGAATAGTACAAGTGCTCATACATTGGAACCGAAATGGTTTCGTACTGTTGGTACTGTGCGGTTTCAACGGAGCTTCCTACCGCGGACGCACGCTCAGGCTAGTGTGCATTCCCCGCCCGTAGTTTTCCCAAGTGAGTACAGCATGGGGTTCTTCAAAAAGGCTGTAAAGAGATTTTTGCAGGGTCGGCAACGCGCGAATGATACCCCTGTAGTTAAAAAGCTACTACCTACCAACTTATAAAAAATACATGGCAAAAGCTACCAACTAGTACCAACATATTCATAATACAACATACCATATCAACATATCATGTGATATCATATTTAAATTAAAAGCGGAACCCACTGAAATTATTGTTACCAGGAGATACATAAGTTGCATAGGAAAGTCATTCAGGGTTCATTTTGATATAAATTTATGTTACAAAATCCTTTTTCGGTTCTGTTCCATACATACGGTACAACTTTCGCAAAACTTACCTACAAAACGTCTTTTTTCTGTATTAAATAATTTCTAATTCCAATCTTTACCAAAACAATAAAATTCTGATACTATGGGTATCAAAAATTCAAGATTCAGAAGGAAAGAAAATTAAAATTAAAAAAAAAAAATTACTTTGTACTATGTACTTCCCCGATGGCGCCCGTTTTGTACTACAACACGACTGTGACGTCTCACCCCCCCTTAGATCACAACGTATCGCGCACGGGTAGTATGTACACAATTAATAGGCAACGTTCATCGAAAGTCGCATAGTCGTGAGCTAAGTACTCCGTTATGTTCAACAATCCTAGCTTTCTTAAATCTAATTTAAACTAAAAACGGAACCCTTTAGCATTATTTTTGTACCAGGACACACATAAGTTGCGTAGGAAAGATATTCAGGGTTCATTTGAACATAAATTTGTGTTACAAAATCCTTTTTCTGTTCTAAGTTCCATAATTTACTTTCGCAGTACCTACCTATTTACCTAGTTATCTAAGCAATTAATTTCTGGTACAGTATGTATTGCCAATGACCAATAAAAGATTAGATACTTATTTGATGATTTACTATGTTGAACTTACCTAAATTGTGTGGTAGAAGATTACTGTGGATAATAGTGCGTTTACTTATTTACATTACATACTACGTTATGTTTATTATTTTACGTAGGTACGTTAACGTGTTAGGTGTTTTATCTAAGGAGATACCTTTTATTCCGTAGTCCCTACTAATTCGCTACAATATTTGTATTTTAACTTCTTCACAAACATAATGGTCGCTTTTGTAAGAGAAAGTAAGAACTTATTAATAATAAAATAAAAATCCGGAACCCATTAAAAAAATATCCAAAAATACCAGGAGTAAGAAGTTTGTTTTCACGTTTGAATAGGTCAATAACACCGACCAGCTGATTTGTGCTAGTGATGTGTTTAATTTCAATTTGAAATTTTTGGTTTCTTTGTATCATTGGATTGGAATTTCTCATCTTCCTAACAGTTAGACATAGGATTTAAAAAAAATTATAGTATGGTTTATTATCATCCAAAGAAGTCGTGCACTTTATATGTATATGACCTTTCCGTTACACACTGTATATACACAGTGTTCCCAAGATTCACTCGGTTCGAATTAACTGAACTGCGTTCCGTTCACCTTACTTTAGTGTGCCTTCGACATTCATGCAGTGTGGGCGCGTACGGAGCGGCATTAATAATACAAGAAATCAAAGTCAAGTAAGTAAACTTATTTGTTTTTCAAGTGAATAAATAGATAATAATATCACAATAGAAAAAATATTTCTTCATTTAAATGCCACGACTGCGGTGTAAATTCTATAGGAACGACACGTTGAACGAAACGCGTAGGCGCTATGAAATTCATTGGCGCTTAAGATGTTTTGGTCGCGCGAAAACTATAATCTATAAGCGGCTGGCCATTTTTGTATAGTTTGGTTAGACACAGCTTGCACTGCAACAGTCAGTCCACTGCGCACTCGCTTCGCGCAGGCCCTCGCCTCGCCCCCGCTGTCATCAAGCTCGACGGATTTTTTGTTCGGAACGTGAAATCTAATAAAATACATATATTATATCGATGGCCGTATCCTAACCTTCTGTTCAGCATCGACGATTCATTAAAAAGCCGCATGATTAAAAATAGAATCTTATATATATTTTATTAATAAGACTAGTCTATCTATAGGCAAGTAACAAAATAAGCAATCAATGGCTGAAAGGGAGAACAAGGAAAATATTTTGGCATACGGGACTTTTTCAAAAAGACTAAGGACGTTTCAACCAATCATGAAATTGATACCGATTACCATAAGAACAATAAATTTATCTAAATGTCCATGGTGTATTTCATAACTCTAATAATGTAAAAAATTAAAATGCACTTATTATGTTCTTTTTGACAAGCGCATGTATACAGATATATGGATGACGTAATTTCCGGTGTCAATAAAAAGCGACGTGGTGTCACCTTGGGACACTGGGGGGAACTGAATAATTTCGCGATTGCGTTTTGTATATAAAGCTTCATATGACATTTCATAGAAAAATGTATGGACAAATGGCGTCGCAAAATTGATGCTTATTAATAAATAAATTACGTTATTCTCGTCCAAAAAAATGAAAATGTGGCCCCACGGATCTGTTGTACATATATTTGTGATTCGATGTTATATATAATTTTTACAAAATGGATTCTAAATTTGATGGTATCACTAAAGAGGCAAACCTCGATTTGTGTGATTTTGGTAATATTTGTAATGATTTT
Organism: Polyploca ridens; assembly: GCA_951394255.1. Classification (NCBI taxonomy): domain Eukaryota; kingdom Metazoa; phylum Arthropoda; class Insecta; order Lepidoptera; family Drepanidae; genus Polyploca; species Polyploca ridens. Next base: position 18,880,401 of record OX596247.1, on the reverse strand, counting down.
GCTAGTTATTGGAGCAAATTAAAAAAAAAGAGCCAACACGGATCTATTAATTAGTGTCTTGATTTTATGTTTATGTTCATATAATACTATTTCTTTCATGTTTTCATTCATAAACCACTAAAATAGCGAACCCTGTTTATGACGTTTAGCTTACATACCGCCCTTAATATAATAATAAATCCGGAATCGTCTGACAGACCGTCCATACGTTTGATTGACACATTTTGGCTGTAATTGACGTTTACGGAATATTTTAATTGCGCGTGTGTGAACGTTTGTTGGGCTTTGTAGAATGTGACAACTTTAGAAAAATCACCTTCATGTTTATTTCTGTAATATATATAGATTAAAAAAATACACATTTATATCTGACCTTTACTTCACTCAACAACTAGGTTTTTCGAACAAAACGTCACTACATAAATGAAAAAAAAAACTTCATTCAGACAGAGTCAGATTTTTAGTCCTAACGTGACGTATATTTTAAGCATTTTTACCATCTCTCAGACACTTTACCAATCACAAACATATCAAAATAGGAAGGTATATATGTTTCGATACCTAGGCACAGTACTAAGGTAGCAAGCAAGCATACGTCCCGCCTGATGGTAGCGGTTACCGTTGCCTTTACAATAGATAGACGATTTCAACACCAGTAGCAGTATCACTCGTGCGTTTCCAACACTGAAAAACTCTTCATATCGATGTTGAACCATTTCACATAAGAATAATAATGATAACTCAAGATTTTAAATTAATTTATTTCTTACATAATAATTATACAAAATATATTCCAAGTTACTTCTAAAAACAACACTTACATTTTGTCGCGACAAACGGCCTTGTCAACCCATGAGCGATGCGAGTGAACTTGTCGCGTTATACATTACCAACATTATTATGTCAAGTGCATTCGGTCAATCAATACAACTCTATATTTGTGATGTGACAAAGAATAATGACGCAGAAGGTCAAGTCGATTTAAGGAGCTAAACCGGTTTCTTTTTATTAATAAAGATTTTGGGTTTGTTGTTTTTTTTGTTTAATGAATGCGCTAATATGACCTACAGCCACTATGCTATGGTTTCCTCGAAACATACTCCGATTCATTATTTACAATTTTTATCTACCCAAGTACAGCGTAATCTTATTTTGTACAACTTTTACAAGACCTTGCAAAAATAAAATAGGGAATGTTGCCCACCTTAGTACCTATCAATCAAACGTCACCCGGCTGCCTGCAAAGTAAACACGCGACAGGTCAAGGCCCCCGCCCCCTTGCCTACCCTAGCCCCTCGAAGCCCCTCGGCGAGGGGGGCATTCGGACTTGATTGATTTCACATTGACGTCTACACGTATTTCGGAGGCAGTTGTTGATTGAATCATCTTGATGTTTTAATTTTTTTTTCATGCGAAAAAAAATAACACTTTTTGTTTTTGTTTTGATTCATTCGCGATTAAGGCAAAAAAGCGAAACAAACATACTTTCGCATTTATAATATTAGTGGTTAATAAAGAAGAACCAGATTGTTGAATGTTATATTTTTATAGGTACTGTAAAAATGTATCATCCATACTATAATAATATTATAATATATTAATATAATATTATAAAGGCGAAAGTAACACTGTCTGTCTGTCTGTAACGCTTTCACGCCTAAACCGCAGAACCGATCGCAATGAAATTTGGTACGCACATAGCCTATGGTATAGAGAAGGACACAAGCTACTTTTTTATACCGCGGGGGACAGGTAGTACCTATTAAATAAAGCGCTTCATTTTTTGGGACTCTACCACCGACTCATTCATTGCGATTTAACTGAATTGTTTTCATATCAAAGGACGTCAGAGTGTACGGAAGAAGTGACATTTGACACATTTAGTTCAGAAAGTTGAATACCTATGAGAATTGATGAACACTAGGTGTTCTAAATATACATTCATTTTAATTATTTACGATGTAAGAACATACTTGAAATGGAATTTTTGACATATAGGTATTCTAAAAATAACAAAATCTTGAGATGCCAAAACCCAGTCTCTACAAAATTTGTGATCATCTTATAAAGTAACATTTATCTAAAAACAATAATCTTAAATACGTTGTTATAAATGAACAAAAAATATTCCAAGCGTCAAGTATCAAAACTGGACAAGCGCACTACACTCCTCCTGAAATATTAATTCTCATCATATCGTGGGTGATTGACGGGTGTCTACGCGGGATATATCCGTCACGGGTGCGGTAAACACCCCCCTCTCCCGGCCCCCAGCTAGCCCCCCTCCCCCCGTCTGGCCCGAGTGGAATATCTCAATCTTTAGCGCGATTTATTGATTGATAGATTGATTCCAAAGTCTGGTAACGACCTGTTTTAAATAACTCTGGTCGAATCGAGTCTGCCTTGAATAACAATTTTGGTGAGTTTTGCTTACTGATAGTAGTTTTGAAATTATGGGTTTGTTGTACTACAATTTTCATACTAATATTATGTAAAGTGTATGTTGGTATGCTATGACTTGGTATACATAAATAATAAAAACTAAAACAAGACCAATAGGAACGCGAGCGAAAACACGGTCTGGAAGCTAGTGTAATTATAAAAGCCTTTCTCGACGGACGATAAACAAATAAAAATAAGCCTAAAAATAAAAATTAACTAAAAGATTGTCCATTTATTTGAGTAGTCCCTAATTACGTCACGCCTGATTTACCAAAGATAATACTCAAAACAGACGCACCAACCCATTCTAAAGAGCATCTCAAAAGATAAGGTACAGAGAGTAATACAAAAACAGATACTCGTACAAATATTGAATCCAATACCTCGGCGCAATATTATCAAAACTTTCTTGGATACAACGAGAAGCATAGACAAGGCGCGAACGCTGGCTGAAAAAAAAGTCGGACCTCGCTTCTTGGTGGCGACATCTGTTACCTATTTGTCAAACATCGCTTACTATTTTCGTCGGGAGTTCGGAACACTCACTTTGTCAGTTCGGTCGGTGCAACGGGTTAAGGCTTTGGTCACATTAGTAATGTGGAGCTGTTTTCCTTTTTTGATTTTTTTATTATAAATTTTTGTGGCATAGAGTAATGCACTTTTAAAGATAAGAGGAGACAAATATTGTATCTTTTAACTCGATATATTAATGAAAAAAATAAAAAACTTGTCTACCTAGACTAGGCCTTTTTTACGTTGAACTGAAACATTATTGAAAATAATAGTTAACAAAAATATGATTTATTTTAAAATAACAAAAGTTCTCGCATGATCACTCTGTCAGCAACCTAATAATTTTTCTCTATCGCAGACACAAGGGCGTCCTTTTCTTTGACATTTCCAACGTGACATGTGACATTTACCGTTGACAGCTACACATCTGAGCTTTAACTGTAAACAATAACTAGCTTTGCTGCCTATAGTACAATATAATAAGGCTCATTATCGCCTGTATCGTCCGCAAAATGCATTGCAAATTTTCTGCAATTCCTCCTTTGCACTTAACTAGAATTCTACTGCATTGATTTTAAAGTTTAAATTTGATTGTTTATCGTGTTGTATGTTAGTTTGTTGTTCTGTTGCCGGTTGTTTTGATGGAGTGGGCCGTCAATTAAGGAGGAGAGGGTTCAGTACGTCTTTGGTTTGATTGAGTGCAGTCATGCAGAATCTTTAAGAATGCATTTTGTTTTTATTTGTTTGTTTATATTTTAAAGGAAGAATAGAGTGACAATGGGCTGAAGTTATGTTGACTTTTTGGCATAAAATTAAAATAAAAAATATCTCAACATATTCACTCTATACAACATATTTGCTAACCCTAATGAGTTGGCATCGACATGGCAATGAACTTTTAGTCAATGTCGAATCAATTTTGAACCAATTGTCTTTATGTCTATATCCAATTAGTTTATCCCAGCTATTAAGATTAAGAAGAAGAAAATTAGTATAATTAAGATTATTCCTTGCACAGTATACCCTCAGCTTATATCCATTTACGTAAGCTTAGATTTAAGAGATACTAATCTAGGAATCCGACCAGCGTCCTAATAAGGTCAGCAGGTGCGTTTTCCAGTGATTCACAAACTAATAATAATTTTACGTCAGTAATACCTGAATTATGCTAAACTGTGGCTAGTTATAATACGATGTTAGAGGGGGAGAAAAAATCGATCATCAGTCTGTCGGACCCACATCGACTTTGAGTTGTCAAGTTTGATTGAATCAACTCTTTGTAGACATAAGTATGTTCTAGATATGCCATAATGTTTTAATATATCAGATTTATAAATATAAGTCTTCTTTTCTCACGAGAAAAAATAGTTCAGGATAAATTAGGCTCTTTTGTAGATTTTTCCATTTGGCTCTTTATTAAATAACTAGCGGCCCCCCGCGGTTTCACCCGCGTTCCCGGGATAAAAAGCCTATATTCTTCTCCATACCATAGGCTACCTGCATGCCAAATTTCAGTATGATCTGTTGAGTAGTTGAGGCGTGAAGGCGTAACAAACAAACAAACTCACTTTCACATTTATAATATTAGTTTAGAATGTTAAGTTTTATTGGTTAACTAACGTTTTTTTTTCTAATTAGTTAATTTTGAATGTCTGATCTCAGTGCAAGTAATATATTTTCTGTATTCAAATCATATGTTGGAAATAAACAGACCAACGAAAATACTCCAATTTAATATCTTTGTTAGTGAAAGCGAAATTAATCAACGTTTTACTTCCAAGAATTGTTCATCAGTGTTTCTAAACAATAGATTATATAGAATAGAATAATATTTATTATCATAGATATCATTATGTTTAGACATGGTTGAACCAAATAAATTAGTGATTTAAGAGATACTTACTTTCATCCCTACTAACATACTATATTCTTTCATAATCCCACGTAATTGATCCCAATTATCTTTTTACCCGACGACCTTAGATATTACAAAAAAAATACATAATTAGGTTTTTGGTTTGTCCCCGCCGGCAATACCTTATTCAATTCAAGTTACATTTAAAATTCTATAGATTACACAACTTGTTTTGCTCTTTTCAGATATTTCTTATTTTATGCAGTCGATTTTTTTGTTTCTTTTAATAATGCATTAATGTAAAGTGGCCTCTTAAATTTATCATGATAATTAATTATTCATGATTGTAAGTCGACCTTATCTGTACCAGTCTCGGGGGTGTCAAACTCATGGTCATCAGTCATCCATCAAGCAGTTAAAACTTTTAATTACCACCAAACATTTAAAAAACAAAACTGCCTAATTTCCTCACCGAGAACTGAAATTTCATTAGGAACAGCCAACTTTCTAATTAGCACCGACCGGGTCGCAGCAAAAAAATGTTTTCAATGCTGTCACTTCTAGCCCTCGTAAAGCCTCTGCGAGTAAATAAAGCGTCGGTCGACAAAGACGTCCGTCTGTGCGCGACATCTGAGCGACGTGTGTCGCCTCCCGACCCCCCGGCCCCCTGTTCCCCCGCCTGGGGGCTGCCAGCCCCCCATCCTGGCTGAGTCCGTCGCCGATAATGATGTTAACTCACCGTTTGAGACTGGTCCGCTTTGTTGCGTTTTTTGAATCTTGCGTGGTCTGTGTCGTCTGGTGAGGTTTTAAGGGTGTTTATAGTTTTGAATGAGTATTTTATATGATGGTAGTGATGGTTAGAAGCTGTGGTAAGGCATGATGATCAATTTTAAATTCCAGAAATATGAAGTCTAAGATCGAGTCAAGCAAACATTAAAATCAAGAAAATGTATCATATTAAATATGGATCTCAAAGCATCTCCTGAAATTCACTAGGCATAGGTATGATGAGTGATTGGGATTTAAAATAGGGGAGTGAGTGAAATATACTAAATAACTATGTAGTAGACATGAATCAGATGTAGTTAGTTTTACGCGAAATCTCCAGTATTTTCTGATCACAGCAAACAGTCGTATACAAAATTCATTCCCATTTCGCTAGAAAACTGTTGGTAACACAAGTTCCAACTGTTGCCATAGAAATCCCATAACACAAGGCTCCAACACAACACAAGTTGCTACAAATAAATTTCATCAGCGCACGAATCCCAGCCGGACGGCGAACTCGACTTGTTCAGTAAATTGTCTTCAAGAGCTGACCAATCCCCCCCTTTTCACCTACAAGGGGGGGCGAAGGGGGAGGTAGTTCCCCGCTCAAAGGAGGCCACATTCCCCCGTTCGTCTTGCTTATGACTGACGGCTGGACAGCTTGAGTGATTGAGAGTGACTGGAGACTTAATGCGCGCGAGCGAGATACGAGGTTCCCGCGACGTAACGTGTCAAGCGACTTGCCACCTCTACGCAATAAGCCGCTCTATGACAAACGTGCACGCTCGCGTTTGGTTTGCGTTGACTGTGACGTAACATAAGCGTTTATCGAAATGAAATTTTGCACACGGTATTATTATAAATTAAAATACACGTTGCATCGTTTTAATACGCTTTGTGGATGTTCCGTAATTAGTGATGCGCACGGTGGACAGTTGATGGATGTGCCGGTGCAACAGTAACTCCGTATCCGGTTATTGCATATCATTTTATTGCAAATTTAATTATGAAAAGCCGCCTTTAATTCTGCTCATTAATTATTTCTTTAAAAACTTGGCAATTTCTAATTATCTTAGTGACAGTCTTGATGCTTGTGCTATGTTATGGTAAATATAGTTGAGTTTACGTATTGTTTACTTACATACAGTCATGCTGCATGCAATATCTCAGATAGTACCCAGTTATTCAATCATTGCTATGAAATATACACTTGTACAATATACACATCAAAATCATGAAATAAGGACTTGATATTATGAACTTTTTGCTATGCGTAAAGCCCATCACAGACGTAGTTATAATATTATATTAATATGCCGAGCTATAATATAAATTCCAGTGCAAGTTGGTGAAGTACCTAAGTGAAATATATATTATAGCTTCGTATGCGGTCACTCAAAGATTAGTATTGAAAATATATCGTAATATGCCTTGCTATGATTTATATTAATATATATTATAGCTACGTCTGTGATGTGGTGATGGACTTAACTGTCGGGACTGAAATTTTCATTTCATCTGATTCTTTCTGAATATAGATTTACCTTAACACCTTTGCAATAAAACGTAACAAAAAAGTAGTCTTGGTCAATCACGCACGCCTCGTCCGGCCGTCCGGTCCGCGGTCCGTCCGGACGGGCAATCAGTCGAGATATGGCACGTCACTCGTCCATCACGTACCTTATGCCTTACCGTGTAATCTTTTCTCATATTTCCCTTTTTGTTATCATTATAACTGAGACGATGTTTTTGCAATATTTTTACCATAATTTTTTTTGCTCGTTCATTGCTTGTCTCTTGTTAGGATTACTGTTTCCTGAGATTAACATTTCTTCTTTTGGATTATCCTGTCAGAGAGTTATAGAGAAGTTAAGTTGTAACAAATAACCTTTTGGGGTAGGAAAACACTGAGGAAACCATAGACCACGATCTCAAGTACACAATCTGCTTTCCAGTTCTCTTAGGCAGCCAGTTCTAGGATTTGATTTTGGTGTACAAATAACATCAGCTAAGAACTACATAACGTTTACCATTGAGTACCTACAAGTTGTACAAGTTGTCATACAAGTACCTCCCTGTAAATATTTCTCACTCTGTGATAAATATAATTGTCCTTCATTCTCTTGACAAGTGACAAGTTAAATACGTTCTTTATGGGATTCAATTAAAGTCAATGTAAACATGAATTACATCATATATTTTATTTGAATATTAATAAACAATGTCCTAATGCGTGGTCATGAATAATCATAATGCAGACAGACAGACATACCTATCTACATTAAATTGTAATTTACATCTATGACTCCAACCTTTGAGTACCAGGAACACATGAGGTATTAAAAGGTCGCAAATTATTTAGCGCCTCCACCAAAAAACTTTTCCATAACATTTCGCTTTTATAACTATCGCGATAAAGTTCAATTTAGCTTGTATGGAGAGTTTTTAATGTTACATAGCGTAGGAGTCCAACACGATGATCGGTCGACAATTTGATTCGGAATATATCGCGTCGGTCGAGTTGTAAACAAGTGTTTGTAGGTGGATGCCGGTTCGATTCCAAGACTTGAATTTTCTGTTTGGTGTCTTAATGTGTGGCGATCGTAAAATGTGTAGTGTGTTTGAATTCGTTAAAGTTTATTGACGAAACTTTTCTCAATACTGTGCGTGTGTTTGTGTATTATGCGCTTTCTTGGAAATATCAATGTGTTGAGTTTACGTTCGGTGAAACTTGGTTTTGTTGTGTTAATATTTGAATAAGTATTACCGGTTTGTTTTAGCTTATTGATTTCCGTTTGTGTGTGTTAATTTCTTTATATTGTGTTCATATCGTTTCATGTTTACCTGAGTGAATACTATTTTATAATTATCTCTCATTATTTATTCAGTATTTTAGAGATAGGTACATATAGTTTCCAATATATTTTATCAAAGCAATAAAATAAGGCATAAAAAATTATTCGAAAAAAGAACACGAGCTCCAACACTAAATGAGCAATGCAATACGCAACAATAAATTCGAAATATGAATGTTAATTTTATCAATCACTTGTCAATCATGCGGGCTGATTGAATCAATCGGGTCAAAGGTCATTGTCATTCAGTGAACCTATTCTAGAACGAACTCTATGAAAAGTATTTATTGAATAATTTATTAACGTCACAATTTTCTCGGGATGAAAAGTATCATCATGTTTATTCAAGATAATGATCTATGTATTTTCCAAATTTCATCTAAAATCGTTCAGTCGTTACGGCGTGATCGACTAATAAACTTACAAACAAACTTACGCATCACACAAATTTGACACACTGCATGTGCATCATCAAAAGTCTGTCCGTCTCTCTCGCTCGCGGTCAAGCTTATGAGTTATTGTTTTGCTTTTGTTGTATAGTGGTATTTTTAGCATTCGTCCATTAGAACTGACTGACTAATTAGATGCAATACTGTAATAAAACATACTGTATCGTGAAATTGCATATGTGTGAGTACTGTGAAGGTGCCAGTTTTTGTTAACTGACCTATGGACTTTTTGGCGGGAACTTGCAGAGTGACGTAGCGTTTTCATTTTTATTTTCATAAATTCGTGTATTTTGAGTTTTATTGCATATTATCGGTGGTATTTTATCCAATAAAGATCAATCCATGTGCACCAGTGAAGTGAAATAAAAGTTTTGGTACAATTTACCACCATTGTAGTAAAACATGAGTTTTATGGACGGTGACTGATTGAGGACTATGTGAAAGTGATTTATTGTGACTAAAACTTATAATATAACTGGAAAATAGCAAAATACACCAGCCGTGTGACGCCAAAATATTTAAAAAAAAAACGGACTTATGATGCTATGCACTTTTAACGAATGGGGAAAATGTAACAAATCTGGTCATCAACTTTTTGAAGTTACCTACTTTTCAGGCTAAGCTAGTTGTAATAAGATTTACAGGATCGCTCTTTGAATTTAGTTCGCCCGTAGATTACAGAATAGGGATGCCATATTGGCCGCTCGTCTATAAATTGATGGGCATTAATAAATTCGTGAATGACATGATTTAATTCACTTCCGAAGTTGTTACAATTGAACATTGTCGTTGGTTTTTAATATATCAAGTCTATTGTGATAGAGCCGAGGGGGCGCAACTATTCATTTATGTAGTCTGTGACTTGGTGGCGATGATACGTCATGTGATTTGGACATTTCATGACTAATTGAATACAACAATGAAATGAAAGCACTTTTTAAAAGTACCAAGATTTTTTATTTCAGCGGAACTATTTTAAATTTGTTTTTTGCCCTTTTTGGAGTTAATGGTAATCCTGGTTTAGAAATTGCTAGTCGAAATCGCTTGGCTCGCGGTTAAAAATATAACAATGACATCAATTGTTATAATAGGACGCGCGTCCTTCGCGAGAACCAACGGGTTAACATTTGAAAAAACAACATGTTTATATAGAAAAATCTGTTACTCTATCCTTTACAACCATTGCTGAAGAGCGCATGGCAATATATTTTTTTTGGTATTATTTTTATTTATACTTATATTATAATGATAAAGATGAAGAATGACGATAAATATAATCAGTAATTATCAAACAACCGCACGATTGTCGCGAGTAGACCAACATCCGTCTAGTGTCAGCGTTATTGATTGATCATCGATTGAGCAATTATCGTAAATTATCGATTCAGTATCCACGATCACTTAATCCCATTTTTTGTCTACACATTTCTTCAATTATTTCCGTACGCATGAATCATATATCAACGATTTTCACAACGATAAGCTTTTTGGAAAAACGCTCTTGGTTTTCATGTTTTTTTTACAGTGTTGTGATATTCAGGATGTTGTTTTGATATAACAAATGATTTATTAATGAGTAATCTGAATGAGATTATAATTGATTTGTTTTTTTCCTGATTGTCTGGTGCGAAGTCCACCATTATCAGATATATACAGAAATACGATTCAAATTTTTTGTATAACAAATACATCGACATGGAGTCCATCCTCATACATTGAAACCAGAATTGATTCGAACTGTGCGGGCTCAACGGAGCTTCCTTCCGCGGACGATCAGACTGTGGAATGAGCTCCCTGCCGTGGTTTTCCCAATGGAGTACAGCATGGGGTTCTTCAAAAAGGGTGTGAAGAGATTTCTGCAGGGTCGGCGCGAGTGATACTCCTGGTGTTGCAAGTGTCCATAGGCTACGGTAACCGTTTACCATCAGGCGGGCCGTATGCTTGATTGCCACCTTAGTGATAAAAAAAAACAAACAAATTAAAAAAAGTGATTTTATTAATAGCCTAAAGCCTGATACCTCCCATCACTTCCAATGAAATCAGTATCGATTCAGATGAAGTTTTGACACAATTTATAACACATACCACTCAGTCACCTGACACAGAATAAATTGCAATATACGAGAATAACATATACAATAGTGGTGAGCCCCGTCCGTCCATCCACGTTAGTGTTGTGACGCGGGAATACTTCCTGATCTGTTGCGCAGGTGGGGCGATGCACCTACGAGAGTAAGACTTGGATGATGGAAGAAGCGGGGAGCGGGAATCAGGGCATCAAAAAATTCTGTTGAAAGATTCTTGCTGATTTTATTTGAGGACATCGAGCAATTGTTTTTTAATTCTCCTAGACACTTTATACAAGCGAACTATAGAGATACAATATTGATAGAGCGACTGTAGTATGTGCCGTGAGCACGGGTATTTGCAACGCTCATAGTTTGAATGACTGAATCCATATAATGATTGCAAAATTCTCGTTTCTTATTGATACTTTAACCGACAACTATTGACAAGGAGCTCATATCGTAAGTTTTTCTGACGGTAAATCACTAGTATACGATATATCGATGAATGCATCTATATGCAAATTGCTCGCGCTTTGCACAAGGTAATGATAATGCCATCAATCTATTAACATTCTTACTCTATGAAGCGAACTCATTTAATTACCAAAGCTTTGAAGCACTCCCAAAAGCAGCGCGCGATGGGGATATTGGTCGATGAACGGGGCAATACTATCACGAGTACTGTCATGCCATAATGTAGCAGCAACGATAAATTTGCTGGGGGTTGTGTGCCCCTTCTTTACTTAGTATTATTTGCTTCAGCTTTAAATAAATAAATAAATATCCTGGGACATTCCTCACACACGGTTATCTGATCCCAAACTAAGCAGAGCTTGTACTATGGAAACCAGATAACTGATATAATACATATACTACTTTTTGTTTGTAAATACATACTTAATATACATAATTACACCCAGACTCAGGACATACAGACATGTTCATGCACACAAATGCATGTCCTGTGTGGGAATCGAACCCACGACCTGCGGAGCGTAAGGTGAACCTTACCCAACTGCGCCAACTGGCCCGTCTAAGCTTTACGTATGTATTGACTCACAACATACTGTACCTAATCCATTATTTATAAACCGTCCATAGGCTACGGTAACCGCTTACCATCAGGCGGGCCGTATGCTTGTTTGCCACCTTAGTGGTATAAAAAAAAAAAAAAAAAATTTGGTTCATGGAATATGCTGATCTGATAAGTATTTGTCCCTTTTTATAGCATTAAATGTGAGTAGGCTTGATTTAATAAAAATATCAAACGACATTCGAAACTCCATGCAAAATTTCAAAGACTTGTACCACGTTCAATCATATCCACAGTGTTACCTAGGCAACACTTCGCGGATCAACATTATAATCTGACGCGATGGCTGTCTGCGCAGGAGTCTGCATTAGGAAAGTTGAAAGTTGCGGATAAACGATAAATGTTGAAAATACTTGTGTGTGTGACATGCTACTTTGTACCTTATTACGGCAAGTCTCCTCGTATTTTTAATCGCATTGAGTGTTTTAGTTGAATCTATCTCTTTCTATTGTATACTAATCTTCACGTGCCCAAGTGTATAGAGATTTACCCCCTTATTCATAATCGCTTTTGAACTAAATCAGTGTAATAGTGTGCCCCGTCTCACTCTTTCGATCACCAAATGTCACCTGTCGGATAAAGAATTCGGAATTTTAGCTAATCCACTTTGGATAACATTATTATCTTTGGCCAATATTACAAATAGTTTATTGCTGACACTTTTGGGTATATTATATCAATAAATGTATGTATTTTTTATTGTTTCAGGTAAGTTTAACGACTTTTCTAAAGACAGAAGAAGGTAAATTATTCACTATGTAAGTTTCCTAAAGTTTATTCAAATAAATCAATTGTAAACTAAGCGAAATCAGCGGATTTAACACTCTTCCAAAAACACATTTTAATTTCTCTCAATGAATCCAACGAAACACGTTGCGAATTTACGATCGGTCCGCGTGAAGACTGGTTTAGCACCCCTCCCTCCCCGCCCCACTCCCACCCCCCATGTCACTCCGGGGTGGAGATAAACGTCACTCCAGCATGAGGTCTCGCTGACGGCTAGCTTTGTACATCCTAATCGGTCATCTTCATCTTCAAGGATTTCATCTTATTTATTCGTTCTGGAATTGTTGTGGTGCTAAAATTTTATAGGTGCGTCTGTGGAAGGTTTTAATGAAACTGATTAAAATACTAGATGTGCTGAAATGCTATCAATATTGTCAGCCTTATGATTAACTTTTGAGACCTGATCATGTCTTCTGCATTTGTATTTTCCATAAATCTACGAGAATCAATTGATAAATTATCTGACCATCCACAATCCATGATTCTAATATTAGAAGCACTTCGTGCAGAACTTCCCGATCTTGATGAAATGTATCAACCATATCTAGTCCTCATAAACTTTCCCTAGAAACATCGTCACAGTGCATTACAACGCCTACAAAAGCGCATGGTCGGCCGCCGCGAATAATTGTCTTGTATTAATAATCGCATCATACATGGTGGTGTTATCTCTCGGATCGGCAACATTGTACTTGTACCAGCTCCGGCCTGGAGCGGAGCGTAGCGGCCTGATTGATGGCCGGCCCAGCCCGATGCAAATCGCATGACGTCTCTTAGGTGTACTTCACACTTGTAGCTAGTGTAAGCGTCAATGGATTTTTATGTCACTTTCCTGGAATCAGTTATGTTGATTGATTTTGATTCTTCCTTTACATCTAAACTATCTTATATTGTGTCAGAAGATATTGAATTAATCAAAATCATGAAGCCAGAAAGACGGAGGACATTAGATAAGGTTATGCAGTCATGAGAATTCATACATGATAAATTTGTACTCATTAGTGAGGTTAAACGTAAAAAAATATGTGATAACGAAAACAGAATCAGAAGAAATTTATCAAATTAAAGTACCTTCAACTATACTGAATGCAATGTAGCGAAATGAGTCCACAGCAATGAATTTCGTCGCCGATTCCACCCGTCCCATGTGCGCTCAACTTTATGTCTTACTTTGACGCTTCAATTCACCTTATTGTAAAGGTGCATGAAACAAAGACAAAGGCGGCAGATAACAATCGCGATCGTGATTTGGAATCGGTTATAAAACTGCGTCACGTCACGGTCCAGTGAGGAAGTAATGGATTTATGTACAGAAAGGTGTGTTCTGACGCTGAGCTTTCCCTCAGACAATCTGATGGCTTGGAGTTTATTCTCGTCAATCGTTCTTTCATTGCTGACAGTTGTGATTACGATGAGAAATGTCATCTGACCTTCAGTGAAGCCTTTTTGCTCAATTGTTTTTATTTATTTCATTATATTTTATATTGTATTGACATTCCGAAATCACGTAAGTTGAATTGAATTGAAATGAATTGAATTACCTATCTTGGATACCTTCACCTTTATAATGAGGAAATCTTTAGAAAAATCACTTATTTAGGTACTTGATTTTAAGCAAACAATGAAATAACGTTACTATTTTGAATCATCTTATTGACCTTTTAAATGATTTATGATCATCATAATAGATAACTTCGATCAAAACAGATCACGTCATTAGTATTAGAATAGGTATAAGTTTTAAAGGACGAAAAAGACGTGCATGACTTGAAGCTAAAAGTAACATTTGAATGTTATTAAAAATTAGAGCGCAGGTGTCGTGACTCTATAAAACAAAAAGATACCAAGTTTTCAATGTCATCGTACCAAATATCAGTTTGTAAAAGTCACTTAGCAACGTCCAAGTGTGACACGGCTCAATCAATCAAACGATAAAGCCGTTTAATTGATTGCGTCATTCATTCAATTACAAACGTATCCAAATTTAAAACAGGAAATGGGACGCGACGCGACGATTCAAATCAAGAAAATGTTGAGAGATTTATTTTTTTAGGAGTCACGGCGTTTTCTGTTGCGTCGTGGCTTGACACATTTTCTGGAAAATTTTGGGATCGTTAAATCGGAGTGAAATTAGATACCTACCTGCTAATAATTTATGCTCCTTATATAAAAAATCCCCGAATCGGTGGTAACTTCTGTAAGTATGACCTTCATAAATGCCCCTCTGGGGCCTAAATTGAATAAATGACTTTGAATTTGACTTGGAAAATAAAAAAAAATATGAAGAAGGAGTACCTAATAGTTCTGAACCTACAAAATCATGGATTAGGACATCTGGTCTACCATTTAAAGTAGGTACCTAATAGCTAAAAGTAATAACTATCATCTTCAGATTGTCATGTCGACACTAACCATCCAGCGACCATTCGACTTAGTATTTCTAAGTGTCCCTTTTCCGTGAGAGGTGCGACGTCTCCCGTCCCGTCCCCATCGCTTCTTGTCCCGTCAAGGGGACAGACGTGGATATCTTTTTGCTTGGCGTGTCACCGTCGACGGATCGATCGATAAGTCTGTCAAACGACTGGGCTATTGTGTTTGCCTTTATGACGAGTTTTGCTAGAACGTGGGAGCTGTGTGTTCTATTTACTTATTCTGCTATAAACATATCATTATTCTTTAAAGTTTCAACCAAGAGAAGTCGCGGCGTCGATGACCTAAAATTAATAAGTTATTGCACGACAAATCAATTTGAGAGGACAGTTTGTCAGAAGTTCTGATTTATCACCGTCACATGTGGTCATTCCAATGTAAAATGTCAAAAAGTTAATGCTGATGAGTCATTGATCCCGTCGAATGGGGACCTGTTTTGGTCTTTTGATGCTTAAGATATTGGTTTGGCGCGCATATTTAACGTTTAGTTTAGTTAGCCTCGATGCAGTAACTCCTTTGTTCCGCTTACTAGAGTCCCGCCACATGTCCGCTTTCTAGAATTCCCGTTGTGCCTATTACCTTTGTTTTCCATACTCCTTTATTGGTTTATTACCCCAAGCCCTGGCCAATAAACAGAACATTTGTTTTCGTGCCCTTTTGTGTTGTGTAATAAAATGTGTTGGACGCTATCCCACGCCAACGGTGTGCGCATCTGCCACCACCAGTTCATCACTAGAGATGGATTAGAGCAGTCGCTCGTAATTCGTCATCGGGATCGTAGGCACCCTCGTTGCCTCACCCGACCGCGCCGCACCGCTTCAGAAATTGGAGCCGAGTGCTCACCGCCGCCGCGTCATCTACCCGCTCTCGTTGTTCCCGCATATCGCGTAACGGTCGGGCCATAGCCCACCGTACGCCGCCGCCTACGCTTCGACAACCACCGCACCCGATCGCGGCCTGTGTGCCGCCTTGCTTGGGGTAAGTCCTTTCCCGCTCTCTCCTATCTTTTCTCCTTATTGCATTTGAGGAATAAGTTAGGTATTTGTTCCGGTCCACCTAGGAGGTGCCAGCCAGCCCTGCCTTATACTTTAGGCTCCCGCCTTAAATACAGTCCACTAAACCGCTCTCGCATCACCATAAAGTTTGGTCCATACGAGCCGGATCACCAAAAAGTTTTGGTCATTCGGATATCTTTTTCCTTTCTCCTATTTAAATAGATTTTGTTTTCGCTATAGAAATGGCTCCTCCTGAGACCGCCGCTGCTTCTGCCGCCCGCGCGAAAGAAGCCCAAATAGAGTTAGAAAGGCAATTATCGCTAGTTGAAAGTAAAGCCGAAGTATATTTTCAACAAATTCAGTATAGTTACGATATCTCAAATAATCTTTCTTCTTCGGAAAATACCGAATTATTTTTAATGAGTTGTTCGAACATAGATACCATTCGCTCAGAGTTCATGACTGCAATTAACGATAAAAACGTAATTCAGTCAAAATTGATCCCTAACTATGTACCAAATTTCTCGCAAATTATATCGTTTGACGAACTATTTTCTCGTGTCAAGTATAGACAATCGACTTTATCTAAACAAACATCCCCGCAATGTGGTAATTTAAAACCCGCTTCCGAAAATCCGCCCGTACATTCAGACACGAGACATTTAATTAAGTTACCCCGCTTAGAATTGTGTAGTTTTGATGGTGACATTCAGAAATGGCCACTATTCTATGAAAATTTTAAATCTGTGATTCATGAAAATCACACGCTAAATGACACAGAAAAGATGCAATACCTAGTAGGTAAATTGACCGGTAGAGCTTTAAACATTTGTAGAGGCTTAGTACCTACCGGAGACAACTACAAGTCCTTGTGGTCCGCGCTTTGCAACAAATATAATGATAAACGCGCCCTTGCCGTAACATATTTGGATCATCTTCTGAAAATAACGCCTGTGACTTCAGCTACTCCCTCAGCACTCGAAAGCTTCGTTGATAGCTACGCCACAGTAATATCCGCATTAAAAAATGTCGACATCGATAACCTAGCCGAATTCATGTTCGCGCACATAGGTTTGAGACGCCTAGACCTAGACACGGTACGCTCTTTTGAAATGTTTATTAGGGAAAATAAAAACTTGCCCAGTAGTTCGGATTTAATAGATTTTATTCGTGATCAGTATCGTATTTTAAGTCGCGCCAACATTGTAAACGATAATCCGCTCCGCTCCGCGCACACGTCCAAACCTAATATTAAGATGGAGAAGTCGAATTACAAAACGCAAAAGAATACCTATGATAAGTCTTTTTTCGCTCAAAATAATAATAATAATAATTGTGTATGTTGTCAAACAAATTCCCATAATGTGTATCGTTGTCCTAAGTTTACAGTAATGTTGCCGCAAGATAGGTATAATTTCGCAAAATCGAAAAGGTTATGTTTTAACTGTCTAAGTGATAAGCATTTTACCAACATTTGTAAATCTACTAGTACTTGTAGATTCTGTTCTCGCAACCATCACTCGCTGTTGCACTTTAGTACGACGACTGACGCCGCGAAGTCAGCTGCCGTCCCACCGCAATCGTGGCGGACGCCCGTCCCACAACTCTCTAATCTCGCCATAGTAGATAATACAAATAATTATCGCCGCTCTCCTAATAATTGTGAATCGTTGAACCCCGCATCGCTACCTTCGTCTGAGAATCAAAATGTTGATTACTCGCACTCGCCCGCTCCGCGTATGGACAGGATGTCATACGCTCCCGCTCCCGCTTCTATTATGAAACCCGCATTACAATCTAATAATAATTGTCAGAATTGTGAATCGAGTGGTAACAATAAATCTCATCTATCGCTTTGTGCCACTAATCCGCTATTGAACCAAGAAAACGCTCCCGCTTGTAGTACATCGAAACCGCAACCTATTTCGTCCACAGTGCTTCTCGGAACTGCACTGTGTCTAGTTCGCTGTGCGAACTCGCAACGCTATGAAACTGTACGCGTTCTTATAGATAGTGGTTCGATGCGTGATATTTTAACGCATGAGTGTTGCACACGCTTAAATTTACCGCTTCTTCCCGCGCAAAATGCTTGTATCACCGGAATTGGTGACAAAGAAAATAAAACGTTAGGTATAAGTAAATTAACTATCTATTCCCGCTTTGATAAGAATATCTCCTTCGATATTCAACCTTACGTGGTTGAACACATAACCAGTGAGCTGCCTTCCTCACAAGTTGATACAAAGTCGCTTCCGTCCTATTTAAAACACTTACCGCTCGCTGACGATACCTACGCGTCACCCGGTAATATCGATATGATTTTAGGTAGTGATATATTCGCACGCATTTTGCTGTCAAATAAAAAATCGCGTTCGCCTAACGAACCGATCGCTATTGAAACGTTATTTGGCTATCTTATTGTAGGGACCGCTCCCCTTGTTGGTTCAAATAGTACTTCCCAGTCTTCCCACGCGTTTTGTGCTTTTGAACCGTGTACAACGATAGCGAAGTTTTTTGAATTGGAAGATGTTCCTTCGAAGGTCGACCTTTTGACACCGGATGAACAACAGTGTGAAACTATTTATACACAAACTACCACTCGCGATGACACTGGACGTTATCAAATCTCGCTACCTTTTCGTTATGATCCCGCTTTACTCGGAAATTCTCGTAAAATCGCCGAACGCCGCTTTTTGTCACTTGAACGTCGCTTACTCTCAAATCCTACAATAAAACTAGAATACGACAAAATATTACGGGAATACTTAGACAAAAATTATGTTAGTCCGGTTAGTGACGAGTCTCAGTCTTTGAAGCCTCACTATGTAATTCCGCATCACGCTGTATTTCGCGATAACAAACTCACCACTAAAATACGAATGGTTTTGGATGCTAGTATGAAAACCGATTCTGGTCACTCGCTCAACGATATATTGCATACTGGTAAAAATCTACAGGCTGATTTATTTCGCATCATTTTAAATTTCCGGTTATTCGAAGTCGCCATTAGTGCCGACATTAGGCAAATGTATCTTCAAATTTTAACATCCGAGGCTCACCGCTCTTTTCAACGTATTTTGTATCGGTTTAATCCCGATGACCCGATACAATTATATGAGTTTAACCGCGTCACTTTTGGAATGACTAGTAGTCCATTTTTAGCAATGCGTACTATACGTCAACTCGCCATCGATGAACAGCAACGATTTCCGCTTGCATCTGACATTCTAGAAAAGGACGCCCTGTACATGGACGACCTCGCAATCAGCTGTTCATCAACTCGCGACGCTATTCAGTTGTCATCACAGCTGATTCAATTGTTTGCTGCTGGTGGTTTTGAACTTGTGAAGTTCGCTAGCAACTCACAAGAGTTTTTAGATACTATACCTAAGGAACATCGCGTGACTGAATTAGTCGATATTAGTTCCGATGAAAACTTGAAGGTACTTGGCCTCCAATGGGCACCTTCAACTGATAATTTTGTTTTTGCTGTCTCGCAAGACGAACGCAATTGTACTAAGCGCAATATTTTGTCAACCATAGCTCGTTTGTGGGATGTTATGGGATTTGTAGCCCCAGTTACTCTACTCGCTAAATTAATTGTTAAGTCGCTTTGGGAAGATAATATCGATTGGGATGACACTCCGCCGAGTAATATTATCACGCTTTGGCAAAAGTTTGTCAATGAGTTGCCACTTTTGCAAAATATAAGAATACCGCGATTTTTAGGTGTACAACCGCGCTTCGTTTTATCGCTAATAGGGTTTGCTGACGCCAGTGAACGCGCCTACGGAGGCGTCGTTTATCTACATGTTTTTTGTCCTGATTCTAACCATTCTATGGTTAGTTTACTCTGCGCAAAGTCGAAAGTAGCTCCATCAAAAATGGTCGTCTCACTCGCTCGATTAGAATTATGCGGTACTTTAGTTCTTTCAAAGCTCATGCGTATTGTTTTAGACACATACAATTCACGTTGTGCAATTCACAACACTCTCGCTTTTACTGATAGTACAGTCGCGTTAGCGTGGATACACTCCACACCCGCTAGATGGCAAACCTTTGTTGCCAATCGCGTGTCTAAAATCCAGCAGAACATTGACGCACATCATTTTCACCATATTAAAGGCAAAGATAATCCCGCTGATTGTCTTTCTCGAGGCCTAACACCCGCTCAGCTGATTGACCACCCGCTCTGGTTCAATGGCCCCGCTTTCGCAAAATCGCCTATTAATGACTGGCCTATTCAAGATTTTGACCCTAGTTCGGTTTCAAACCCGCCAGAAATAAAGTCAAACACTTTATTGACAAAGGGTATATCGGTGCCCGATCATCCTGTACTTTACCAATTAGCTAACCGCGTCTCTAATTGGCCTAAACTAATTAGAATTGTTTTATACGTTCTTAGATTTGCTAAGAAAATTCCGCATAAATTTGAAATTGATCATTTAGAAATCGCAGAAAACGCATTAATTCGCGCTGTACAACAAGTACATTTCTCAGCTGAATTGAAAGCCGCTCGAGATAACACACCTTTACCTCGCTCGTTCGCAAAGTTAAATACTTTTTTGCATAATGGTATTCTACGTGTAGGTGGAAGACTTGTCAATTCAGATCTTGACTACGATAGTAAATTTCCCATTTTGTTACCCGCCCGTGCGCATGTAGTTTCGTTATTAATTGATCACTATCATAGACGCAATCTTCATACTGGTCCTAATTTGTTGATGTCTCTCATTCGACAAAAATATTGGATCATATCCGCTCGCAATATTGTCAGAAAACGCGTTCAGGAATGTAACGTGTGCTTTCGGAACAACCCGCGTCCGCAGTTCCCTTTCATGGGTGACTTACCCGCTTGCCGAGTTCGTGAAGCTAAGCCGTTTCTTCACACCGGTGTTGACTACGCTGGCCCGCTTTCGATCATACCTCATAGACGTAGAGGTGTGCGTAGCCAGAAGGCTTATATATGTCTTTTTGTTTGCCTTGTCACACGTGCTGTTCACGTTGAACTCGCCTCTGACCTTTCAACAGAAGTTTTTCTGAACGCCTTTAAACGCTTTCTTTCACGCCGCGGCCCAGTCAGTGTCGTATATTCTGACTGTGGTACAAACTTCGTTGGTGCCAAGACACACCTTAAATCACTTTACGAATTGGTTAGTTCACCCGATTACAATAAGGATTTTGCCGCTAGTCTATTAGAAAATCGGATTCAATGGAAATTCAATCCCCCCTTTGCTCCTCATCAAGGAGGGATCTGGGAAAGCAACATTAAATGTGTCAAAACACACTTAAATAAATTGATTGGTAACCAATTACTCACCTTTGAGGAAATGCTTACGGTGTTGTCGCAAATCGAAGCACTTCTTAATTCGCGGCCACTTTCTATACTTAGTTCAGACCCAGCTGATCCCTTGCCGTTGACACCCGCGCATTTTTTGACACTCGCTCCGTTAAACGCATTGCCAGTTGCAGATATGCTTTCGGAAAATGTTAATCTTTTGCAACGTAAGCAATTGGTTGATCGTTTAGTGCAATCATTTTGGAATCGATGGAGAATAGAATATTTAAACACCCTTCAATCGCGTCAAAAGTGGCACGTTCGCTCCGCTTCCATCGCAGTAGGAATTATTGTGCTAATTAAATCTGACAACGCTCCGCCCTTACATTGGCCTTTAGGCATAATTGTTAAAACCTATCCGGGTGCTGACGGAGTGACTCGCGTCGTAGATGTCAAAACTAAAACCGGCATTTACCGCAGGGCAGTTGCAAAATTGTGCCCTTTACCTTCGCAGTAGTATTTGAATGTATTGCATCTAGTCTTAAGTTATTTGTACATTCAATTAGTTTTTATTACCTCTTTCTAAATGTCTCGCAATTAAGATTCGCATTAGTCACTATTGTTTCGCTTCGCATATTGTCCTTCCATATCTTTTGATTGTGAAAGAGGATGTTTCATCCCCTTTCAGGCGGGGGAGATGGTTTGGCGCGCATATTTAACGTTTAGTTTAGTTAGCCTCGATGCAGTAACTCCTTTGTTCCGCTTACTAGAGTCCCGCCACATGTCCGCTTTCTAGAATTCCCGTTGTGCCTATTACCTTTGTTTTCCATACTCCTTTATTGGTTTATTACCCCAAGCCCTGGCCAATAAACAGAACATTTGTTTTCGTGCCCTTTTGTGTTGTGTAATAAAATGTGTTGGACGCTATCCCACGCCAACGGTGTGCGCATCTGCCACCACCAGTTCATCACTAGAGATGGATTAGAGCAGTCGCTCGTAATTCGTCATCGGGATCGTAGGCACCCTCGTTGCCTCACCCGACCGCGCCGCACCGCTTCAGAAATTGGAGCCGAGTGCTCACCGCCGCCGCGTCATCTACCCGCTCTCGTTGTTCCCGCATATCGCGTAACGGTCGGGCCATAGCCCACCGTACGCCGCCGCCTACGCTTCGACAACCACCGCACCCGATCGCGGCCTGTGTGCCGCCTTGCTTGGGGTAAGTCCTTTCCCGCTCTCTCCTATCTTTTCTCCTTATTGCATTTGAGGAATAAGTTAGGTATTTGTTCCGGTCCACCTAGGAGGTGCCAGCCAGCCCTGCCTTATACTTTGGGCACCCCGCTTAAATACAGTCCACTAAACCGCTCTCGCATCACCAGATATCGTATATAATTTTCGTGTATATCTTATGATATGTTTATCGCAGTTGGCTCACGTAATCCATATTTTTACCAAAATATACTAATATCACGACAGCCCGTAAATCGTCGAAAGGTCGTAGAAATAGTTTCTTCACAAAGGATTAGTAATAAAAATAAATCCGAAATAATTGGACTGTTTTACAAAAACCTTAAACCGACTTCAAATTACACTAAGAAGTAATCAAATCCCGATCTGATGACAATGGGACCAAACGGAAAGCGTACCCTTTCAAATAAAAAACGAATTTTCCAAATCGGTTAATAAATGACGGGAGTTATGAATAAAAAAAAAATACATTCGTATTGAGAACCTCCTCCTTTTTTGAAGTCGGTTAAAAAAGACCGTGGAGGGCATCATGTCAATTAAACAATATGTAAAGTTGGCATCATAAAATTTACTCATTTAGAAACGGAATACTCTGCTGACACATATTCGATTGCATTCATTGTTTCAGATTCCAATTTTGTCTTTGTTCTTTGATCACATAAAACATGGTGCTTAACTTTTAAAGCCTCACAACAGAATGTTAAATAGGATAATAAAAACATTTTGTTGAATACATAGAGTTAGAATATTAATAGAGTGACTATTCTAGAGTACGATCCGTGAGCACCGGTACAGTCCAAATGCCTTGAAACGAAGTGCGCGTACATAGTTGAACTACTAAAATACATTATAATGATTGCCAATTTCTCGCTTCTTATCGATACTTTTACCGTGAACAAATGACAAGGAATCCTAATCGACATTTTATCTGACTGTAAATCAACTAGTGTATGGTATATCTGTGAATGCATCTATATGGAAATTGCTCACGCTTCGCACAAGGTACAGTAGTATGGACCCAACTGATATGGAGCGTCGAGAATCTTCGTTCGCACAGAAAAGAAAGTATGGCCCCGAAGATTAATGAAGGAATGCTTAAAACTTACAATCAACCTTAGATCACTACTATAAGGTACCAAAATACACTGCAGCTGTTAGTTCCGTCTCACTCGCAAGTCACGCCCCTCCGCACGGCGCGCGTTAACATGGCGGCAGTTACCGACCAATAGCGTTTCCCGCGCTTTGAAAATGTATCTTCTGCGCAAGTACATCGGTAAGCCATATTAGTTGGGTACTCCTGTAACGTTATTAACGCTATCACTCTATAGTATTCTAACTCTATGGTTGTAGAACAAGAGCTAACCAACAATCTCCAGTCTTTCTTAGAGTCAAGCGCATATAATATGCAAATGAATGCAGTTCTTTAAAGTCGGTTCATCGTTATTGCTCCCGAGACACCTTTCTCGGGCTCGGTTCTAGTTATCCTATATCTAGACTGCGCTATATATCTTTTGGCTGTCGTATCTGCCTAGGTTGAAATGGATCTGGGGCTGGGTTTGAGGGCTTTTGGCGTAGGTACCTGTTTCAAATTGCCATTTGATAGTTCGTTTTTTGTTAAAACTATTTTAGTAAGGTTAGGTACTTACCGGTAAACGTCCTAGAATAAAAATATTTGAGTTTTCAAATCCTTCATTACATTAAGTGGCTGGTTGTTGTTAGTCAATCAAGTCATCGATACTGGTTATATTGTAGCCTCAGAATCAATAACCCAATTATGTGATTGCCCATTCATTGGTGAATGCATATACGTACTGAAAGCAGTTTTGTAAGAGAGTAAATTATTTGCCTTCAGTTTCCATCAGTTAGAAATAGTATATCCTCTTTTTTTGCAAAATTTACAAAACACACATTTCTTAGTGTCCTTAGTCTTAAAAATATTAGCATTTGACACCATAATAGATTCACTCGTCAGATTGTTCATCTTCTTTTGTCCTTCCTTAAAAAGCGCCGACATAACTGCGAAGAATTGTGGCATCGTAGGTTATGGGCGATCAAAATAAATATTAAATGGTCAGGACAATTATAATGCCTGGAGTTTTGCTATGCAAATGTTACTCACAGATTGTGATTCAAAATCAAAATCAAAATCAAAAAGTCATTTATTCAGTTTAGGCCCTAGTAAGGCACTTATGAACGTTACATTGGTACATACAGTTGAATTTACCACCGGTTCGGAATACACTTAAACTGAGAAGACTCCGGCAAGAAACTCTTTGTGGGAGGATTATTTTGTGGGATTGTGTACAAGACGAACCAGAACTTGAATGAAGCAAATCGTATAGTTTGGATAATATTTTGTAAATACATACAGAACAAAACTGGAATATCAATTCAATTTAGTTTATTATAATGCTTAGTTAGGTCCGATCAGTTAATATAATAATTGCTCCTTCATTTAAAATAATTAGAACGAATGAAGAATAAATACAATAATGTTGTAATATTGTAATTTCGTTACCTATTCATAACTAAAATGAAGTAAAACGAAAACTATCATCCTCATTAAAATCCGAGAGCAACTCAATCAACTCGATAATGAATTCATCAACCGATACAAACACCTATCAATCTATATTAATTATCAAAAAACCCAACACCCCTTTATCACTCTATCACACACATAATGATCACACTCGAAGATGATTGACTGAGAGCATCCTGTCAGCTTTAATAACACCGTTCGGTGATGGTGATGAATAATATTATAATTGCGTCCCTCGGGCTGGTGCGTCTTAATATCAATAAGCAGGTAGAGCCGGGAGATACCACTAATGCTCACTGAATAAACATCAATCAATCAATTCTCTGATATGTTAAAAGTTGGAGCAAAAAGTGTTGGACTTAATGGGGATTGGGTTACACTCTTACCAATATTATAAATTAACGTGATAGTTTGTATGTATGGATGTTTGTTACTCTTTCACTCAAAAACGATTGAACGGATTTGGATGAAATTTGGCACTCGGATAGAATATATTCTGGATTAACACATAGCGAGCTAACATAAAACGAGCGGGACAGCTAGTATCAATATAATAAAACTTAATTTTACAGCGACACAATTGTTTCGTAAATTATTACCCTGACAAAAAAACGATCCATTTATACAATTTAGGCCCTAGTGAGGCATGTACTACCAGTTCGTAAGTCGGCCTTCAATTGAGAAGAACAGGCACGAAAAAATACTCTTAAAGTGAGTTTCTGAAATAGTTTTTTTTAAATCATACAGAATTATTATTTTATTATTATTTTGTCATAAACCGCCACTTGTTTTTTTAGTCCAAATGACCCTATTCTGTTTTTTTCTTCGTTATTCCTTTTTTTTGTTTCTATTTGGTGTTTTAAATTTGAATGTTGCTTGTTACATCTATAATGCTCGTCAGTGTGTAATAATAATTTCTGCAACAAATAAAACATATATATTACAGTCATATCCATACTATTATATCAATAGAGCACAAGTGAAGCAAAAAACCAATGTTGTCTGACAATGAGCCGTTGAAACGTAAGGTCGGTGCGCAGACGCAGGCGCAGGCTCACAACACGACACAGTCCGCTTTGTGTTTGTATAGTAAGTCGCTTTCTACCGAACTTGTAGTCAGGTGCAATGAAGTGATACCTAGATTTAGAGTGATTTAGATTTTATAATGTACCACTAGAAAAGATGTGGATTATTATGATTGATTTGACAAGATATACGGAGCGACTACAAAGTATTAGGTCCGGATAGAATGCCTTTATACCCTTACGTGGACAAGTTTTAAATAGTATACAATGTAAACTTACCTCTTTGTTTTGAAAATTGTTATAGCTTACCTTAAATTACATTTTCCATTTTACTTTGTATCTTACTATAACTACTAAACTGTACACCATGAAGAAACTGTACACCTACGACACAAGATTCTTTATCTTAGTGTAGGTTCTGCATGTCATTTATGCCTGAGTAGATAACAAGTGTTTTTAGGCTATGCATGTTTTTATATTTTTTATGTATGAACTTGTATTTTAGTGAAATAAAATTTATTATTATTATTATTATTAGTATTTTATGACTTGTTTATTTTTATGTAAGTCAGCTAGCTTGTCGCTCGCGTTTTTCAAAATCAAAATCAAAATCAAAAAGTCATTTATTCAGTTTAGGCCCCAGTAAGGCACTTATGAACGTTATGTACATACAGTTGAATTTACCACCGGTTCGGAATACACTTAAACTGAGAAGACTCCGGCAAGAAACTCAGCAAGGTTTTTTTTTTTGTGGAAGATCTTTTAATATTACAGCTTTTTTCCAAATACTTATACAATATATACATTATTATTTTATGCTTATTCGTACAATTGTCACTTAGCCAGGGGGATGCAAGTGCAGAGAGAAGCTACTACAACCATATATTCTTGTCTTCCACGTAATGAGCCGCCTTATAGTAGGCTTTGTCAATTAACCTCTGCTTTATGAAATCTTTGAATTTATCATAAGACATTTTAGTTACTTCGAGTGGGATTTTATTATAGAATCGAACGCAATTTCCGAGAAAAGACTTATTAGCTCTAGATAACCTGAATCTAGGTGTCACAATTTTATCTTTATTTCTTGTATTGAAGTTATGGCGGCTACTATTAATTTCAAATAAATTTAAGTTTTTACGGACAAACATAATATTTTCATAAATGTACTGTGACGGTAACGTTAAAATTTTAAATTCCTTGAATCGACTTCGTAGTGATTCGCGAGGACCCAAACAATAGATTGCGCGAATTGCACTTTTCTGCAGAATAAATATAGTTTCAAAGTCTGCAGCTGAGCCCCACAGCAGAAGACTGTAGGACATTAAACTATGGAAATAAGCAAAGTAAACCAACCTGGCTGTAGCCACATCTGTTATTTGTCTAATTTTTCTAACTGCGAAGGCGGCGGAACTCAGTTTACTAGCTAATCTTTCTATATGAGGACCCCATTGTATTTTACTGTCTAATGTAACGCCGAGAAAAACTGCCTTATCCACTAGTGCAAGTCTTTTACCATCGACAAAGATATGAGTGTCACTCTTAACAACATTAGGGAGAGAAAACCTTATACATTTAGTTTTACAGGAATTAAGCATAAGATTATTGGCGGCAAACCATTTTGATACAGCTGATAATGTGTCATTGAGCTGCGTAAGGTCTGTATCTTTCCTATTGACTTTAAAAATTAGAGAAGTGTCATCAGCAAATAAAACTATATCCGACAATTCATTTACCATATAGGGCAGATCATTAATATATGCCAGAAACAAAAAAGGGCCTAAAATTGATCCTTGCGGTACGCCCGTTTTCACTAAAGACCCTGAGGACGTAGTACCGCTAATACCTACTTTTTGTTGGCGACCTGATAGATAAGATGATATAAGATCGAGTGCCACTCCACGAACTCCATAGTGTTGGAGTTTTAAAACTAGTGTGTAGTGATCTACGCAATCAAATGCCTTGGAGAGATCACAAAATACGCCAACCGCATCCTGTGAATTCTCCCAGGCTTCAAAAATATGCTTTAAAAGTTTAGCACCAGCGTCTGTCGTAGACCGGCCTTTTGTAAATCCAAACTGATGATCATGTAAAATCTGATTTTTGGTGAAATGAGTTAACAATTGATTTAGTATAACTTTCTCAAAGATTTTGCTTAACGCTGGAAGTATAGAGATGGGTCTATAATCAGAAGGATTATTTTTGCACCCAGATTTAAATATAGGAATGATCTTACTGTGTTTCATCAAATCGGGGAAAGAACCCTGAACAATACATTGATTAAAAATAGCTGCTAAAATAGGTGCTATACTAGTTATAACTGAGTGGATTACTTTAACTGATAAGCCCCATAAGTCTTCTGTATTTTTTATATTCAAAGACTTGAAAGCTCCTAATATTTCACTAGCATCAATAAACTTAAATAAAAAATTGGGAATATGTTTTGGGAAATTGTCTTTAAGGAGACACTCGGCTTTCTTAGGTGAAGATGCAAGATACTTAGTAGCTTCAGTAGGTATTGTTGAAAAAAAAGATTCGAAAGCACTCGCTACTTCAAATTTATCGGAGATAAACTTATCATTAATTTTAAGGTTAATTGTGTCTTCTTCCTTTTTATTTTTACCAGTCTCCGTGTTTATAATTTTCCACACCGTTTTAATTTTATTAGTCGAATCACTAACTTTTTTGGCAATGAAAATGGCTTTTGCTCTATTACAAACTAATTTAAATATTTTTGAATAATTCCTAACATATGTATGAAACTCTTCGTTAGTTGTGTTTGATTTTTTACGATAGAGTTCATACATGTTTTCTCTACTCAATCTTATTCCTTTAGTGGCCCAATCACAGAATTTTAGTTTATCAGTTACCTTAGTAGATTTAATCGGGCAATATTTATTAAATCCTTTACAAATCTCAGTAAACAATGTTTCATAGTTATGATTAGGATCATCAGATTCGAAATAGGTATTAGCAAGACTCAATTCTAAATGACTATTAAATTTCTCTAACTTGTACTTTGTGGTTGGTCTAAATTCCCTACTTACTTCATATAATATTTGGCTTTGAGAGGGCAATCTAACAACTTGAGCCAAATGATCCGAGCGAACACCAGGAATTAAGAACTTATCCAAAGTACTCCCATTTGTAATAATGTTGTCAATGCATGTTGAAGATGTGGCTGTTACCCGTGTCGGTTCACAAAACAAAAGATCCATATTAAATGATTTGAATAAAGAAATAAAATTGTTTCTATCTGATGAAGTAACAAGAATATCAATATTGAAGTCACCACAAACTACTATAGACTTTTTGGATTTGAAAAGTTTACTAAGAATCTCTTCTATTATAGAATAAAACAAAGAAAAATCAGAAGCCGGAGGTCTATATACACATACGATGATGGAGCTTTCAATCTCTGCACATGCCACCTCACAGACGCGCTCCACAGAATGACTACATATATCTGTACGATTTTTGAATTTTATGTTGCTGTTTAATAAAATAATAGATCCACCACCATTAGCAGACACTCTGTTGAACGCACTGGCGACGGTGAAATTGTTAATATTAAAGAGCATCATATCAGGTTTTAACCAGGTTTCAGTAAAGCATAAAATATCAACCTGGGTTTTATCCAATAAAAGTTCAATATCATATATTTTGCCAGAGAAGCGATTTATGTTCTGATGCAATAAAACAATACTTTGTCTAGGCTTCTCTTTTGTCGAAACTATATGTTTAAAGAATTAATCACAATATTATTAGAGTTACTAGATAATATTGCTTCGTCACTTAACCTACTGTTTGTTATATTTACTATAACACTATCAATATTATAAGCTATCAATGTAGCAATCAGGTTTTTCGTCCTTCTAGGCATTTTCAGTGAATCCCGATTTAATTTTATTCCACTAACAAACTTATTAGTGTCGAAAAACAAAATATTGTCATTGTGACATGTCAAATTAAATAATACATTATTCAGAAACATGATATAACTATTCTGTTTGTCAGTATAGTCAACTGAGTAGGGAAAAGCACATAACATTACTTTTAGTACCCCTAACCTTTGTAAGGACTCAAAGCTATTAAACAGGTCTATCCTATGTACATCTAGTCCATGACCAACTAAAATTACAACTGTGGTATAGTTGTCAAATTTCATTTGTATTATTCTTTTAATAATCTGCATGTAAGAAGCACCTGGCATACAATAATTAACTACTGGCTGTTTTGAATGGTTATTAATAAGGGAACCAAAGTTAACTCCTATTTTATCAGTAAAAATTACTGTTTTGTATTTAATTTGCAAAGAGGATTCTGAATCACAACTCACACACAGCTCAGCTCGTCCAACCTCAGGTACAGCCCCAGTCAAATCCCCAGGTAAAACCTCAGGTAAAATCTCAGGTAAGATCTCAGGTAAAATCTCAGGTAAAATCTCAGGTAAAATCTCAGGTAAAATCTCAGGTAAAATCTCAGGCAAGACCTCAGGTAAAACTGGCATTGACTCATCAGCAGACACATGCATACAGCCACAAGTATGGTTGTTAACGAGAGACTCAAATCTATCCTCATTATACTTACACATATCTACTAATTGAGTCGCAGCCAATATGTGTTCTTTAATTTGTTGTTGGGATTGTTCATACTTGATGAATAAATCCTTTAAGCAAAGCTCTTTGTCCTCTAAGTCAGAGAGCAATCGCTGTGTGTCAGTGTCATATATTTTTAGACCATTCTTTAACTTAAGATCACATATTTTAAGTTTTTTTATTAGATTTTTTTGTTTATTTCTTCTTAAGGCTGCACTACGGTAACATTTTTTAATAAATCTATTCAATCTTAAGTACTTTTTTATCTTATTATGGCTTGACATAACATAAATAGGTTGATCAGAAATTGAATTAGGTATAGAGGTAAGTTGGACAGACTGCTGACACGAATCATTCCCTATCATTTCATCATACAGGCTCAAGGTGTTGTTGACCTCATGATTGCTATTATCCAAATTTTGTTTATTTATATTGTTATGAGCTTGACTTAAGCTACTCTCAAGCTCAGAGATGCGGTTAAGCGCTTGGTCATATGTATCACAACATGCGCTAAAAGATGTTACTGTCTCCTGAAGATGGTTACGCTGGTCCAGGATGTCCGCGTAGTTACTGTGTAGTTACTCGGGATCCTCTGTTTTATGGTTGGAATTTCCGAAAATTCTTCGTGGATGCGCATGCGCTATCAAAGAACTTGAGTGTAAAATTTCATGCGGTTTTGACTGTGCGTTGATAGGACAGTCAATCGGTCAGGCAACACATAGAACTCAAAGTCAAAGTCAAAGTCAAAGTCAAAGCCATTTATTCAATTTAGGCCCTAGTAGGGCACTTATGAAGGTCAAAGCTACTGAAGTTACCACCAGTTCGTAAGTCGGCCTTCAACTGAGAAGAACAGGCAAGAAACTCAGCAAGGTTACATTTTTTAAATATTTTTTTGAACAATCTGACTATTGGCTATTTTTTTCCAAAACATTATACATACATACGTTTTATTTTACAAAATAAAACACACAAACATAAAAACGCATAAACATAAAAAAAAAACAAAACACCAACATACAAAATAAATAAAAAATAATAACCTGCACTGGTTCATAATTATGTAGGTAATCTACTGGATTTTGTACAATGTGCGCTTGTGCAGAGTGAAGCTATTTCCAGACATCTTTATCTTCAATATAATGGGCTACCTTGTAATAAGCTCGTGCTTTCAAGACTTTCTTTACGTGAGATTTGAACTTAAAATCAGTCATTTTGATTACCGAAGGTGGGATTTTGTTATAAAAACGTACACTATTTCCAAGAAATGACTTTTGAACTTTCGCTAATCTAAAATACGGAACAACTAATTTGTCTTTTTGTCTAGTATTGATATTGTGAACTTCACTATTCGTTTTAAACGTGTGTAAGCTTTTACGTACTAACATTATATTTTCATAAATGTAAAGTGAAGGTAAAGTCATGACATTTATTTCCTTAAACAATTCCTTCAATGATTCACGAGGTCCCATACTATAAATTGCACGAATGGCCCTTTTTTGTAATATAAAAATAGTCTCAATATCTGCTGCAGCTCCCCATAATAATACGCCATACGATAAAAGGCTATGAAAGTATGCAAAATAAACTAATTTGGCCGTCTCGACATTCGTCAATTGTTTGATTTTTCTAACAGCAAATGCAGCAGAACTTAATTTACCAGATAAAGATTCTATCTGAGGACCCCATTGTAATTTATTATCTAATGTTATACCTAAAAATACAGTTTTTTTCACTAGTTCCAAACTGCTACCATCTATTAATATCTGACTGTCTACTTGCACTACATTTGGGAGAGAGAATCTTAAACATTTAGTTTTCTTCGAGTTTAGTAACAGATTGTTAACAGCAAACCATTTGGAAACTATTGACATGGTGTCATTTACTTTATTGAGTTCTTTGTCTTGTATCGTCAGCAAACAAGACTATATCTGAGAGACCATTTACAACAGATGGTAAATCATTAATATATACTAGAAACAAAAATGGCCCTAGTATTGAACCCTGGGGTACCCCCATTTTGACTAAAGAGCCCTTGGATGTTGTACCACTAATTCCTACCCTTTGTTGACGATTACTAAGATAAGATAAAACAAGATCATGAGCAGTTCCACGAATACCATAAAATCCAAGCTTACGGAGTAGAGTACGGTGGTCAACGCAGTCAAAGGCCTTAGATAGATCACAAAAAATGCCGATTGCATCTTGTGAATTCTCCCAGGCTTCATAGATGTGCTTTAATAATTTTGCTGCTGCATCTGATGTAGATCTCCCCTTCGTGAAGCCAAACTGATGACTATGTAGTATCTCATATTTATTAAAGTGACCTAACATTTGATTAAGCAACAGTTTTTCAAATATTTTACTAAGTGCTGGAAGTACAGAAATCGGTCTATAATCAGAAGGATTATCCTTACAACCAGACTTAAAAATTGGCACTATTTTACTATACTTCATTAAATCAGGAAAAGAGCCCTGATCAATGCATTCATTAAATATATCTGACAAAATTGGTGCAATCACTGTTATAATTGATTTTAATATAGTTACTGACAGTCCCCATAGGTCTTCAGTATTTTTTCGATTGAGTGCATTAAATGATTTTGTGACATCACTAGCAGTGACATAACTAAAATTAAAATTTGGAAATGATTCCTTAACATGTTGCTTAAGTAATGTTTCAGCCACGTCGGGACACGAATTAAGACAATCGGTAGTTTTCTCTGGTATACTCGAGAAAAAGTATTCAAAAGCAGTGGCAACATCTAACTTATCTGACAAAATTTTATTATTAATTTTTAACGCGTGCTGTTCGTTTTTATTTTTAATTTTACCTGATTCCGTATTTATAACGTTCCAGACTGCCTTGATTTTATTAGATGCTTTATCTATTTTTTTACTTAAGTATATCGATTTAGCTCGATTACATACTATTTTAAATAATTTTGAAAACTTTCTAACATAGTTATGGAAATTCTCGTCACGACTGTATGATCTTAAATGATATAGTTCGTACAGCTTATTCCTACTTTTCCGAATTCCTTTTGTGGCCCAATCACTAAATTCCAGCTTACTGTTTACCTTAATTTTTTTGATGGGACAGGATTTATTAAAGTCTTTGCAAATACTAGATAATAAACCATTATACAAGACATTGGGGTCATTACTACTATATATCTTACTATTTAGTTTCATTTCCAAATTATTTTTAAAGTTATCTAGTCTTACCTTTGTCATAGGTCTAATTTCTTTAATTACCTTAGAAACTTTCAATTTGTAGGGCAATATTACAATCTGAGCCATATGATCAGAACGAACACCACTTATAATTGATTTATCTAATATACTACTGTTACTAATTATATTATCTATGCAAGTAGACGAAGTGGCCGTAGATCGTGTTGGCTCATTAAACAACAATTCTAATTTAAATGATTTAAACAAAGCTACAAAAATATTTTTATCAGTTGAGTTGGTAAGAATGTCAATATTAAAATCACCGCATAAAACTAGTGACTTATTAGATTTAAATAATTTGCGAAGAATATCTTCCATAGTAGAACAAAACAATGAAAAGTTTGATGCTGGTGGCCTATACACACAAACAATTATATAGCTTTCTAACTCTGCACAAGACACCTCACAAACGCGCTCAACCGAGAGGCTACAAATATCCCTACGTTCCTTAAATTTAATATTATTATTCAAAAGAATAATTGAGCCGCCACCTACCGACAATCTATTAAAAGCACTGGCAACAACAAAATTTTTAATATTAAAAAGCATGGTTTCTGGTTTAAGCCATGTTTCCTATGTATGTAAAACATAAAATATCAAGTTTGACTTTATCTAACAATAAATCAATATCAAGAATTTTGCCAAAGAAGCGATTAATATTTTGATGTATTAATGTAATCGAATTGTGCTTCTCTGTTGTCGAACTTAAATGTTTAAATTACTATTTATACTAACATTAATCGTATTACTAATGTTAGTATAAATAGTAATTTAAACATTTAAGTTCGACAACAGAGAAGCAAGAACTTTAGTCCTCATGAGTTTCTGTGAATCTAAGATCTATCACTACCACAAGAACTATTGAATAACAAAAAAGTAATGAACAGTGAATACATTTTTCACCTTACTCCCATGTGACGGTAGCGAAACGGCCAAGCCATATATTTTGACTAAGGTGTAGAGTTTGTGAAGTTAGGGCTTGTAGAGTAAGTGCATGTAGAGTTATAAGCTTGGCTCTACATGAGATCTGATAACTTTTTGACAGTGCGAGCCATATGTCTTGGCAACATTTTACATAAAAATGTTTTTGGTGGGATTACTTTTTCAGTGAAGAGGAAGATAGTCCCTATAGAGTATCCTCAGTGTGATGAATCAACTTAGTGTGAAAATTAAATGACTAATAGGTACTTTTGTAAGAGAGAGAAATCAGCTCCATGAGTGAGAGGTGATGTGCCAATTTATAGAAATTGCAGAAATTTAGAGAAATGTCTGTTTCGTGAACTTTATGGTAAGCGTTTACTAACATCAATACATTACACTCATCCTCACTCACGCTCACTCACCCTCACTCACACACACCCATTTGATCCCAAACTAACACTGCTTGTATTTCTACTGTGGAAATCAGATACTGCATAGGCATTTTACGACTCGGGACAAACAGACATCATCGTACATACAAATACAATGTCCTATGTGGGAATTGAACCTGCGACCAGTGGCTTGGATATCACTTCGGTTACTGGCTCGCTTGTCCCTCGTCAATCATAAATAAGATTTTTTTTGTGTATTATAATTATTTCAACCTTCCGAACCGGTATTAGAGTATTAGAGTCAGACTTTTCATAAGTGCCTGCGAAGGTCTATTTGAATAAATGATTTTGAATTTGAATTGCTATGTGGCGTCCACTGGACCACGCACTACTTGTAAATACAAATAGAAGAATCCATCAATAAAAATCAAAATAACAGACCTTGTCTACTTAAGAGGAAAACGAGCTACTAATGAACATACCGTTCAAAACACACAGACATGCAGACACCACCTTAACCTTGTACATTTAAGGTACATTTTTCCACTACTTAATGTACAACATCTTGGCAAGAGAAGATACGATGTCAATAAAGCTTATGCCCAGACTCGGGTTACGGCGTGACAGACAGACGAACAGAAATCCACCCGTTGACGTGTGATTGACAGGTCGATCGGACCTAATGTCATTGTGAAAAAATATGACATTGAAGAGTTAATCTCAGTTTGGGTTCTTTTTGTTTGACGTATTTGTCAGTATTTTTGAGGAATTCCATTCTTGGTTGTGGAAGGTGCGGGATTGACTCGTCCCTTTTTTGTGATCCTGATAATTATATCCATGATGATGTAGATCAAGATACAAATGTTTATATGCTAGTATTGCTAGTCTAAGCTAATGGTCTTAGGTCGGAAGTTTTAGTCACAGCACAGCGATTCGCTGTATTTTATAATACTTGATGGTATTAGACAGGTTGACTGCAAGGTTTATGTCCGTCAGTTGATAGATGATTGATCTATTATTTGTTTAGTCTAGTTTCTAGCTCTTTTAGATTCTCCGACACTATTTTCGACAATATTATGACGTTATTCAAAACTCTCGCCGAAAGCATTACTCAGCGCGACTGATACTGATTGATTAGCGGAAACTGTAAATCAAAACCGCTTTCTGTTTTGGCATGGAGCTGCCCTGACACTATGTCACTCGGCGATCACTCACTATGAACGTAGAGTTTGGCAAGGTGTTTATAACAATTGCTTATTAATTTTCACATACCAAGGTTGGATCGGCAGGTTTAAAATAACAATTTGACAAATTAGAGAATAATATATCAACTAAGCAGGTAATAAAAGAAAATATTTCATCAACAACGTCATAAAATCATTTTAAAACAGATTTTTTAGTAAATATAGAGTAATAGTTCACAAATCCACGTGTAAATTGCTCTTCGGAACAGGTTAATTTCTAGACACACCGTCAGTCATCGCTCCGTCAAACAATCCATACTCTCTGGCAACTAATACACATATGTCAACAGTCCGTGGTGAGGTGTCTCCCGTGTGGTCCACAGTTTCTCAGAAACGCAATGTGTCCTAAATACAAGTCGGATGTAATAAGTGAGACGGTGAATGTGTAATGTGATGTGAATGCGCTCTTTACGACATTTTATTTCATGTTTTTGAAGGAAACAGGAAAGTGTGGAGTTTTAATTGACTGAATCATTGAGTGTGATTTGTTGAAGATCGCTTTTGATGTTTCTTAGAATTTGTTACATCATCTAATTGGCTAGGGATGTAGAATAAAACCAGCGGGTATATTTTTTAAAATTTTAAGTTCTATTTGTACTTTTCTGACGACATCTCAATGCCCATCATCCGAGAGAACTCATTGAGGCGATGATGATCGAACAAATCAGAGACAAAATAGATCGTGCCGAAGCCGGCGCCGCCGTCAAACGTAATCGATCGCATCAATAATAAAGCCGAAAAAATGACCCCCCCTCCCATCAGATACAGATCAAATTAACGGTCAGTCGAGCACAAAGCCCGGCCAATCAACGTAACGATTCTTTCTCGGACGCTTCACGTATTTACGTCACATTTCTTCGATTTCGCGGCACGTTCGAGACGTAATAAGCGGACGGGCGTCCCCCGTCCGTCACCGTGGGGGGACACGGGACAGGACAGACCGGCCGGGGTGGGGCTGGGGGTGGGGGAGTCGTTGGAGTTAATGAAGTTTTCTCGGCGCGATTCCCACAGGTCGTCACATGCGGACAGAGTTTGTGCCCACATATTGTGCACGTCGCGCGCCATCGTCAGATATTGCCGGGCGAAAATGTTTTAATAAGCGCATCCCGGACGGCCGCGCCGGACGCCGGACGGCCGGCTGTTATGTCCGAGCCGTTTGCGTGGCGTCTTATTAATGTCTATTGTTTGAAGTTTTTGCGTTATTGCGCGTGTATTGGCGTTGATATCTCTGTACGTCCCTCGGGGATGTTGTTTGGACGCAGGGCCAGGGACCGGCGGAAAGGGTTTTCGGTTATATCCGGGGAGAATATGCTGCTCGATATGAGATACATTTTTAAATGAATGCGGGTTACGATTGGACTGGCTTTTTTCTGCTGTGCGTTTCTTCTTAACTGTAAAGTTCTTAATCAAATCATGTTCTGAGTTTATTCACATTATTGACTCTTCAGGAAGACCTTTAAAAGTATTGCTCCTCCATGCTGAAATTAACCTAATTCCAACCTACAACTAACTTGTTTGTTGCAAATAGTGCTCCCATAAAAAATGCTCTACTCCTCGGTACATTTACCAACCGGCCAGCTTCCAGAACCAACGGGCTATTTATTCTAAACTGCATGCAATTCAAACTTGCCCACGATTCGACATCCACGTCCCGAATCGAGATTGCACGTCCAAATTAACAAAGTTGGAGTACACCC
Organism: Polyploca ridens; assembly: GCA_951394255.1. NCBI lineage: Eukaryota > Metazoa > Arthropoda > Insecta > Lepidoptera > Drepanidae > Polyploca > Polyploca ridens. Next base: position 18,841,973 of record OX596247.1, on the reverse strand, counting down.
CTGTCTCACAAGTTTTTACCGCAATTTATTTACATGCTTTACTTTGGGTGGTAACCTTGCTGACGAGTGTATACTCCAAAGTAGAACAATCTATGTAGCAGTTACAAAATTAATATATTTTTTTTATTATAAGGATGTACCAGGCAGCTAACAGACAGGTTCAAACGTCCCAAAAATTGTTAACAATTGATGAGTCTGCAACAGATTTTTCTGATGCAATTCCATAAACGCCAATAACCACTTCCTCAAATGGACCATCGGTAAACTTTGTTCCACATTAACTTCAATTAACGAAACAACATTAACTGGAAATCTCGATCGCAAACCAACATATAGGACAGTGAACCCAACTACATCGAACTACATAAACCACTCGCGCACTACCCGGGGAGTGCATTAATGACATTTTTCACATGTTTCTTACTCGGATCACAGGTCAAGTCAGCTTTGCTCGGGCGCGCCCCCTTGTGGGGGCGGCAAGGGGCGCGTGGGGTGCAGGAGGTGATTTCCACAAGGCGCCGACGTCTCACGTCAATCAGTTCGGACCGACGTGACCGGAATACTATGGAAACATTCGCAGACCGTTAAGGTTTTTTTTATTTTGATCGGCTATCGTTGCCTATTATACGCCGTTCGCGTAAGCTTTATGTGTATTTTGGGGCGTATAAAGGCGTATTAGCTAATATAAAAATATTTTTGTTGGTCGTATCCGACTTTTTTCTTTTAGGCTACAATAGTAAAGTAAGCGACCTTAATGCAAATGGAAAAGCAAAAACTGCGTCAAGTCTTAAATTCCTATAAAAGTAGTCTGGCTCCCCTGAGTCGGTTACGGTTTAATACAAACGTCATGCAGAAACTTTTTTATGAAATTATTAAATGCTCGCCAGGCTATCTGTGCGCTGCGGTTCCTTAGTTTAACAATAAACATAGTTTAGGCTTTATACTTGAGTTAAGCTCAAAGTTGCGCAGGAAAAATTTTCAACGTAACTTTTATATTAAGTACTGTGTATGTAATAAGTAGTTAGAAATATGCTTTTTATTGTTTCGTTGGGATGAATTTTAGATTCAAATATTTTTTTAGTTAATTTAAAGACTGGATCATTTTAAACCTAAAAAATGGTTTTTCATTTGCTATAAGGCGCCGCTCCCACAGAGAGAGTTAGAGCTCTGCGTTCGGAGTTCTGCGTTCAGCACTCACTATTGTACACACAGCAAGCATTCTAGAGTTCTGCAATATTCGCTACCGATCAAACGTCTCTTTCTATTTTTAAAGGCTCATATATTACAGTGAACGCGAAACGCAGAACTGTGAACTCAGAACTCTAAAACTATCTCTGTGGGATCGGCGCCTAAAATTTATCCAATGAAATTGTAAACTAGCAATAAAGAAAGAAAATTGACAACAAAAGCCTCTGGCATAAAACTAGTTTACAGCAGCGATGATAGCTCAGTGGTAACCTCAAGGTCCTCAAGGTCGTGGGTTTGAATGCTACAATCAGCTGAAGTTTTCGGCGAAGGAAAATATCGTATAGAGACCATAGTAGAGTCAAGTACAGTAAATTACTTTTTAGTTCTCGCCTAACCGGCTAGTATCTGTAGCCAAGTACCTACGGGCTTACAAAGGTTGGCGATATATTACCGATCCTCCTGGATCCTGGAGGATGACGACAGTAGCCACCATAAGGTGACCTGTCTAACTTGTCAGCAAATAGAAAACAAATAGGTACAAAAACAAAACAAACTCACTCTTATTTTATATTATTTTTATTTGACGTACGTGACTCATCCCAAATCAAAATTCAAGATGCGGACCAAAAATATTTACACTCGCCACACAGTACAGTCTGTTTGCGGTACCCTAAAAAAACTGACGCAAGTTTCATCTCAATTCTCGGGATAACGAAATAAGGTGAGGAGGACGTTTGTTGACACCCTGTCAAGGAGACGATGACGAGCGGCTTGACGGGTAGTGTTGGCGTCAAGTCGATAAATTGGGGTATCGATAGATACCGGTACGAAGTAATCTGTGATTTTGCTGACTCTAAAAGAGAAGTCGATAAAGATAAAATGGATTTAAAAATGGTTACGCGTTTAATTGCTAAAATAAGCTAGTTAGTTTGTCTTTTTATCGATATTATTTATTTTGATATCCATCACTAATTACAGGGCCACCCTGCGTGATATCTAAGGGTACCTTTACACCAAATGAAAAACTGTTTGCGTATGTTCTCGACGTTTGAGAATTAATTGTAGTTCCACTCTTACCGATCATAGAGACAATAGGTAATCCTAACTTAATATTATAAATACGAAAGTGAGTTTGTTTGTTTGTTACGCCTTCACGTCTCAACTACTCAACGGGTCATCATGTGGCATGCGGATAGCCTTTATTATGGAAATGGACATAGGGTACTTTTTATCCAGGGAAAGCGGTTGAAACTGCGTGGGACAGCTAGTTAAAAATAAATAGGTAATTTTTACGCCGTGTCAATGTTTCGGGTACTGGTTATTTAAATAAATGATGAGAAGTAGGTTATTTTGCTTTTCCTCATTTAAAATATTGAAAACATATAACTATTTCAAGAAAGTCTAGCAGTTCTAACACTGACCTTCAATTTACTACATAGTTTTTTGCTAATCTGTTCGATACATAATTCTATCAATAAAATGTATACAAAAATAAACACTCACAAGTAACATCAAAAAATAAAACGATCACTTTTTCACGGGCGCTTTGCAAAAAAGACTTGCGTAAGGTGATCAGTGATCACTCGAAACCGACGCCGAGTGAACGACCGGATGAATGAATGAGTGAGTGAGCGAATGAACGAGCTGAGAGCGGCCACGGGACATCGGGACACCAGTTGATCAACCATGATGCGCGGGTGTCTGTCAAAGTCACTTGGGGTAGATAAGGAGTGAATTAGCTTTTATCTCTTTTATTTTTTGTTTGCTGAGTGATTTCGGTGTTTAATGTTTCTAATTTATTTAAGACATTGATAAACTTATGTGAGTTTATTTAGTTTAAGGGAAGCTGACGTACCTTCAAATTTAAAATGAAAATAATAAATTAACAAAAAGATTTTAAATAATATTATACCTACTTACTACTGCGAATTTAAAATTAGTTATTATTTAAGAGATGACCTGGTTAGAGTCGCTGTGCACCGCTGAATGCAAGCGGTCCAAAACAGTTCGAAGTGGAAGTTAATGGGGGAGGCCTATGGTCAGCAGTGGGCATCTTAGGCTGATATGATGATAATAAGTGGACATATTAGGCTGATATGATGATAATTAAAAAAAAATTCTTAATTATTTATTTATTTATACAAGCCTACCATAGTTTTCAGATGTACAATTAAAAGATAATATCTAAAAAAGAGGATATTGATGAAGCTTAATTTTTTAATATGGGGGACAGCAATAAGCTGTAATAGCAATATTTGTTGTTATAATTTAACAAGCTGCGATTTAGTGCCTGGCTGAAACATGTGTCTGGCACAATAATATTGTTCTATTATTATTATTATTATTATGAGAAGAAAATTATATTTACAACATGTCATAAATGAATTCTTGAAATGACACGCACGTGTGAGGCGTGCTGAAATCATATATCGGTAATAATCGCGGTTATCGCATAACATTGCATGCAATGATTGGATGCACGATGTGTCACGGGACAGTTTTATTCGTGTCGTATCAAGTCAACAATGACGAATCGAAATCGTTGCTACATTGAGAACTTTTTTGCATTTATTTACTGGCAGCGTGTAACGCTCTGGTTATCGATTAAAACACGTAGCGAAATAGTGGCAGTGTAAATCAAAGAGCCATAAAACGCCACAATTCGGCCGAAGCCGACTCCACACTAGCACAGCGCTTGATTTATTCGCTCGCCCGGTGTCGGCGCGAAAACGTACCTCGTGACGTCACGGGTTTTGTTTTTTCTGCATGTTTTTTTTTTTCAGGCTTTTTATTGATGGCGTTCGGATAAAAAGTGGTTCAGCCAGCCGCCGGCCGGCTAAGCGGAGTGGCGTCAGAATTTGTGAATGATTTTTCGTCCCGTGTTCTGTGGCTCATCCCCGCGTTTTATAGCCATTTGTCAGTCGAGTGAAAAAGATGCATGTACGAGCGGTTGTTGTCGTTTTTTTTATTTTTCAATTTTTTCCGGCTTTTTAGGCTTTTACGCGGAGCCATCGACACGCGAAAGTGTGTTAGCGTCGGCGATGTTTATAAATCTACCACGTGTGCGCGCTCCGGTGCTTTTTGCCGTGTTACGACTTTTTTTAATAGTGTTGCTGCTTTAATTTTCCAATTTATCGGTTATTTATTTTATTATACATAATATACCTACATTGTTTTTACATTTTTGTTGTTGTGAGTGATGGATGTATGACAAAAACATTATATTTATCAATCACTGGCAGACATCTGTTCTTAAAATGCATTTTGAAGTATTTTATTGAAAATACTCTTAAACTAAACTCTTATCTTCGGATACGAGAATAAATAGACCTTTACTGGATCCAGATCACAATTTACAACATGAGCTTGCATCTTTGTTGCACTTACCATCATTTAAGTTACAACTGGGTATTTAAATCGTGTAAAATAATTGTCGTAATATTTTTAAAATAAAACCGCACAGAATTATAATGAACAGGGGCCCTGGCAATGCAGCGCTGCGCTCCGTACAACAGTGAAGTTATAAAAGGTGTGATTGAAGCGACCCGCAAAAATGTCGGCCAACAATCCAGCGGCGCCAAACCGCGGCCCACCAATTTATATTTCACTATTATTCGCCGCTACCGGCCCTCGATTTACGATTTCATTATGCCCGCCTCGAAAACTCGGCGAGTCGGTGGATTTTACAAAATGTACACCGATTTTTGCATTAAATTGATGGTCTTTTTATTTTGTTTAATGCACGAAGTTGATGGGTCTATAAGTCAAAGATGAGGTCGATCGCAAGGATTGAAATATGATGGATTTTACCACGGATAAGGTAGCGGAAAATATTGCGGGGAAAAGCCGTATAGCAAATCCTCATGGCTTGCAAGTTCTAAAAAACCAAACATGAAAAAAGCTACATTAAAGTCTATTTTGGATAAGCTTAAATAAAAACACCAATGGAAAGACAATTGTTTTTCAAATTCACTTTTAACCCTCTGTTACTCTGATCTACGTTTTTTTATATCCTATGGTATTGTGCATATAGGGTTTTCAATTTTCCTTATAATGTAATTTAATGTTATGCTTTAACAGAATATGAACAATAAAAAATAATTCTCACCCGCTCCCGCTTTCATAAATAATCATTAGAAAGCGCATTCAGACGCAATTACATACTCGGAGCACTTGGGGGATGGGTCGTTAAAAATCATATTGTAAGGGTGCTTGTATTCACTCGTCAGGGTTCTCCAAACACCGCGATATTTGGTAAAAGTAATTTCAGAAATTATTTATTAGGTATTGAAAGAAAGAAAATACATTTATTTCGACATACACACATTACAGAATTATACGTACACAACAAAAGAAACAGATAAATAAAAAGATAAGTAAATAATTGGACTGTTTTACAAAAACCTTAAACCGACTTCAAAGTACACTAAGCAGTAATCAAATCCTGATCTGATGGCAATGGGACCAAACGGGAAGCGTACCCTTTCAAATAAAAAAAGAATTTTCCAAATCGTTTAATAAATGACGGAGTTATGAGGTAACAAACATAAAAAAAAAAAAAAAAAATACTTTCGAATTGAGAACCTCCTCCTTTTTTTGAAGTCGGTTAAAAATTTAAACATTAAGTAATATTGCCGAAAAAGGATATTGATATTGTTTGAAAATAAACTCACACACAGTTGTGTTGTTTAAATAGATTTTTTAATTTCACAGCATTAGATATATTATTTAATTTCCAACATTTCCAATGAGGTCTCATTACTAATCAATTGCCGAAATCAACAAAAACATGCGTACATCAGCAATCGCGATCGTCCACCCGCCCGCCCAACGCGAGGTAAGGCTGCGATGCGCCCACCCCGAGCCCGGGTCCCGTTAAACACAGTTAATAATAGGCTCCTTACCCCTCGCCCGCCTTATCTGCAGTATTAAACCATAAAACATTATAATTTACAACGTTATGTCGCTATGCTATGACGTTGCGCAGTCGGCGTTCGGCGGTTCTCAAACATTTAACGAGAATTATGGAGCTGTGGACTATTATGAGTAAATAGAGTATAGGTGCTTTTGTGTTACAGAATACGATTAACAAATTGATAGTTATTTAAAATATTATCCTTATAAATTTATTAAAAATAGTTTTGTTCTAAAAGCTTGATATTTTTCATTTCTTCTGTCTGCCGTTTGGATTTTTTGTTCTTGAATACCTTTACTCTATTGATAATATGGTTTGAAACAGAAGTATTTATTTAATATTTTACTTTGTTGTTCCCACTGACTATGTAAATAGTCCTTCCTGAAAACTTTGGGAGCCGCTGACGAGTGATACTTAAAAATAACGAGATCGCAGCAAATATTGTAACAAACCCTCCCGCCGCCTATCCTCACGTATTTAGTCCAAAACCATTGTTTTAATAACGTTTCTTTGCTGATTCCGCCATACCCTGCCGCCATGTTGGGAGAACCGTCAATAAAGTAGCTTTGTAGGGTTGCTCATGCTTATTGTAATTTCATACAAACTTGTGGTACCTATATAATTTATTTCTTTCATTTTATTACTTAATATTTGTTACATCTCATCATTAATTATAGTTAGTGAATACTGATACATTCAATCAGACATACTTTGTACATTGAGTAAAATTTTCTACAAAATATTTTATAAAGTTCGACGTATCCTCAATAAATAAAGCGTTTTCGAAGACAAAAAACAGTCTGCATTCTACGCGGCGTGTTGCAATTTTCACAAATAATAGAGGTGACAACCCTAGTCACGCGCACCTTTATTTACCTTTTATCGATATATTCTTGCAAATTTTATGTCCCATCCCTAAATATGATATGTTTTGTGTGTTTAATAGACTAAGTTAATGGTTATTGCTGAGTTTAGGAGCGAATATAATTTTAAGAGTGTGTTGTGCTCGGGATTAGCGTGTGTTTTACTTGCTATCATAATAAATATTATTTAGAATTGTATTTTGAAATTGACAATGTAATTTGATTACAAATGTAATGACGGGCCAGTTGGCGCAGTTGGTTAGGGTTCACCTTACGCGCCGCAGGTCGTGGGTTCAATTCCCACACAGGACACGCATTTGTGTGCATGAACATGTCTGTATGTCCTGAGTCTGGGTGTAATTATGTATATTAAGTATGTATTTACAAACAAAAAGTAGTATATGTATTATATCAGTTATCTGGTTTCCATAGTACAAGCTCTGCTTAGTTTGGGATCAGATGACCGTGTGTGAGGAATGTCCCAAGATATTTATTTATTTAATTTACGTAGTATGCCATGAATAATATCCTATTTGTATTTTCAGTGATAAGTTCAGTAAACGTGAAGAATCAAAGACAAACATAGTCTTATAATGTTTTATCATACAGCAATTAAAGATTAAGCAAACAATTACCAACAATCCGACATGGATAATCAAGTATTTAACCACTTAAACTATTTCCAACATTTTCTAGATTAAGTACTCATCATCACAAATCGCTTTCTTTGTACAGCCCGTAAATGACCCAATAAAAAAGTAAATAGCCCGCAATCTCACCCGTAATCCGGGCATTGTTTGCCTGAACAATTGTACCTAATATTTACCATATCTCACGGATAAAGTGTACACGTGGGATGTACCGGCTGCCTTGGAGAGTGGCCGCCGTCTTAACTCGGCTGCTTTACACGAGTATTGTATCAATATTGCATGATAATGGGCGTGGGTAAGGTATAGGCGGTAGCGGGCAGATGGGTGCGTAAACGTAAAACGTACGCCTTAACTTTTACTTAACAAGGTTATTTGTTTTATTGTGATTTTTCTTACAATTAGTGGTTCTGTCAGCTGCAGACTTCGATCAGTTTTCAATTTTTTTTTAATCAGTTTTCTTTTTTTTTTCAAACATCGAATCGACAAAGAATTTCATATAATTACGGTACCTGCTTACAAAATTCACGAGAATCGGTTGAAATATCCAACCTGTAGAGGAGAACAGCCGGAAACCAGATATCTGGACAGACATACGAAAGCATTTTTGTTTAAATTTAAACGGAGACGCTTCGCTCGCTCTGCCAAAAAAAGAACATTTTATTAATGAATTAATCCATCAGATTCCTTAGGTACCTTCTTTTAAATCAGTTTTTAATCGTGCATCTTTTGTGTTTTAATTTTTAGTAATTAGACCCGTTTTTTTTTTCTTTTTTTCAAATTGTAATAATAATAATGCCTTTGTTTAACATACGAGTATCTAGAAGAGATCTAACCAACTAGATTCGTCGCTTAACATCAACAACCAAATTCTTGAAAAACATAACACTTAACTACACTGCACTGGTCAAAAGGACCGCACAAAACACCGCTAAAACGTCATAACTTGTACCACATCACAAATGTAGTCTTTATCGTCCACTGCGTTTGCCGAGATTACTGCAAATCTACTGATTGTGGGCCCACAACTATTGATACAGGCATTAACTTTGCATTGTTACGTTCCAGCGTAACTTCCACTAATCTATGGGTAATGTTTACTTTTGTTTTTGTAAATTTATCCACATTCTTATCGTCTCTAATGGCTTTAACCGGCTGATTGTTTCTTGTTTGTCTTCCATGTAAATATTGTATGTGTGGATTTATAGTATTAATTATTTGTTTTATTTAGTCATTAATTAAACTGATATTCATGTTTAAAAAGTTTTAGAGATAATTTATATCAAATCTCAAAATAAGACGAGGTAAATTTTACCTTTATTCTTAACATTTAAATACCTACAATTTAGTATTGTTTGATTTAAAACTCTTTTAATCCCGTTTGATTAAAATTCTCAAATAAAAAAAGGACTCTTCGAATCACCATCCGTAGAGCAGAGATAGAGATCCCCAACACGCTTAGATAAGTGTTGCAAGTATCGGACAGGTATCATTATGCGGGCATACTTAGCCGGAAGGTAAAGGGGGCCGGTGGGGGCAAAGAAGCGGGCGGGGGGCAGGGGGGAGGCAATTTAATTCTGTCCACGTTCTAATAATGACCGTCATAATTCGTTCAAAGTGTCCGGTCTGGGACATTTCGCCCCGCGCGCGCCCGCCCGGTTGATTCCTTTGCATTTTCCCCCCCTTAATTCCATTTTCATGCCACCTTGCACACATTTGCGCTTCATCTGTGGATTTGTTTGTGTGTGCGTGTGTGTGTGTGTGTGAATGTTGTCTTGTAAAGGGTGTGTCTTTGAAAGGATTTCGTTCAGTGATTTGTTTTTATCGGGGCATTAGTTTGTAATGAATGGACGGTTTTGTGAATAATCTTGATACTTGTTTGTTATTGTATTATTCAAATATATATTTTGATTGTATGACGTCATTACAAGTAAAGCCTTTCAAAATCAAAATACCTTAGTTTTATTGGTTCAATAATGATAGGCTCTGCCACAATTACAGCTGACAACTAGTTCTTCTGTTGTCGTTTAAAAATGGTTAGGTGTTTTCAGGTACTAGGTTTTTGTAAGCGTAGAAAGCTGGTGATGGCCGATGGAATGTACACACGGCTACAGATCAAGCTATACATTTCCAGTATAAGCTGATCTCGCATTGTATAGGATTTCCGTACAATGGGAGGTCTTATACTAGAAATGTATAGCGTGATCTGTAGCTGTGTGTACATTAAGCAATAATCAGATATTCATCAATTACAGTCTTTAGTTACTCAGCAAACATACAACTTCAACGCTATATGTGTATATACCTCCATATGTTCTGGTAATACCAATACACCATATATTTTAAACCCATGACACAAAAACCTGCAACACAAAAATTCCCTTAAACATTCGTCATTTTTAATCCTATACCCTCACATTACTAAGATTATCTCGTGTGTGTCTTTCAAGAACCGTGTACGTATACGCCGCCATATTGTTTTTGCATGTGTGCGTGCGCGGGTGGCTTTATCAACACATGTAGCTCATATTAAGTTTGATTTATAACTCTTATATCGTAAATGGATTAGGGAAGGCCCTTTCTGTACACTTGTGCATGGAACAGGGCCTAATGTCGTCGTTTTATGTGGGCCCATAATTGCCAAACGCCGTGGGTCCCCCGGTATAAATCTATCGTTTGTAATTAACACAGTGTTCGCCTTTTTAATGGGACTGTTTTTGTTTTCAGGTAAGCAAGTTCGAGTTTCAGTGAGGAGGAGTTGAGTAAGTTTTTCAGAAGTAGCAAAAAGTTTTTTCTCACTGAGCAAAAGTGAGATATTTCCATGAGCCTTATGATACAGACACAAAATTAAAAAAAACCGGCCATGGTGAGTTGGAGGGTTCCGTACAATATTAACTAACTCAACTTTGTTATGAAAAAAAAACGCAAAAAACCTTTCTTGTATGCGCGCCCCCTTTAATTTTTATTATTTGTTGTTATAGCGGCAATAGCAAAATTTCAGCTGTTTACCTATTACCGTTCATGAGATACAGCCTACTGACAGATAGATGGACGGACGGACGGACGGACAGCGGAGTCTTATGAATAGGGTCCCGTTTGGCCTTCGGGTACGGAACCCTAAACAACGTAAAAAAACATGATGAACTCATTTTTTTTAAATGGCTGTAACATAAGTACATTCAAATGAACGTTAGACCAAAAACATAGTAATGATATACGAAATAATCTGATTACACTAACCAACGCACTAACTTCTAATCAATAAAGGAATTCAATTAGTGACTTCATTTTACCGATCCAAAAATTAAAAAGTTATATTTCACTCGTTTTCCAATAGCACGTGCGACTTTATCACATTAATGCGAGACATTAAGAAAAAAAAACACTTAAACCCGAGAGTTGATCGTTTGCATAATTAATTTCCAAAGATATTGAACATTGGCGAGTGTTAGCCCCCTATATAAAGAAGAAAATAACCATCTTTAATTTGCCATTCAATTATAGCACTAATAGAATGGTGATAAGAATTCATTGGAGTATTTGTTTTCTAATCCGAATTTCAATGCACCTAATTCATTGGTTGATGACAGAAGGTAACAAGTGCATTTAGTTCTAGGAATTCTGTATGTATTTTAAGTTTTGTTTAGTATGACTTAGGGTCTAAGGTCCCATTGTTCTGTGATATCGCTTTAGAAACTTGACATGAATGAAAGCGTGCTCTCTATTCAGCCAGACTTATATAACTTTGCATCAGACCAATTTTTCCTTATAATGTTTGTTCCAATCGAGATCAATATTACCCAAAAGTATCACACAATAAACCGTAGACTACACTTTTCCAATTCACCGCACAAATATCCCCAACAAATTAAGAAAATGCATTCCAAACCACACACAGCAAAGTTCATCAAAAGAAATCCAAATAGAACTAGCGGGAGACAGCCGTCCGTCCGTTGAATACAAAGAGGTGGGACAACTGGGGACATTGGGTGGGACAGCGAAAACCGAGGGCCAGAAGAGGGGGGACTACAAAAAACATTTGCTTCGACTAACGAAACAATCGCAAGCATAATTGATTTTAACGTAGACTCGACTGCAAATGAAGTCGAGTTACTTGAGGATTGTGGGACGGGATGGGAGAACTCCTCAATGTGTGATGGGGGTCCTGATTGTATTGAGTTTTAGTGGGTTCTTTTAATAAGTGATTAGGTCAGGCTGCGGAATCTTGGATTGCTGAAAATCATCTTTGGTACTAGGCACGTAAAGTATATTTCTAGTCTTCAGAGAGGACAAGTTTTTGTTTGACGGAAATCCATCGGTAGCAGTGGTTTGCTTATCGACCTGGAGATGTAAACGAATGCAGAAATAGGCTTTGAAAGTTGGTATCCAAGAAACATTTTCCTGAAGGAACTCCAATGAATCATGGAAAGATAAATAAGATACAAAGCAACATTGAAACAGAAAATAAAACCTTACGATCCCATGAAAGAAATGATTTTCCAGCAAGAGCAATAATCGTTCTAAAACTTGATAAAAGATAAAAGTTACAAAGTTTCCGTGCAGTCCTATTGCAGCCTAGAGCTGTTTAATCAAGGGGCATGTAGCTGATTTAAATATGCACATAAGCGACTCAATGTTGCCTTAACGTGGCTTAGCCAGCTGATTCATTAGGCATTTTTGAAAAGTTCTCCGAGAAGGTATTCGCCGTACCTTGTTTCTCGGTGCATTAGAAATCGGTCGCTTTTTCTCGCTGTAATGATATGCGGATAAGTTAAGAATGGAATTCATTCAAAGTTCTTTTTTTTAAGGGAGGACATTATTATTTTGGATGGTTTTAGCCAACAAGCTGAAGTGAGTTTGTGCTTCCAGCATTTACCTGATTCATTTCTAGTTATGCATTGTTCTTGTTCTAGGCTTCGAAATCGTTCTTTTTAGGTAGGCCAGTGGCCAAACCCATTTGAATAAAATAAAATAGTGATGATGTTGACTAATTGATAAATAAATTAAACATGCATTATGCAGTTTTTAAAACTATTGTTAATATTATTAAAGTAAATATAGTGGAAGATGCCAAACATCAAGTATTATAGTAAACTAAATAAGGGCCGACGCAAACCGGCTACCGAACGTCGCGCACGATCTTCTAAATATTCCCGATCCTTCGGTTGCTGGCAATTCATAAGAGATGCATGCGGCAGATAGCCAATTTGCTGTTGGGCTCGCGTCCGCCTAGCTCCTGATGCTCGCCTGTAGATATGGTAATCTGGAAAAAGTCGCAGGGCGCAGTCTCAGGGAAGCGTCTGAACGTGCGATTGGGCCTTTTCTTTGGGCGTGGTTGGGCTAGGTCAGTTGATACAATAAATGAATAATTTATATTGAATTATGCTAATGTTTCTGTATTGGCTGTCTATGATGTTAAATGCTATCGTTTCTAGGAGTTCTTGAGATGGAATGCAAGTGTTAGTCATCGACAGATCGCGGGATAAAGTGAACGTTGCAAATCTAAAAGTCAAATTGATATGAACTGCACGCAGTCTGGATATAGATTATTTTAATACAGTAATTGCTTATTTATTAATACTAATAGCTGTGTTAGCGACCAAATCGTCGAGAGCTACCTGAGAGTCAACTTTGTAACTTTCATAGTGAGGTTATGGTTAGATATTTTGGTAAAATATTATCTTTATCTAATAATAAGTATTTGACGGGCCAGCTGGCGCGGTTGGTTAAGACTCTGGTTAAGATTCCACCTATCGCGCCGCAGGTCGTGGGTTCGATTCCCACACAGGACATACATTTGTGTGCATAAACATGTCTGTATATCCTGAGTCTGGGTGTAGTTATGTATATTAAGTATGTATTTACAAACAAAAAGTAAATATATATATAATATCAGTTATCTGGTTTCCATAGTACAAACTCTGCTTAGTTTGGGATCAGATGACCGTGTGTAAGGAATGTCCCAGAATATTTTATAATAACTATTTATCGTGTCCTGGAGTTCGCTAACATCCTATTGTGATTAAACAATCTGTAAACGGATTAAAAACAATCTTCACAAATCGCTCGTTTTGAGACCAATTGATATTATGGAAGATACTCCAAAAAGTTAGAAATAAAAACGAATATTTCAACTTTTTAAAAATCCTAATCATTTCACTTGTCACAACCCCACTAAACGAATCTTAAGATCATTACACCGACTCAACTTGTTAACCCTGACCACGTCCAAAATCCCAAAGGTCCATCTTAACCGTTATGTCAATACCAGACGTCTTGGTCTTGGACGTGCTGATGCAGCAGTGACCACTCCCCCTATTGTCCCCACCACCCCCCATCTAGGGGGACACGTAGGCCTTCACTGTACCGACGGTGGAATACTAATTAACAATTAGTTGGTAGACACAGGGGGATGGGATGACTTAGTTTAGTTGCAGTGTGGTGGGGAATTCAAGTATTTGGGTTTTTTTATAAATTTGGCCCGTAAAACCAGTGTTGACTTCTCTAATATCCCTAATTAGCTGACTAGTTTGTAAAAGAGCCATAAATATGTTATAAAAGTCCGTAATATGTTTCCAGCAATAAATTATAATGATAAATACTGACAAATGCAATTAATTAAATATTCATAAGTAATAAAACTGAATCTCACATGATGTACGTTACACTTGATGACAGTGATAAGCGAAAGCGAAAGCGGCAGCGGGTTGAAAGGACATGTTTCAAGTTTTGACGTAAAATAAAGAAAGAAGAGAAGTCAAATATAGAGGATATGAAGGATTCGTTAGCATTGAAATTAAAAAAAAAAACTGGATGGACTATTTCTTAAGAATAGTCGATAATACGTCTAAATACCCGCAAATTAAAACTTCAGAGACTAATTTGACAGCTTTAAATATGTCCTATCCTTTTTCAATAATGTTTGTAAGAAAGAGATGTGATGTGACTAAAATTAGTTTAGTGCGATTTACAACAGAATCCGCACCATTATGAAACTTGACCCAGTTATTTCTAAGCCTTGTGCGCTTATCACATTTGCCACATAATTAACATTTGTGTTCAAACTCAAGCAGTACGGTCATCCTTAGCTGCCCTTTCATCTTCTACCAACTCCTTATACCTAAACCAAAGCATATCTTCATAATCTATTGATAAGAACCAATTACTAAAAAGGAGGATCATGATTCATCGCAAACGATATTTTGTGCAAAAACATTTAACAGCCTTAGGTTAGCTGATTATTCGATACGCAAAATTGTGCAGCTTATCGCGCTCGCTATCCGTACTACACTAAGGTCTGACTAATATTTACTACATACCACTTAGATATTATTTTAAAGGATTTGTAAATAAGACATGGTAAAATCTTTTGCATGTCACCATCTATTTCTATAATTTAAATACTAAGGCGCCGATCCCACAGAGAAGAGTTCTAGAGTTCTGCGTTCCGAGTTCTGGATTCCGCGTTGACTTTAAGCTATGTGGGGGCCTATGAAAGTAAAAAAAGTGTATGATGTGCGATCAGTAGCGAATATTGCAGAAATCTAGAACTCTAGACTGCTTGCTGTGTGCACAATAGTCAGCACGGAATGCAGAACTCGGAAGTCGGAACTCTAGAACTCTCTCTGTGGAATCGGCGCCTAAACTGCTGCATGGATAAATGTCTAAGCACTATTCTTCTTAGAATAACATATTTACTGTTTTCCTAAGCTTTCATGTTGGGATTTATCTTTTTTTATATTTAATAGGCTTGCGCTTGACCGCAATCCCGCCTGATGGTAAGCGAAGATGTAGTCTAGGGTGGACCGCGCGTACCCATAAGATGCCTGTTCACTCTGGCCTTGAATAGACCCATGTTATAATTGTCTGGAAACACGTTGTCTGGGAGAGCACTCCACAACCTAAAACTTATTAACTCTGGTTTTACCTTATGATTAAGTAACTTTACATCTGTTATAACTCATGGCGGTCAATGAGGTACAGCAATTATAGCATGATTAAGTAAGGTGGCTTCGTGTGGTGGTTTAGGTGATGATACCTCAACGGTAGCGATGTTCAATGTTTGCAGAACTTGGTAATGTGCCTTTGAAGACGGAAAACATCGTGAGGAGATCATAGCAAGGTGGTAGAGCAGTTTATGTTACCCGCCTGGCTGGCTACCATCCTCAAGATGAAAGTACCTATCGGTGTGACACCGCAGCTGCACTTGTGATCCAATTCTTTTGTAGGATCTATGTGCTTATCACCTGGTTATCGCCAGGTTGGTTTACTTTGCTTATTTCCATAGTTTAATGTCCTACAGTCTTCTGCTGTGGGGCTCAGCTGCAGACTTTGAAACTATATTTATTCTGCAGAAAAGTGCAATTCGCGCAATCTATTGTTTGGGTCCTCGCGAATCACTACGAAGTCGATTCAAGGAATTTAAAATTTTAACGTTACCGTCACAGTACATTTATGAAAATATTATGTTTGTCCGTAAAAACTTAAATTTATTTGAAATTAATAGTAGCCGCCATAACTTCAATACAAGAAATAAAGATAAAATTGTGACACCTAGATTCAGGTTATCTAGAGCTAATAAGTCTTTTCTCGGAAATTGCGTTCGATTCTATAACAAAATCCCACTCGAAGTAACTAAAATGTCTTATGATAAATTCAAAGATTTCATAAAGCAGAGGTTAATTGACAAAGCCTACTATAAGGTGGCTCATTACGTGGATGACAAGAATATATGGTTGTAGTAGCTTCTCTCTGCACTTGTAGCCCCTGGCTAAGTGACAATTGTACGAATAAGCATAAAATAATAATGTATAATATATTGTATAAGTATTTGGGAAAAAAGCTGTAATATTAAATTAAAAGATCTTCCACAAAAAGAAAAACCTTGCTGAGTTTCTTGCCGGAGTCTTCTCAGTTTAAGTGTATTCCGAACCGGTGGTAAATTCAACTGTATGTACATAACGTTCATAAGTGCCTTACTAAGGCCTAAACTGAATAAATGACTTTTTGATTTTTGATTTTGATTTTGACCTTTGGTGGCATCATTGCTTACCATCGTGAAATTGTGGTCAGATACAAGCCGTAATATAGAAGCCACGTTTTCGGTTACAACAGGAAAATGCCACTAAATCTATGATTCTAATTATTTGATCCGTTGACAGAGTCGATTTGTATCGACTGAATGACGCCTCTTCGCCGGAAACCAGGGTTCATTAGAGCGCAGCTTATAGAGCCGAGTGTGACTAATTTTGTCGTGTCGGATTAATGTAACATCAAAATAATTGTGTTTCATAACTGTGTGAGACGACTACGGAACGACGTGGAGTAAGAACGTTAATGAATTATGCTGATTTAATCATTTCATATCAACTACCCATTTCTTTCGCGTACTCATTTGTTTTTGAACTTGATTTTAGTCTAATCTTCATCATCATATAACTTACACATATTCAGTATTGTTTCTATTGCTAATTTTTTTCTCATTTCGGTCAAAACATACGTGTAATTTCTTCTCTGTGGGATTGCTTTAGATAAACTTTTGTATTCAATACTATTCTTTATTTTTTTTTGTTTTCTTCATCTCTATCTATATCTCTATTATAATCAACATCTCATTTAATAATTCCCTCATCACGTTCCGTCATCGTATCGTCTACAAACCATACTAAATCAGTCATCACCTTGATTGATATGCACCGTGATACCTTTGCTGCCCTTTCCGGCCCTTTCGTCGCCTTTTAAACTTTTTTTACGGTAAGAAATTTATCATTTTCGAGATGAAACACTTTTTTGTGAGTGGCGCCAGTGAATTTCGTTTTGAATGTCGACAATTTTGGATTTTGATTGAGTGGTGGTCGTTTATTTGGGACTTCCTCTTTAATATTATTTCATAATTATGTCGAATTTAATGAGGATATATTTAATTGTTTTTTTAGGATTCCGAACCATCTTTTTCTTAGGAATAGCTTGACATAGTATTAAATTTAAAATGAATGTCAACTAAGTCCTTTTTTTTTCGTGGTGTAATCCTCATAGGATACCCGACTGCTTCGAGGGCAACTAAGGCCTATGGCATCAATATGCTTTATAAAAATTTCTAGATCAACGCAATTAAAAGATGCAGAATTGCAAACCGCATTTTCATACTAAAACTCTCACTTACTGACTCATACAATCCTGTACGGTACTTTCCGGACCTGCAATCTAGTAATGTCATCAATTTCAAATGGATTATTACGAGACAAGCTTATTTCATAGAAACTACAGACGCTCCCAAAATAAAATACGGAGCCCTCTTAGCGCTCGAGGCCGTCTCACGATCGCCTTTTTTATTAACCCAGCAATATAAAAAAACATGTTTTTAATATGACTATATTATCGATACTATTTTTGAAGCGACGATACGAGCAATTAATAACGACAGTGGCCCTGATTCTGTTGTTCACAACTAAACTAATTTTAATGTCACTATGTCTCTTTCTAACAAAGAACATAAGAAAAGGATGTAAGAAATTTAGTCCTGTCAAATTAGTCCAATGCTTGTTTTCAATATCATTTTAGTCGCCATCTATCGCGGTTACGCCTAAATACACGCAAAATAAGACGGCAAAGATTAATTTGACAACTTAAAATATGTTCTATCCTTTTTCAATCATGTTCGTAAGAAAAAGATGAGATGTGACTAAAATTAGTTTAGTGCGATTTATAACAGAATCGGCACCAGTGTGATACAAATTTAAATTATTAATTACAAGATTGCAATTTTTCATTCAAAATCACCAGTTTGATTCGATTCATCATCATCAATCGAAACCGTTAAAGCAAATACAGTTTAGCAAATTAGTAAATTTTATATTTTACCAATAATCAGCTACCAGTGTTAGAAATATAAATTAAAATGAAACAGTTCGATCTTTAACGACCGATTAGAAATCTATTAAAATATCGATATTAATTTAACTAATTTATAAAAATCAAAACTAGTCTGCCAGTTTTATGATAATAATTCTTATTTATGTGGCATACATTTCAACGTTGATAGTGGAAACTATTAATATAAATCCATGAAATAAATTTACATACTGCTTAAATAAGCTATTAGGCTCGCATAGAGACGGGCAGGTCATTTCGGCTTCAATTTAGCGAAACGAATGCGAAAATTCATGTCAAAGTTTGGAGCAAAGTTATGATCAGTAGAAAGCCATCAGTAATTAAATTGGTGAGATATTAACATTTTTAAAACTTAAATCTTGTTTGTGTTTAAAGCAGTTCTATTAATACCTTAAGTAAGCTAGGTTGTTGTATGACTTACTCAGATTTTGCGATTCGATTACAGAGTGTAGCGTAATTTTGCGACTGGTCTCAGTTATTTGTTGAAATTAAATTAAAACCAAATAAGTAACAAAAAGGCATCGATATTTTTAAAATACTAGAAAAATAATAATAATTCTGAGACCGGTGCCGCGGTGGTAAAAAGTGTATAGTGTAAAGTGTCGAACCCTTAACGTTGGACCACTAATCATGCTACATTCTGTATCATAATTTCTGTAGATTTACTGTAGTTTCTTTGTACTGTAATCCGAGTAGTATTTATTCTGTGGATAATATGACTACAAATCTTCTATTGGTTCAAAACATAGACAATAAATAGCTTTTGCAATATATCTCGTTGATTCAAATCGACTTTTTTACAACTTTCTTTATACACTCTTAGTGCTATAAAAATAAGTTTGTTTTTCCCAAATTATGCACACGTCATATATTCCCAAATCTCTTTTTTTATGATGACCTTAATAAGCATGGTGTCGGCAGTTCCGGATTTAATGTTTTATGTCATTGTGTTTAGAAGAACATTAAAAGTCAGTGAAAAACCGTTTTATTATCATTTTACGATACGAAATCGGATAGTTAGTCTTTTTAACGGTTCTTCCAATGATTTTTATGTGTGTTATTTTATTATGTTTTATATTGCGAGATTAATTTTCATTGTTAGTAAAATGTGTTTTTAAGTGTTGAGTTTCGGTTACATGTCTACTGTTGGGGTATTATTGTTATCTTTGATTATTTGCTTAGATAGTAGACATTTCGATTTTTACTCAAAACTTACTTAAATAGAATGTTAGCTGAAAAATTATGTTCGTTTGGGGTCTTTTTACTTTTTAACCGACTTAAAAAAAACGAGGAGGTTCTCAATTCGGTTGTATTTTTTTTTATATATATTTTTTTATGTTTGTTACCTCATAAGTCCGTCATTTATCAACCGATTTGAAAAAATATTTTTTTATTTGAAAGGGTACACTTCCCCTTAGGTCCCATTGTCATCAGATCAGAATTTGATTACTTCTTAGTACTTTGAAGTCCGTTTACGTTTTTTGGAAAATAGTTCATTTCTCAATGATAGATATGATAGAGCGTGGTTTCATAAAAATATTTCAGAGTAATGAAATGGAATTGACTAAGTAGATATTCGTAAAAAACCCTTGACGACTCATCCTATGTGAAATAGAGTATAGTATAAGATTGATTACCTTGAAGTGGTTCCTCCTTAAGTTCTAATACAATGAGCAGCTAAAGTTGAAGGCCCTTATGTAAATAATTTGTCACCGTGCAGTAGGTAATTGGTGTGATTCGGCAAGTACACTTTCGATGCTTCCCATCTTCCAAATCATGTCATACCATGCTGAGATTAAGGTCGAAAACTTGTCTTTGTATATTTAAATCCATAGTAAAATATAATTATACAACTACTAAATGAATATAAACAATATAAACTGCGCAGATGTTGCGTATATTCACTTAAAAATATATGGAAAGCACTAAGAATGCTCTCAAGACTGCATATTTTTGTTTGAAAAGTCCGCCGAGACGATTGTCGCCCGCCACTCGCTAGTCGCTGCAGAGTTATGAATGACATTGAGGAATCGACGCACATGTGCGAGGCGCGCAGCTAGGTGGATGCGGCATCTGGATCAATTTGTCAACTTGTTGGTCAATTTGTTAACTCACAAAATACGCTGCTAAAAAGAAGCATGTTTAACTTGAAGATGTGACCAAGAAATATTTTTAATTTCTTTCTTCTTTCTGTTTTCGTGAGTTGGTCAAATTGAATAAGTTAATGTTTTGTTTAATAACTAGCTAACCGTCGTGATTTCACCCGCGTTCTGTAAAATAAAAGTAGGTTAAGTTAATCCTTATAATATCAGCTATCTGCCAGTGAAAGTCCCGTCAAAATCAGTCGTGCCGTTTCGGAGATCAGCCGGAACAAACTTACAGACAGCCAAATATTTAAAAAATCGTTTTTTTTTTGTATAAATATCTTTTATACTTTCATAATATACGATATATTGCATGCATTTAGTAAAAAGCTTTTATTTTGACATTACAAAAGGACATTTCAATTTTATTTATCTGTAAAGATGAATGCTTAGATTACTTATGTAACGCATATTATTAAAAACATGGAATAATGCCAAAGTATTTGACTCTGTGTCATTGAGTCAATTCTGGTTATAAAATCAGATCTTTCTTGATCACCTTAAATTTTTCCACTATCATTAAAATATACAAAAGTCATAAAATACAAGAAATCAGTTCAAAAGCAAAATAATACCATCAATATTGACAGTAAGCTCTTAGCCTTTGTCTG
Organism: Polyploca ridens; assembly: GCA_951394255.1. Taxonomy (NCBI): domain Eukaryota; kingdom Metazoa; phylum Arthropoda; class Insecta; order Lepidoptera; family Drepanidae; genus Polyploca; species Polyploca ridens. The sequence goes on along the minus strand of OX596247.1, from coordinate 18,820,715 downwards.
AATCTGCCAAGTTAGTCTCGAAACTATTACACCCACGTTTATTTATTGCACTCAAGGTTTATTTTCTTCCAACATGACAATAATTTAAGTAACATATTGCTCTATATTGCACGTTAATTGAAAATTATTGCTGCATTTGTGGGGCACAATTTTTATTGAAAACGCGGGTGGTACTACTTAAATTGCGGCGTAAAATTCACGTATTTTTTACGGTTATTTCTTTAGCTATGCGTATTAAAAATTTAATTTAACGAAATTTATAAACAGAAAAAAAAAATGCTTATTTATTTTCAACATTTCCCAGTTATTTTTTTTTGTAAAGAAATTGATTCCTCCCTGCCCTATCGCATATTTATAAAGTGCCTCCTCCACCTCCCGACATCGACATCCCAGTCACAGTTGGAACCGCCTCGGTCCCACAATAATAATAATATGTCAACGCCAGTGCACTATCTAAATGGCGTTTGAAATGCTTCCATCAATATCGAATTGAGTGTGAATCCTTGTTGCCGCGTCCATGGCTCGTTTTTTTCTTCTAATTTATTATATCCGTGGTGCAGGGTGTTTATCCGTGGTGCTTGGGAAACGGATGAATGATTTATGTTTATTTTTGTAATATGCGTATACTACAAGTCGCCTGGCTAGCCTCGGTTAAGAAAATCTGTCGGTGAGCATCTATTAGTGTCCTCCAGGAGGTATACTTGAGAGCTAGTTGGAGCAACTGTTGCTCTTAAAATAAGGTTCCTGGGAGTTTGAAATTGATTCGCAGTGAGACACACTGGCGGTTAAAAAGATGACAAAGTAAATAGTAGAGCTTAACAGATACCCTCATTTGCTCACTGCTGTAATACGACTAAATCAAATACCTCCAATTATCTGAGTAATACCTCATTAATTGCGGGCTAGTCGTACATCCATATTAAAGACATGATCTGAGAAACCAGTTAGAAACTCCACGTAAAATGTTGTTCTGTTATAAACAATCGAGAGAACACGGCTACCAGATTGCTCTCAAACGCTTCCCTCCCAAGACTAACACTAGCAAACACTAGGGTGACAAAGCATCGCATGTCTGCGGACAATGTCCGCGCGACATAGCGGACAGCGTGTTCACACCATCAGATACGATGCTTTATGGCACCGAACGGTCGCCATTAGCACCGGCCGCCAGTTGAATTGCCTAATTAGAATTACACGGCTCTTGCTAACCGGTTTTTAGATTTTGCTATTCGTGTGGTGTGTCGATCTAGATTGAGTGCGGGTTTTTTTTTGTTTTTATTGTAATAAAATTTGCTGGGGTGGTTAATCGTGGGAATAACGATTTACATTATGTTGTAATATCAAATTTGTCATTTTTATCAAATAGTATGTAACCCAGTTTTTATAATTGTACAGCAGCAAAAATAATTCATTCATTTCCAAAAACATGCTCATATTTACTGTAACTTGTAACCTACCCAATGGGGGGTATACTAAAATTAAATTATTCACCAAACCAACGCATCAACTCCATAAACATCAAACAAACATAAAAAAGTATCTTATCCAGAACACAATAACGTTATCGTTGAAATATCGACACAATTTTCTTGATCCGTAAAATAAAATGTCCCGGGCTTGACGTTTGTTCAAATTTATGCGCACGAGTACTGCAAGGTTGTCGTAAAATTGAGGATGTTATGTCTCCTGATAAGTGCGTTGTCGGGTATCGGACTGTCTCCGCAGTGACAGTTTTATTATGGACACCCTACAAATGGCCGATTCGATTGCAATTTTTTTATCCATTTATTTATTTGAATATTTGATGTTTAATACCTTTCACATGTGTTGTGTGGAATAATATAAATAAAGTTATAGTTAATTGTGATTTGCTGATTTTTGGGAAGGTAGGAAATTCAAATTCTTGATCAAGACAAGACAAGATTTATTATTTTTTTTTGCTTTAAATCACGGACGTTTGATGTAGCAAAAAAACGGGATAATGTAAACTATTTGATAAGATATTGCTACAAATTGCACTTATATCTTGTCTCCAAAGATTTAAATGTGGTCATATATGTAATTCCACCTGAACGAGACAAATTACGCTGCGTTGATTATCATCAGTCGGTGTGAAACCGTTGTTGATTCTTCAATTAATTTACAAAGTGTATCTCTAATATATTTTTTTCCTATACTAAGGATGAACGGACGATAATAATATTTTATCTATCGTTTGACATCAGACGTCGATTGGCTCCGAAATTATTGACTATTCATCAATCATGTGTCTGCAACGAAACAAATCCATCATTCGGTTAATTAATTTATCAACAAGCTTATTTATGTAGCTGCTATAAAAACGAAACCTATTTTCGACTCTATCCCTTTCATTATTAAGACTTCAATATTTGTTTAGGACGGTAAAATAAAGGTTGGTACATATAAAAGCACGTGTCCCTAAAAAGCAGTAGTTCAGATTAATAGGGTGACTGTGTTTACCTGGTGTTATGTGCACTCGATCGATCAAGTGATCTGCGCCGGCGTCGATCATTTCGATAACTGCAGTTTCATAATATTTTTGGATTTTATCGTAATTTCCTAATATTGAAAAGGGTGTCAAAAGAAGTAAAGGTTGCAAAATATGATTTGTAGATAAAACTTTACAAAACAAAAAAAGAAAAATAAAGTTAATTTATCCATGATGTATAACAATAGACACTCTTTATTTTGTGCTAGCTTCTGCTCGCGGCTCCGCGAGTAAATCCTCCGGAAATAAATGTCATTTTTCTACAACAATAAAACAAAACAACTTCATCCCGCTTCGAGGGTGGAATTATTAAATCAATCTTCAACCTAAACACATAATTTGAAGATCCCCTATTTTACCCCCTTAGGGGTGGAATTTTGAAAAACCCTTTCTTAGTGATTACCTACTCTTCACAAAGAATATACCATCTAAATTTCACGCCTCTAGAACCAGTGGTTTAGGCTGTGCGTTGATATATCAGTCAGTCAGTCAGTCAGGACTTTGAATTTTATATGTATAGATAGGTGTATCTATAGGTAGAAGAGGATCAGCACATACATACTGGATATAAATATCATAGAACCAAGGACTAGCTTACCCAAGCTTATGCTTGCATTGATATACGGCCACCGTCCATTCATCAGGATCTAACTACTAAGAAGAATCACCAAGATCTTTTATCAGAGAAGTCCAAACCCACCTAGCTCCTCTCCATACGTGACATAATAAAAATAATTTAAAATGGAAAAAACATTTGCTAAAGCTCGGACCACACTGGCGACTGTGGCTGGCGACTCTGTCATATCAGTGATTGATCGTGCGATTGTCTAACCGAGTGAATCCATCATCGGACGTCGCCGGACAGTCGCCGGCCGGTCGTCCGGCCGTGACGATGACGTCTTGATCGATCAGAAACCCTTTTAAACGGGAAGTGGGGGGGCAACTAACGTTTTTATGTACTTAGTGCGATTATCAGCTGCAGAATGCAAGCAAGATTAAGAAGTTTAAAACTTTTGCTTCCTGGTTTTAAAATTTTATGAAATATGTTATGATAAAAATATTCCCAGGGTAAATTAGAAATAATACTGTGGTAGGAATCCAATTATTCGTTCCTACCAACTATTTGTCAATTACTCGTCCTCATATCGCATCGGCCGGCCATCTTGGCCGCGTGTAAATGTCAACCGCCGGCGCACCAATTACAAGCCTGCGCACGCGCACCGTTGACGGCAACAACGCACCGACCGATACCATAAAGCTTCGCGCCATTTATAGAATTGAAATCTGCTGGGCTGAGATCGGCAGGCGTTCCAATTAATGCGAGCGCCCGGACATCTGATACTGCTGAGTTGTGCTATAAATTCTGTGGGTGAATGTAGATAGAGCTTTAGCATTGTGATGGCTGCTTCTGCTGTCTCATGGGAATGTTTCTTGAAGAATTGGTTTATTTACTTTATTTTTATTGCAGTAAGACAATTGGGTGTGTGATATCAAGGGAAGTTATTACAACTTTACATAAGTATGTTTTATTTTACAGAAATGAATCAAGCCATATTGTATTGCAATCAAATACATAACAACATTAAATACACAAAGCGATAGCGCACCTTAGCTCCGGCGCCTGCCGTGAATTACAGCCAGCACCGCTCTGTAGGAGGACATCAGCGCATTCGATAATTTAATGGCACCATGCCGCCACCCGCAATTTAATGTAACACCACCCGCCCCGGGGGCATTCATAATTTTCTCCGTTCGCCCATTGTGCTCTCACTACTGGAGGGACACTCACGATCGCAGACATCATCGGTGCCTATCGTAATTCCTCCGTATCCGACCGCTTCCCATGTAGAGAGGAGCTAACTTAATATGTGCATCACGACAAGCGCGTATATGGGTATGCACCCCGCCCAGGGTCCGCCGACCAATCCTATCGCGCATTTTAAATGCCGCCGCGCATTGTATGTATATCGAGTCCGCGGCCGCGAATAAATTGAGTCCTCGTTGACGCACCGTCATGTGGCACCCGAGACGCCTCGCCTCCTTCCATGGTAATCCGCGCCGGATTTAAAACTGCTTATCCCCCGACACTCTTTCCGAGGAATCCCCTCTCGAACCTACAAATCAATCGTCCGCCCGCACTCCATAAATTAAGAGGCGAAACAATGACCCTAAATTATTGGGCCGTCTCCTTTATCGGGCGCCTCCGTATCGTTCGTTTTTTTAAGCGACTCCTTACACAAATGAGACTCCGCTCCGACTTATTAGGTTTCGGAATTTCGCTCGCGGCAGATCGACAGCGGCGATAGCGTCTGTGGGAATGCGAGGTGGACGCGGACGACGAAACGTTAATTATTCCACTTCCTCGTCTCCGCGGACAATAGCGTTAGCCCCTAATTGAAGCGATCGGAGTGTGGACCGCGAGATCGCTAATGGTCGTGATACGCGAACCATCGCTCGCTGTATCTGGTATTCCATCACGGTGTCGGGCCGTCGTCGTCGACGATATTTTTTCACCGGCAGCCTAGCCGTTTATGCCCGTGCATTAACATAAAACAAGCGGGCAGGCTGGCGACTGCGCGTCCATATTTCTGCTACCGTCGTGACGGTCGGCCTCGGTATTGTGCGCGCGATACAGATCTGCGGACGCATGCGCACGCTGCCACTGGATATTTAGAAGCTGTCTCTTAAATTTCGATGCGACTTAACGAGTCGCATTCTGCGTAAGGCGACATGCGATCGGCCATTGTTCTTTTCCTTTTAGGTGGCGTATGTGCGGTGTGCGCGTCTAATTTCTGCGCGGACGTTAATGCGGGGGGAGTTTTCTAACGGGCGGGTTGACGCGTTCCATTACAGCGGGGATGGTTTCATAAATATTTTATTGGTAGTGAGGCGGCGGCGGTCGGAGGCGCTCTCATTACCGGCGGCGGCCGCTGGAGATCATTAGTCGGTGATAAAATGCGGCGAGGACGCGTCCTCTCTCGGAATCGGTGCATTCTTAACACGTCGAGGTGGGGCACCTTTGCTTCGATGCCTTTTGTTTTCGCTGCGAGACTCTATATAATTACCCAGCTCGGGGTTAATGGACTGGTAATTGTATTGTAGACTCGAGACTATCGCAAAGATAACGATTGGTGACGATAAGTTAACGTAGATAGCCATAATTGATTTCGTAAATTTCATGTAGTTACTTCAAACAGTTTCATTTGAACTAGCTAAGCATCGAATTCTTTCATCGGTACCTCAAAGACTTGGACTGATGCTACCGTCTCCGAGATAGTATGAAAGAATTTCCATTCTTGAGCAATTTCCATTGAATCTCATTACTCTCAAAATGATCAAAGTGCAAAATCTTAGTCAGCTTTCTCCCAACAGTTTTATGTTAATGACTGCAGTATCTATGTAAAACGTAGCCCTAATCTAGTCTGAATATCGTATATTATATATATAAAGTGTGCACGTACGTACGTGAGGATGTCTGTAGTGAAGTGTCCTCAACAAGTCGTATGGTAATGAAACTCGATCGGGACATTCTCGAGTTAAAGATGACTCTTAATGTGCATCTAAATACTACATAAAATAGCCGACGTATTGGAGACTGCGGATATACTGTTGTGCAGTTCAGTGAACAAACTTGTCAGGCAACTTGTGAGGCGTTAACGAGTTCTAGGTATTGTGATGCCATTTCATCCAATCTGTCATGCTTTTCTAGATGTTTTTTTTAATAGGTTTAAAATTTCCAAAAATTGCTGAGTTTCTCGGTTGTTCTGATTGACTTTCAAACTGGTTACTTTAACGTTGACCATAAAAACTTGAGATGGCAAAAACTGCAATATTATCATTAATTATTTTACTCTTCTGGATGTTCGCTAAATATAAAACCTATTTCATAAGAAAATATTAAGAGATTACTCACTACCCCGTGTGAAGAATTGACGTTAATAAACGCTTACTAATGCGTTTGCGTTAACTATAAATTTGTATGGGAGCAATTAGTACCATGAGTATTCCGCTAGAGGCGCTGTGCCAATTCCTATAGAGAAGCGTCGTAAACGCAAACGCATTAGTAAGCGTAACTAAGTTACTAAGGTAAAATGTTTACACTATGGGTACTGCTGCTATTTACACGTCTTGTTTCTTATGTTAAAGTATTTAATTCAATATTATATATGATTTCAAGTGTCCAAAAACTGTTTTTTCTAGTTTTATAAATAGTGGTTCATTTATTTAGTTGACTGAACGCAAGAACTGTGTGTCAAATGTTGAGAGTGGACAGTGCGCGGCGAGTATTCGCCAGTGCACTCGCGTTATGGTAATGAGATCGAATCCGAAATTGGACGCAGTGTGACCGCGGCTGAAGAAATATTTCACACGTATTCAATTTACATTCACGGATTGCTATAGATAAGAAAATCTTAGGATACAAATAACAACATAAGACTAAAATAATTAAAATTTCATAATCTTCAGTTTTATTTTCTTTTTTGCAGTTTAGCGTAGTGCGTGTTTCCCGTTCTTTTATAGAAATAGCAGACATAATCAAACGGATTTGAATAATAAATAAGAATATTCCCGATGAAACACCAAAGAACGTCAGAAAGACAAAGGGGTTATCTATTTTTAAAGGCAGATAGAATAAATGTATCACTAACATCGTTGTAGGCATATATCAATGTCAAATCTAACCCGTTTCCTGAAGCCGCTGATAAATTAGACCCACAACATCAAATAATAATATTATTTGAAGAACTTTGGTTGATTTAAATCGAAAATCAATTAATTGAGTTATTTATATCACCATTAGGATTTTAAAAGACTGTATTTTAGTATGGAAATATAAAAAGCTGAATAAATTAAAATTAAAAAATAATGATGATTTAACTAGCAATAAAAATTGTATTCCTGTCGAAAAAAGATTTTTAATTTAGAAATAAATATTATATTCGAGTGGCTATCAGATTGTGCTAAGCAACAGCTGAAGCTAGAGGATTCCTGTCAAAAGCTTACTTAAGTCACGGACTTAAGTCTTGGTGCAAGTTATAAAGTGGCAGCGATTATGTAAGAAACATTTGTCTTTGCTCAAATCAAGCTTCAGTTTATTAATCAGACGAGATGTATACTTTTAAATTAAATTAAAATCATTATTAATTAAAATTAAATTAAATTAAAACTTCACATAATTTTTTTTTTCGATTGAAATAGTTAGAAAACGGTTTTTAAATGTATAGTGATCAAATATTATATCATTCTTAGGTATTATATAGCGCACGTTACTTGCACCCCGCGCTGTACTGATGATGATAATTAGCAATGCTCTCAGCCAGTACAACGGCCGACCCATGTCCTATACAACCATTCAAGCATCAACCACCATGTAGCTAACTTAGTTTAGAATGACTGGTACCTGAATAGTTGTATCGGAGTAACCATGGATAAACCGTTCCACGCGCACGCTACTTGCACCCCGCGCTATACTATAACAAAATCATTTTTCATAATTGCGATCGTGCGATCAATCTTGTGTCGTCGACGGAAGCCACTCAACCTCGCCCCGTTTCTCCATAGATTTGAGTATTATTGTTGTTTATTTTTTGACTGATAGCCACCGGTTTCGGCCACCTGACTTACATTATTTTATCGCTGCAACCAACACGCAATTTCGGGCGAACATGAAAACTTGTACACGATTATAGATTCTTTTCGACACACGATTGTATCTATAAAAGAATTAGGTTCCAGCAAAAACGCGCCGCGTGATTGTTGATATATAAAATAATAAAATAAAAACATAGAAACTATGCATATTGGTATACGAATAAATTATCCGACAGGAAACTGGAATAATTTAGGAATGCACGAAACATAAGCATAATTTATCGATTAATCGATAGTTTTTTTTAAATTAATTGAATAAAAATCCAATTAACTTATTTTATGACAAAGGCGTGGAATACCACTGCATAATTTTAAACTTGAAAAAAGTGTTAGCCTTCAAAGTGTCAAGTCGTTGCCATAAATGGGCATCTCTTGACTTGCAAAGTATTCTCTATATTGCAACCCAGGCGATGCTTTGAAGCGCATCACTTAGCATTTAGTTTGCAAAACTGTAGGGATCAGTTTTGCTAAGACCCTTGTGTATCGAAAGGGTTAATTCAAAAACAAAAAATAAATAAAAGCTAAACAAGTCAGGATTCGGTGCACTACCTGAACTAAGCTCCAACAATAAATCGCGTACAAAACGAAGAGAAGACAGGTCATAAATCTAAAAGCAGAAACTAAAGAGGAATAAATATCTCAAGTCCCGGTACAGCCTTCGGATTCCAGCCAAAGAAAATATCGCACCCGAATTCCGGTGGCCGTTGACGGGGCAAATGGAAAAAAGCGCGAAAACCTCGCATTCCGAACGTAAGCTCCGCCCACGTGCGCGCGCGCAGTCAGAGCGACAGGTGAATGCGGTGCGGGCGCAGCTGCCGTGCCGGACGCGCTGATTTGCTGCTCTGTTTTCCCAACGTGGAATATATTTAATAAAATATTGATGTACAATGGGGAGTGACAGCGCGCGCGATTTCTGTAACGTCTCAGAATGGAATGAGAGCTCCTCTCTTTGTAGCTGTTTGTTAGACTGTCCACTTTTTATTTTATCTCGATTATATTGAGTTTTCGAATAGTGATACATAAATGGCGATTGGATGTTGTGAAAACGAAGGTGGTTAATCGATCAACTTTCTCACCTGGAAGCATGTTCGTGGATAATAAAATAAAAAATACAGTTTATTCAAATTGAAGCTTTTCACTGATTCAAATGTATGTAAAAGAAATTACTACAAAATCAGCATTGTTAAAGTTTCAATTGAAAACAGTACTTAGTAAATCTTTAAATGGCAATCAAACACATAACTTACGAAAACAAACAGCATCGGGTGATCACTTAAAAGGCTAATTATCTCCACAACTCGGTACTTCGATCTCGTAAGTTGGGAAAAACAAAAGTTTATGCTTGTAACTCGATATATCAAAGTGCATACTTTATCTACATACGAATATGGTGTGTTTAAGTGTATAGCAAGTAAGAGAAAGACGTACAACAATGAACAATGGGAGCATAAATCAGTATAATTAGTTTTGCTTGAACCGAGCGAAATCATTGGTCAAAACGCATCGAGTAGCCCCGCCCCCTACCGCGCGAGGACGGCGTTAGAGCAGGTACTCGCGTGTTGAATTGGATCAAACGTAACGTCAGCAATGAGAAGTGGCACCTCAAATTCACTTGCTTGCGAAAGAAAATTGCGCTAAGGTAATTTTTAAGATTTGCTTAAAGTTGAGAAACTGGGTAGTTACCTGACTCAAGTCTGTTTCCTAATTGTTGAGAAAATCAATAAGCTATTTAGTTAATAAATAACGTAGCTATCACTGAAATTAGTAACTTAAGTTGCTTTGACCTTCATAAGTGCCTAAATTGAATAAATTGCTTTGACTTTGACAGGCAAAAATCAAATCAGTCAGTAGATTCCTCATTAAACTAACTCATTTTCCTTTGAGCTGAGTTTTCATACCTAATTTTTTAATGATCTATCCAATACAATTTGAAGATAAAGAACAACACGTTTCTTAATCCATCTCTTTGATATCGCTTCATGGTCGTTCGAGCCGGACTTTACTGACACCATTTTCAACTGATTAATTAAACAATTGAAGGCGTGGTGGCTGCCACACGTTATAATTGTGAACAAAGCTGTTTGCGGAGGCTGGACTGCCAAAGTCGGTCTTAAATATTATTTTGAAGCCAAAGCACGCACTAATTTATCAGACTAAAAAACCTAGCCTTTGATTTGACGAAAACCCTTCTAAATCGGTGTTAGAATCGAAAACTCATTAGTGTCAGAGAAAGTACAAAAAAAAACTATATACATAGAATCAATCAACAAATCTTCTGTCCGTACAAGTGTCCGATGCCGGGTGCATGCACAAAGCACGCTCGACCACTAACATGATGCTGGTACTTACAACTAGATAGCTGCATTTATCACCAGTCGACATCTTTTACTCAGCTAGCTCTTTTTACAGACTATTTTTAGATCGGTCAGAGCTTTTCAATCTAGGATCTTGATCGTGGATTTTAGACAGTATATATTTGTAGGTTAGGTTCGACAAATAGGTAGATGTTACCCTATGAATTCTTTCACAATTCTAGTTAGGTTTGATCAAATTTTGGAGACATCTCGATCAGAAAACTTTGAACAAACCTTCCAAATAAAGAAACAAATCTATCATAAGTAGATGTACCTCTTTTTAACTGTTATATTTGTATATGTGTATCATCTAAATATATAAAAAATCCACCAACCCACACACAAATGCCACTTTTCGTTGTAATTTTATAACTCAAGAACGGGCTCACCTATCCAAACCTATAGGTTTTGTTCGGACTATTTAGTAGATGGTTTATGTGAAGTTTGCACAAACTCGGTCGAGCGGTTTTTCATTTATCACATTTTTTGTAACAAATGAATTAACTCCCTGGATGGTTTAGATAGAGAAGGGTAGGGTAGCACCACAGGGTAGGGTAGCACCACGCGAACGAAGTCGCGCCGGGCAGCTAGTGTATATATAAATATAAAGACAAACAGATTTCGTGAGAGAAAATCTGTTTCTACACACGGAAAATATTCTTCCAATTAAATCACATGTACGCACACACACAGGCACGTCTTCACTCTACATACAGACAGAACGCCCATCAAATAACAGTATAAACACCATTTTCTACGTGCATTATAATAAACAGTGAAGACATCCCATTCATAACGGTTCCATACATTGTATCTTGTATTCTTTGCATCAATCTTAGGATGCTATGTGATGGAATGTGGGACAATAAGGCCTAAAATCAATAAATACACATCATTTAACCCTTATTAAGCAGGAAGGTCCTTTGCACCCTTTAAGTTTAATGCTGTTTTCTGAACAGTATATTTTTTACCCCTTATTCATAATCGCTTTTTAACTAAATCAGTGTAATAGTGTGCCCCGTCTCACTCTTTCGATCACCAAATGTCACCTGTCAGATAAAGACTTCGGAATTTTAGCTAATCAACGTTTGATAACTTTATTATGAATAAGGGGGTTAGTGTTTTGCCAGAATCTCTTCCAGATTGTTTTTTCATGATTTTTACTCTTGATGTTGATAACTGTTGCATTGTCTAATGCCCGGTTCCTATAAACAAAAACGAATCGCTTTGCTTACCAATGGTAGTTTTTTTAATTGCCAAACTGGGCATATAAACCATTACGTAAGCAAATTTTACCTGTGATAGCTCCTTCCATATAGGAGGGTCTGCTATGCAAAGCTCTGAGGTGTTTGCTTCATTATAAGTAAAGATATAAGAGTATTAATTTGAACTAATAACGGTCTATAAATTATAGGAATCGGCCATAAATCGTAAAAGAAAGCAAAAAGCTGTGTACACATTTTTGTTTCTTAGTGCTGTGAAAATTGGGGCATTTTGAGCTCAAAAGTTCGTAACTTTTAGTGTTGCCTTATGAAAGTGAAGGATAATTTAACTAGGGACAATAATTGTACAAACTGATAATGATCAGAGACTGGAATACCTGCAAAAGAAATATTCTGCAGTCTGTCTCAACATGTTTGTAACTTGAACAATAATTTCTTTAGACATTATTTGACTCTTGAAAGATATATCTTCCAATTACGTTTAAATAATTTACCGCATTATATCACCAAATAATTCTGACCTGATGGCGATTCCTATGAATTACAAAAACAAAGAAATCACCTAGATTTTAATCGGCAATATGGCGAGCAGATGCAGGCATTCCTGAGTTATTTATGTGTGTTTTGTTTTGATCTTGAAATTGCAATTTATTTGTTTCAACTGATAGACTAAATGCATTTTGAAATGTCAGTATTTTATAAATACTCAGTAAGTGTGCGTGGCCTTTATCACCTTCTCATTTCATTTATAGTAAAATGCTAATTTAATATTTTGCTTTCCAATAGTTTTTTTGGCCATTTTCGGAAAAATAATTCTTAGTGTAACTCGGAGAGGAACCTATACGAACGATATGAAATTTACTAAATCGTTTGTAAAATCTTCTTTCTAAGTCTCAAAACATGGGAGGGCTTTCAGTATTTTTGACTTGTATGACATTTTCCATGAGCATTTTTATCAAATTAGATTTGGCAAAATATTAATGATGTAGTTTACAACAGAACTCCTATAGCCAACAATTTACTACCGTATTCGATGCAGCAGAATTCATGTATCATTTTCACGTTAATGGATTTAGAAAATTAATATTCTAATTTAAATTAAATTAATAATTAATGGATAAAAGATTATTCTCCAAGATGGAAACTTGCTATCAAGTAGGTCGGTGGCTTTCATTAAGGCTTATTAAAAAACGATATATTATGGCATTCAGATACTATTAACATTTCGATCGGATCACTATGGTGGCCGATAGAATATATTAAAGATCAATTAAAATATTTCAGTTTGGTTTGTATGTCAAATGCTACTTGATTCTGCATCTAGTTTGGCTTGGCGTTGTTTACATTATTCATGTAGTTTTGATCGTCAATAGCTTTTATAGTTTGATAACTAGATGACTAATCTTCGCTGCTATTTGAAAGATTATCGAATAATGATTGTCTTATTGAGGAAAAGGATTTATTTGCAACGTTGCAACGTTGTTTGCCAACTTAGTGGTATAAAAAAAAAAAAAACGTGGAGTTAAGAGGCCGTACAATTTTGATATTAACCTAAATCTCACATTATATAAAATACATTATTCATTCTACATATAAATAAATATTATTTTTAAAATAAGTCTTAATACTTTAAGTTTGTACATCAAATGAATAATATGCACGGGATGTGCTGCCGACAAACTGTCTCACAGTTTTATGTGTATGAATAAATAATTTTAAAAAAGTATCGCAATAATTAGATCATAATTTAAAATTCCTTCTGTGAACCTTGCCGTTAATCGGAAGCAGCGGCAGACTGGAGTAAATTTTATATACATAGATTGTAATTTGTACATATTATGTTCTAAATAATGTTTATGTTTATATTTAAAATAATCATGTTGTGCATTAAAACTTATATAAATACAGTACTGTAAACAGATAAACATATTTATTAGTAATATTTAAGATTAAAAGTCATAATTATTACATTTCGTTACATAATTTCAAATTTAAATAATAATCTATCGAAATAGTAATAATTTCCAAGAACAATATAAAAAAATAACTGTAAAGCTGTAAAATCACGTAATACAGTAAAGTCGGCCAAATTTCTTAAAAGGTATTATTTTGTTGCATTCAATCGCACATAAAAAGCCGTTTGAAATTCGAAGTGCTAACATATAAATAACAATTTACACAAAATCGATAACCTATCCTTACACATTAAACAACCCTAAAATGCCGTCAGGAAAAAAGTCAAAGAAAAAAGATGGACGGATTTACACGGGCTGAACCCATCTCCAGAGTACGGGTAAACATTAGTACAAATGGACTGAGTCTAGCCACTAATGAAAATGATGCCGGGACGTCTCCGCGTTGACAAATACGGATCGCATTGGCCGGGACATGATTCTGTCCGGGATTTTTCACACATTCCAGACTAATCCGCGGCAGGGTCGGGGTGACCGATAGATTAGTCCCTTGTATTTTCTCGACGCACGTTTTTTACGGGTTGTCGAGTTTGTGAACATTGATAAAATGTTAACATTTTACGTAAATATAATCAGTGTTTTGAATGACAGAATTTTCGTAGAAGTAAAACTTTTTTTTTTTTTAATACCACTAAGGCGGCAAACAAGCTTACGGCCCGCCTGATGGTAAGCAGTTACCGTAGCCTATGGACGCTTGCAACACCAGGGGCATCACTGGCGCGTTGCCGACCCTGAAGAAATCTCTTCACACCCTTTAAAACTAAATAAAGACTAAAATAATTGATATTCTACCCTTCAATGTGATCAATCTACGTTTATCCAGTGTCTTACTAAACTCAGGCCTAGTATCAGTATAAGATAAAACTACAACGCAGCATTGAATTCCTCAATATAGAAACAATTGACTAATACCTACCCTATTATATATAGATTTCACTGCCTTCTTTAGTTATAACAATTTCACGTCATTAGCAAGTTTGCCCCATCAGAAAAAACATAAGGCGATGATAGCTCAGTGGTAGTGACGTCGGATACCGAGACGAAAGTCCCGGGTTTGAATCCTACAATAAACTTGAGCTTTCGGTGAAGGAAAACATCGTGAGGAAACCATAGCACGGTGGTAGGGTACTCTGTATCCGCCTGGCTGGCTACCACCCTCAAGTTGAAAATCTGTCGCCAAGCACCTTTCGGTGTGTTCCGAGAGCTGCACTTGAGAGCCAGTTCCTTCTAGGCTTTGTGTGCTTACCACCTTCGGCCGCATCATCACTTACCATGGTGAGATTGCGGTCAAACACAGGCCTATAAAAAGTAAAAAAAAAAAAAACATACAAAATTAACCGTATTCAGCATACGCCGATGTCGTACCGACAAGTCACGAGCCAAACAGTTACAGCAACATAGAAATCAGACGAGACTTACGCTCTTCCGTAAATGCAACCTCAACTACAAAGGTCTGCGCCGTACAGCGTACATGTACCCAGCAAGTGTCCCCAATCCACCCACAGCTTGATATTCGTCGATAACATGATGGATGCTAGATTTTGTTTCGTGTGTCACCACCACACATCAATCAACGCCGGCTATTGATTGATACGCGACGACACTCGCTTCACGAGGGTATTAATTTAACTTTGCCGTTGACGTTGATTGATATTTATGATATTAACGTGATATATAATTACGAGGCCGAGGATCGCGCTTATCGAGCCTACAGGGTGACGTTTGAATGGTGCGTGAGTTTAGTTTTTTGGGTAATTTGTAGTTAGGGATCATTGAGCTATTATTACTAGGTATAGAGATGTCGCCACATATCACAGCTATGTTCCGTTCAAGTGAGACCATCCGACCACACTTGTTGTTGTAGAACGATGAACCAAACGCGTAAGCGCCGTGAAAATCATATGGAGTTTGCGAGAAAAATACTCCTAAAAGCGTTCTGATAGCGCTACATGTTTCTACTGTGCTTAGACGACTAATTATTATTTCAGCATTAAGGAGAACTTTAGTTGACTCTTATAAAATGGGACATAACCTTTGCTTATGATAGCTTCTCTATACGTAGTTACAATAGCTCAATGTTAGGGGTTTGATATTACGATGCGTCACTTTTCTTTTTTTTTGGATTTACTTACAAGTCCAAAAGTTTAAAACAAAGTTTGGATTAAGTTAATTTTTCTACACATGTGTAGTTATTGATACTCGTATGTACCTAGAACTGCGTTTATTTTTATGGGTTCAAATATGAATTTGGTAAATAGCAACATTATTAATGTATTAACAACTTATCGTTATTCTAAAGGCATTTTTCTATAAGAACAACTCCCCAAAACTCTACCTAGTTGTCATATATTTCAATCTCAATAAAAAAAAAACATTAACAGATTATATAATCCGAACACGCTATATATTAATAATTTCCAACCGTTATCGATTGATTTATTAGTACAATTTGGTGTCTCGAATCGTGCGTGTATGATGCGATGCGTCTTTAATAAGTAGTGTCGTACCGTGTCGTGTCGTGTCGGAGGGCTTCGGGAACGAGTCGAGTGACAGCTACAAATTGTTACTTGTTGCTCGCACACTTTATATTCTAACAGTTTAGGGAGTCAACGTTGACTCTTGCTTCTCTAGTTTAGTTTGCGAACACGCTGTACTGATATGTGTAAATATTGTATTGTGAATATTTGAGTCACAGGCATTTACGAAAGTTAAGGTTTACGATTGACACTAGCAATCAAAAGTCTTTTTAGTGCTTTGCTGAGTTTCTTGCCGGAGTCTTCTCAGTTTAAGTTTTCCGGTTGTAGAGTCAACTGTAACGTCCATAAGTGCCTTAACAGGGCCTGAAGTAAATAAATGACTTTTTGATTTAATTTGTTAAATAACTGATATTTGTTTTTTAGACTCTCTATTCTACAAATATTGATTTTGATTTTGAAAGCAATGATACGCACTGGTTTGGATTAGCCATACAAAACTGCCAGCTCTTGAATTGCAAATAAATATTCAAATGTCATACAAAAGATAATCCTTGGTAAATCACAATGTAAGAACAAAAAATGTAATTTCAAAGATGAGCAAGACTTAGGAACCTATCCTATATTTAACGATGTTATAGTACTGCTATACTTGAACCCCAGATTCATTTTAGACTGTACTCGCCACACCATCTCATCGTCTCATTTTCATTTATTTACAAAGATATTGTTGTTAAACAAAAGCCTGTCACAGGTAGACAATACATATTCATTTAGAACTCTATGCTCTAAATAAAAAGCTCTAAAATTTATTCCTAACAATACATTTAGCGTGACTATGGGGTCATTTCATAATTGCATCTAGATTGTCTAGTTATCTAAAATAAACGCCCTTAAATTCCATTTCAATTTCATAACAGCATATTTAAGTCCAATTGCTTCTGAAACATGTTTAAACATATCTGAACAAGACACAATTATAACGACACAAACCGACATTTGCCAACGTGCCCCGACCGTGTGATACTTGTTGCGCGACGCGACAGCGACGTCAAGCGAAGTCCTAAATGATTAAGCGTCATTGTCGACGACTAAGTGAATCGGTTTTCGCAAAAGCCTGCCAACATTTGTCACTTTGTGCGTACGACAATTGGTTTGTAATAGACGTTTGAAAAATGGTGAAAAAGTTGGCGAAGCTGGTGATTTTAAGGGTTCAGAAGACGAAGCCAACATTGGTTTGAAAGTAGTATAGGAGGTATGTGGAAGTATTAGAGCTGCCTGATGCTGAAGATATGCCCAGTTAATAGTAAATTTTGTTTTATCTCTAGGTGGCTCTGATGGTATCTCTATTCCAAGATTATATTTAATGGTCGAATATTTGTGGCATTCCTTTAGTAAGATTGGTACATATCTTAACATTCAATGATGTATGAGGAAGATGGACATTATGTTAGAGAGATCAAATATATGTAACACCAATCGGCATTAAAAGCTGTTGTTGTTGAATCCAAACAAAACTAACAAATATGAAAAACATTCAGACACAATCACCAGTATGCTTAATTTTAGCAACAAACCCGGTATCTAGCCAGTAATTGACCGCGTGGACGCAGCTGACGGCTCGTAAAGTGTCAGATACCGCGTTGTGCGGCGCCTATGTTGAAGATAGTGATAACAGGGTGTGAGCAGCGAACGATAAATAGCGGGTGCCCGCCTTACTTTATTGTGACGGTTTAGAAATTATGGTTTTCTTTCAGCTCTTGAGGTTCGGATAGCTTCGACGCTTTTGTATTTACGTGGTGGCTGGTTTTTATCCGATAATTTTACTATTTACAAGTGCAGAATTGTAATTTAAATTGTGGCACTGCTTCGTATATTATGACTTGGGAAACCTACGCTGGTGCATTGTATCACCTGTCTTGCTGATATTACCCTCCAACTGCTTAGCCTACCATTATAATCCAGCTGAATTTGAAAACTAGTTCTATACTATTTGGCTCGTCATCACTAACCAGCGTAAGATGTAGTGTTCTATGCAGAAAAAATGCTAAACTGCACTTAACAATTGGTCAAAATTATTGCTCGAGGCAATAGTCAAAAGGTCAAAAGTATTGCATCTAATACACGCAAGGCAAGGCATTCCAAGTCTCGCAGTCACGCGGCATCACAACGAAGTACATCCCAAACACGCACAAACAAAAATATCGTCGAAGGAATCAATCGCAAAAACCGGTGGGACATTATAATTGGAGCGTTTAACGAGTCTTCTGGGGACAAATTCGGCCAAACATCGAAAGTCCCAATTAGGCGTCACGTAACAGATTTATTGTCAGGCCGAAGACTGCAGACGACTGGCTGGTGCTGAACATGCGTGGCCGGGATTTATTGAGCGGCTCATGAGCTGAGTACTGACAGATTGAGATCGATGTTAAGATATCCAGTTTAATTGCGAGGCTTGTAGCGATTTTTTTTGCAAGTTTTGGAGAGATTTCCAATGTCCTAACTTGTAGAATAACAACTTCAAATTATTAAAAATGTATACTGAGAAGTTCATAGGAAAGTTAATAGAAATTGACAAAACCGTCACCTTTTAAAACGCATACTTCATATCTATTTACAAACAATAAAAATAATAATTAACAATCCTTAAATATTTCTTCACTCATTGCCGTCTTTCAAAAATCATTGCTCTAGGACCAAGGACCTATAGTCCTTTACAGAAGCATTTGAAATTTTAAGGAACTTATTTTTAGCTTATTACCGCTTGCAATCAAAATTTCAATTAAGTGAACAATTTTTATTCATGGCTAGAACAATTTAAATGACCCATCAATACAATAAAAAGCCAGCACTCGATATCACAGCAGAATCGAATGTACCAACAAAGAGTCCCGCGCTTTGTGACGTCACTAACAGTGTCCCGATAAGGAGACGACGTCGGGAGAACTAGGAAATTACTTGCCGACACCGACGAGACTGATCGAATATAAATATAGCCATAAACAAATGCACTGAAACTTGCCCGTGAACAAATGACGGGAGAATTAAATGAAGCTGAGAATTTTACTGCGATTATTTTGCTTGTTGGGTGACTATTTGAGTGGTTGCATATTGAAGAAGCTTTGGCAGGTTTTGTACTTTTAATATAGTTAGTTTGAGAAAAGTAATAAACTGTGTTACCAAAAGAATATAGTTCAAAAAAATGCTGCCAGTGACTTTTCCAGTTAACATTAGTTGCAAAGAGAAAATTGGCCGCTGGCTCGCTTCTATTAGATTATGTTTATTTGGAACAGTAGCGGAACTGCGGGAGTAAGTCATTTTTTATGGAATTTCTTAAAAAAGTGAACCTAATTTTTTTCCCAATAAGATCGTAGTTAAACTACAGAAAAGCTAATGTCTCTATCTATAAATAAACATCAAGGTTTATGCCAGCTTTGTTACGTTGATTGGTACGTTTACTACCACCCATATATAAAAAAACTAGATCGCAATTAAACCGTTATCTATCATATTTACACATAGATAAACGTCCACGACTATTAAACATAGCATGCAAATATTGAAAAAAAAAGCCACGCTGCCACAGCAGTAAGCTATGGGTAAACAGAGAACTTACAATTTGAGGTATTGCAAAAGCCTTATCAACTTGTCAGGGACTAGGATTACCGCTAACATCTGCCATTTGATTGATCATCCGATAAGCGAACGATATTTGAGCGATTATTGAACGAGAGATAAGCTAAGCAATGATTAGTTGAACTAATATAAAATTCTAGATCACCCGGTTTAACCTATTTTTTCTGTGTGTCACAATACGTACTGGTTTTGTTTCTCTAAAGTATACTGTTATATGTATTGTTTCGGAATCAAGCCGAAGTTGTATCAGTAAGTCAAGGAAAGCCAAACGATATTTTGCGTTTTCAAGATTTTACTCTCGCACGACTGAAACCTTAAAATTCTCTATCAACAGTTAATTAATCATAAAAGTGAAAGGTGCAATCATCGTCCTACTTCCAAACGCTTCGATTATGATCAATAATCGTTACTTTTATAAAGATTCATTCGATTCCGTTAACAAAGTCATTCGTTTAACAAAGGTTGGTAATCGGTAATCGGATATTATATCGATTTCACGGTAATTTTTTCGTAAAATCAATTCATTATTTTCTAGTCCGAGTTTGAGATTTGTAAAGTCAGCGTTGTAACGGAAATGTTCACTGAGACTAATCAGGGAAACGTATTTAATAGACATGTAATAGGCCGGGTCAAATCAAGAGGTGCATTAGAAATAAAATATCTTCAAAAAGATCGTCTTATTATATTATTTTAGTAATAATGTTATTTTTTACATTTTGTCCGTAATCTTTTGTAATGCTCGACTTTTTTGCAAGCAGATTAATCAAGATATATCACATATTATACAAAACTGATAGGAATCTAATCAGATTTCTCTTGCATGCCTCAATTATCATCTTCTGATAGCTCAGATAACATAGCAATTAGGAAATAAATGCGCATTTTAAAGCACCGAAAACAACAAAGCAACACCAGAACATGACATTTAAATATGAGAGTTATAGAGCGTTCAATAACAGAACAGATTGTGGATGCACCTTCCTTTGATCGGAATCGGGTTCACTGAAATGTTCGCACAGAACGGTGCATGAGCGCCGCCGGCGTCCGTCCGGGTGCCGCGCATCTTTGCCGTCCACAACGGATTGACATGCTGCGTTTTAATCAATTAGCGAACAGCAACGTGGTTTACGAACCACTGGACAGTGAAATAAGCGGACCACAGGCCCACCGCCGCGCTGTATTTTCGGACGCAACTGCTCTCCGATTTCATAAACTTTATTATTTTTGGATCCCCTTTTTTGGATAACTTCATAATCGGAGCGAAAGTCGCTCTTGTCGATTCTTTGCGGAATTTTTCGCTTCGGTCAAACGGTGTCGGCTTTGTTTAGTTGATTAGATTGAATTTGATATCGAATCAAGTTTTTTTGGGTATTGTTTCGTTGTAGAGAGCCTTTCATGGTTCATCATCGTCATTGTCTTTCGATTTCGTCTATTGTTTTTGTTCATCGAATTTTATGATCGCGATATATTTTCTTTACAATATTGCTTATGATCATCAGGGTTGTCTAAGACTCAATTAATACTTAAATTAATTCATCAAAATATTACATATTCATCAAAACCGGACTTAATTTCTACGAATTCAAAAATTGTCTATTAAAGACCAGTTAATAAATCAACATGTGTTTATTGGTTTGCAGATTTATATTGCAAAAAACGTACGCGTCATCTTTAAATATTAATACACAAAATCCCTCATTAGGCAACTGATGTCGAAGGGGGTCGATAAGGATATCCTACCCAGTATCGATCTAATCATTGTATCGACTACAACTATGTCAGCTGATAAGTAATTTTGAATAATTGCTCCGATCATACCGATGACTAAGTTTTATAATCAATCAATCATTTAACAGCGATCACGTTGTTTGCGCAATGTTCTGTTGGCCTCATTATAAACTATGTATTTTTCCTTAGCATTATCGTCAACTATCGTTCTATATCTCATTATTTATTTGTTGATGACCGATCGCAATAAGATGATAGCCACTATCTGTTATTTCCTATTTAATTCAACCTAAATACAGTTTTAAAGTGTCGCCGTTATCATGATTCATTATATTGTTGGTCTGTTTGTCTTTTAATCGATTCCGTGGGTAACGCCGATTGTAATGATACGTAATCGTGATGCTTTGTATATCAGCTAGCGTCAAACACGTTTGCAGATATAACTTATTAAAATAATGTCTGGTCATTGAATGTGACTAAATTTATTATTGCAGAATTGTAGATTAGTTATTTATTAATCGATGTCTTAATGGCAGGTAGTAAGTATCATAAGGAAATAACCATTTAGGTAATCACTGCAAAAATACCTATTGATATTTTAACATCTGCTAGGCATAGTGGCCGTCTACTCTAAACTAACCAAGTTGAGATTGTAGTCATTCCCTTAATATACCCTACTGCAGACTGTGGTCATCAAACAAATAAAAAAAATGCAGTACTCAAAATCCAGAACTAAAGACAACTTCTCCCTTGTCCACAGAAGAAGCCAACAGCTCTGAGAGCGGCGTGAAAGAACGAAACGAGAGGGGGGAGAGGCCGGAGCGGGGCGGGGGAGAGGGAGAGACTTCTCGCTCGGTGTCCCCCGCGTCCCGCACCTCCCCCGCACCAGACGAGAGAGATGACATCGAGCACAGCATACCGGCAACGCTGATACAAGACCCTAATGCTGAAAGGTGAGGAACTGTAGTTATACATATGGAGTTCTTCAAAAGAGTAAAAAGAGCTCTTTAAAGTCGGCAACATATTTGCAATTACCCTATATAAGCGGGCGGTGACTACTTACCATCAGATGGATCCTCCGCCTGCTGTCAAACTGATGACATAAAAACAAATAGGTACGTCTATCTCCCGATGATATTGGCTACTTTTTAAAGACCTTTTTAAGTACATTATGTTGTTTACATAATAAACAATAGTTTATATCTCTTTCTAGCATGAAACATAATAAAGTTTATAGGAATTTTGTCCTGTCAATACAATCCAATTGCTAATTACGTGAATTTGGTTGCCATGAAAATTGGTAACTAATAGTTTCCCGTAAATGAGGACGGCATTCACTAATTTGACAGCAGATTATTTTTCAATAATGTGATGTGATGTGATTAGTTTAGTGCCATTTGTAACAGAATTACGAATGTTCTCTTATTGAAAAAGAAGTGAGCAACAGAAAAGAAGAAAGTTACAAAAATGTCTTAAAAGATTTTTCGTCTTTACAATTTTAAATTCGAAGAAAATGGTTGACTATGATTAATTAGCAATTTTTTTCCGAAAATAATCATCCATATCGAAGTACGTGATATCAGTCAATTATTTAATTGTTATCAGATTTTCGCATACTTATCTATAGTAAATGTATAAGTGACATCTAAATTAATTATCTTGCCATCAATCGTAGCATATCTTGGATATCCGTATATTTTTCCATGAGATTCGTTGATTGTGTCAGGGTATTCTTTGTAATTCTTCTTTATAATGTTGTTTATTTGAACGTTTGTCATGCATCCCCATAATTCAAAATTATTACATAGAAGATACACTTTATTCCATTACATAAATCGAAATATTCTTTTTGTTCTTTCTAACCTCCATTATAAACTGCCTTTTCTTTTCTTTTCATTGCACTTTTCTTCAATAGTAAATATAAATCATGGACCCTGCCTAATATCATTATATGCCAGTAGCAGCAATCATCTGTGCCACTAACCACCTCAGTATTGCCATCATCATCATGTACAATACATTCATAACAGGCGGTATCATCATTGTCTACATGACGGTGGTCTTGACATCACTCTACGGTATCCACTTTAATGATCCCATTGTTTCCCATGATCAGTTGTCAACTGCTATCCTCGGTCACCAATGCTTGACCTCACCAATGTATAACAACCTGTAGAATAGCTCCTATCTAATGGTCATACTGATGATTTTCCATCGGCTGAGGTTCCAAGATAAATCGGTCGACTCAGAGAAATGAATGGACATACGATAGTGACAGTTATAGTAGTATGTACTACTAAAAATGATCCGAAAATGTTCGTATGACACTTCATCAATTCTTGTTGGAAAGCTTCTTGATTTAAAAATGTTCGTGTATAGAAAAGAGGACGTGTCGAATATAGGTGATTTATTGATGATAAAAAATGTTAAATGCTGTCATAGCACAGGTAATCAATTTAATGATTTGAATTCTTATCTGTAACATATTTTGTGAAATTTAAATTGTGAATGGCTTCTGTTGCTATGTCCACTATAGAAAACTAATTGATTTCTAACAATGATTGTTATAATAATACTAAAATCTGGATGACTGTTTTTTTCAATAAGTTTATAAAAAAATACAGAAACATAAATAATACAGAAACTAGGCACCAAATATTTTAGAGATTAGAGCTCACAAATACATTATTTTAGACTTTTATAGTTACATTTTGGTTTCATTATTCTTTTTCTGTAAAGTAAAATAGTTAAACAGAATCATATAAATTTTATATTAATTACTTTTTGGGAAGGAAATGTTAAGCTATCCTCGGTGATCAGTTAAACATTAGCTAAATATTATTTGAAGTCGTAATCAAATGAAATAGTTTAATTTATGTTGCGCAATCACAAAACAAATAAAATTTTAAAGCAA
Source organism: Polyploca ridens (assembly GCA_951394255.1). NCBI lineage: Eukaryota > Metazoa > Arthropoda > Insecta > Lepidoptera > Drepanidae > Polyploca > Polyploca ridens. The sequence goes on along the minus strand of OX596247.1, from coordinate 18,796,252 downwards.
ATAACGTTGAAGCAAAACACGATTTAAATTTATATGTAATCAATAATAAATAGCTACATTGTAAACAATCGGTGGTATTAGGTAATATTTATTTTGTACCAGTACAATAAGATTAAAACCAAGGTCTCGTTCATTTAATGTGAAAGATTTATTATATTTGTATTTTAAACAGGCAATTATGAATAAACTTTTGTGTTTCGATATCGTAATATTGAACCAGTTGTTGAATAGGCCTTATACAGTCATATATAAATGCTCGGTTTGCGTAGCATAGACGCACCATGATTTAACTATTCTTTTAATTTTGTAAAGTTTGTTTCAATAAAGACACCATGATGATGTTTTTTTAGATAATAATGTAAAAGTTTAGTTAAAGGCTGCAGAAGAAATAAGTAATAGATATTCCTAAATGAATCTTATTCAATTATATTCAAAACTATTTTTCGAATTGGCACTGAACAAAATATTCAGCTTCGCAGAAAAAATATGAAGCTATTCGTACAATTTTCCCCGTAAGTCAATAAAAGGGAATGATAAAATGAAATAAATTGGTCATACATTGTAAATCAAACTGTCCTGTCCACGTCACTGAAGGTAATTGAATTACTAGATCCAAAAAATCTGTTTCCCCTTAAATAAAAAAGAAACAAATCCCCCACTTTATCTCACGTCCGGTAGAGGGACAGGTACGAATGTCATTAACATAAATGTTTTAGCTCTTATAAAAATAGAAAATATTAAAAATTCAACCTTATTCGTTGGCGTTAAGGGAAATTGAAGTTTCCATAATGTGAATAATAAGTTTGTTGTGTTTGAACGTTGGCTGTTCCATCAATGTCAATTAAGTGCAGTGAGGAGACGTCATCAATCATAAAACATTACCGACAGAACTCTAGAACTACACTCTGAGCTGCTATTGTTTAGATTTCAAATTTACGGATCTCTATCTTTGTATTTTCTAATATAATTTTCAACCTTCATCACGTTTGATCCGTCTTATTTCTTACTTTGACTTAAAGTTTGAGTTATTGAAGAACTTTTTGATAAAATTATGGCTTTCTGAATCATGTTTATTTGTGTATGTCAATGTGATAATATTTTAGTCAGAATTGTTGTGGATTCATACAAGTATTTATTTTTATCGATTATCTGTTAAAACCTAAAACAATATCCTATTTTAATTTTGTTTATTAGCCTATCTTGATACCTAATTATTTTAATCATACACAGTTTTGCCTATTTGTTAACATTCAGTGTTATTCGATATTCAGGTAATTTGTTTGCATACATGTGTATGTATGTAAATCTATTATTTTAAAGTCGCAAGTCAGATAATTGTGCGCAATGCCAAACAAAATTTATTACAAAAGAGACAACAACAAAATTCCAATAGATTAGCATTCTGTTCTTTTATAGCTTCGTAAACATCTGTGTCGGGTTTTAAATTCACTTTGTTACTGCGAAATTATTCAAACAGTGTCAGGTGTCCCCCATGCGACGTCGACCCGCACTGATGCAAAACTATAGTTTCATGCGCACATGCCACCGTCTCGTCCCAATTCCGATACTCCTCGTCAAAATACGACCACAGATTAAAATTTATAGCACAAACATTTTTACAATCTGATGCTACTCATAAAAATAAAACGGAACATTCTTTTGTTTATGTCACCCAGTACACAGTCGGGCTATTTTGGATCGCGTGCGAGTGAAAGAGAGCCACGGTACCTGTCACATAAATACGAGTGATTGATTGACCCGCACCCGACTAAATAATGCTTATAGGAAGCTATAAACAGCTGGCGATTTTGTTGTAAATTTCATAAAAGTTAGTCGAGAATTGGATCCTCGTTGCGATTATTGTCAAATCACGCTAACGGTTGTGGAGATGGTAGCGGTAGATAAAATATGTTTTGTTATCGTTGTTTCATATTAAAAAGTTGAATTTATGATTTCAGCAGTGTATCTGAAATTAATGATGTTTACTTGTATTTGGCTTTGATCGAGAATTGCTCAAGTATTTTGAGACTTTTTTATACATAGACGATGTATTATTTTATTCTAATATTCAAGATAATATATATATCCTATTAGATTCCTCTATTATACTTAGATGCTCCTCTTTTGAAACATTCTTACTGTTATTGGGATATGTGTTTGTCCTGAGTTTCCTCACGTAAAAATAAATAAGCTCAGGGAAAATTTCCTTTGTCAAAGCAGGAAATCTGTTCATGATACGCGTAAATCCATCCGCGTCCCCTGTCTGTCCCGCAGTCGTTAAAAGGACTCGTCTCGGCGTTTTGTTAACGTGCCATTTCCTTGTCAACGCCGTCAACCCTGCTCCAATAATCCTCAGTGAGCCCTGAGACTTCTATCTCTCGCTCATAGTGTGGCTGACGTGAGCAAACACAACCTACCCAAATGGTATTCAGTAAACAAACTCGTTAAAATAATATTGTGCCTATTGGTCGTCAAGGATGTTCTGTACATTTTTCATTGGTGTTACGAGTGTGACTCAGCTATGCGGAGTAGCTCCGCCGTGTCAGTCGGCTGTCATCGGAACGATCGCCCGTCACTGCACGTCCACCTCGCGCATCGCACGCACGATTGCATTACGCAGCGCCACCCCTCGAAGTTGAACACGCATAGCTGTCTTGCTCTCTCTAGTCACTGGGGCCGTTGCGGTGGCCACTGTCTCTGTCTAGCGAGGGGCGTGCGGGGCGGGGGCGCTGCAGGCGGGTCGTAAATCACGCGGCGTCTCATTCCACGCGGGACCGCCGCCGCCGCCGCAGGCACCGCGCACTTCCCTCCCGACCGCCGGCATCGCGACGCGTCTTTCGCGACGTGTTTACATTTTCAACTATTTTTGGGAAGTCATCTAAACTGTCTCTTTGGAAAGTGTTGTTATAAGTAAAGTGATAATTTGATGGATCCAAGAGTTTTTCTGCGTTCTCCGTTTGGAATACTCTGAAAACATTACGTCCAAAATGATCGTCGAGCCCGACCACGTGAGGTAGGTTTTCTGTTTGATCAAGTGTTTCATTGTTTTAGAATAATTCATCATGTTTTCTATTGTTTTTCGTCCAAATCATTGAAATAACTTTGTTTTTCTTCCTCGACATTTTCTAACATTGTTGATGTTCGAAGGTTTCTGTTACATATTGTGTTATGTTTTTTACACATTGTCTTCATTATGATTTGTGATACTTATACCAATAAAAACATTATATTTTTATTCTTTTAAAACACATAATTTAGGAGTATAAATATATGAATGTCATTTCCAACAATTTAAAAAAAATGCAACACATCTGTAAACTTTGATCAATAACATAAAAAATAAAACGTGAATCGCTTTGAAATACTTTTAAAAATACAAATAAATATAAATGGGAAAATTATAATGACTTAGGCCATCGCGAAATATTCAAAACTTGGACCAAAATAATAAATTCTTCTTTTAGCGAATTTC